>APFE030575552.1:118944-156053 GCA_000404065.3 Pinus taeda | reverse complement strand
AGTACTTTTTTGTCTCATTATGAGTACCTCCCTAGTTTAGAGGGAGGGTCATCATCTTCATTATCTCCATCATCACCACCATCAATGTCATCATTATTGTCATAATCACCATTCATGTCTTCATCATCATCATCATCATTATGGATATTATCATCAATTGTTCATAATTATAGGCATCATAAGAAATATCATCAACCTAAAAAATGTTACGAGTGCTCGAAAAGGGTTGTTACGACACATGATATATGCAAGAAAAATAACAACTTTATTTTTTAGAGATGATCGATGATCATCATCATTACTACCACTATCATCGTCATTATAATTGTCATCATCCCCATCATCATAACTAATATAATTTTTATCATAATTGTTGTCATCTTCATCATGAGAATCATAATCATCATTCATGCCATTATTGTTCTTGATGATGACCAAGATGAAAATAATGATAATGATGATCAGATGATGATGACTTGGAAGATGACGCCAAAGATAATTATTATGATTTTGACCATGACAACATTTAAAAATTGGGAAGAATGGCCAAGGTCATTAGCATCATCGTCATCATTTTCATTGTAACTCTTATCGTGTTTATCATCATTGTCATTATCATAACAATAACAATTCATGTCATCGTCTTCATCTTCATTATCATCATCGTTATAATTATTGACATTGTCATTAGTTGTTCATAATTTTTAATGTCATAATAAATATCATCAATGCAAAAAATATGATGTGTGTTGGAAAAGGGATGCAAAAGTGAACCAAAAAAATGGGGGTAAAAATAGACGTAAATTTGGATGAAGAGTGGATACAACATAATTAGATGCAGAACAAGGCAAAAAAATTGACACAAAAATGGATGAAAAAATAGATGCAATAGTTGATGCAAACTTGAACACAAAATAGGATTCAAACATGGATGAAAAAGTGGAAGAAAACATGGGCATAATAGTAGGCATAAAACTTAGCATGAATTGTGGTCAAACAAATGTGGATACTACAATGAATGTAAAAAAAAAAAGGACACAAACTTGAATGCAAAAAGGAGGAAAAGTTGGATGAAAAAAGGGATGTAAACATGGGCCAAACATGGGTGCAATATTGAACACAAAATTAGTTGCAAAATTCGACGAATCAAAAATGGATGTAAAAGTAGATTCGAAATGGGATGCAAAAAACATAAACAAAATTTGATGCAAACTTGGACACAAAAGAGGATACAAACGTGGATGCAATAGTGGAAGAAAATGTGGGTTGCAACGATAGGCATAAGATATGGCACAAATCATAGCACAAAAAAAGTGGATGAGAAAGTAGATGTAATAATAGACAAAAAAAGGTCAAAAAAAGCTGAAAGCAGACCTCCCTGTTTTATTTTCTTTAACAAGTCAAAAGGGAAAATACCTTGCCATATTTTCATTTGATTTTTACAAGTCAAGAAAAGGGCTTAAACGAAACTCAAGTATCCTCGTCAACAATCCATCACCTGTCGCTACATAAGAAAGGTAAATGCATTATGTAGTTCTAAGGTAAAATAGGTCAAAAACACTTTAAAAAACCTAATATTTTCATAAAAATGAATAAGAAGGTGAAAAAGTAATTATTTTTTACCATTTACCATTTTACCTTTATGTGAAGAGCTTTTATCCCTTTTGTGCCCTAATTCTTCTAGAGCAGATTGCAGGAGATCCGAGAGGTCATTCGCCAAACCGTCAGGTGCAGGTAAGAGCCAAAACCTTAAGCTCCATTTTCATACTGCTTTTTGCTATTTTTATCCATTTTTTGGGTTTCATGGGGAGCTTTTGGAAAAAAAAAATTGTCCTCAGTCGACGTGATTTCTGAGCACGAAATCACATCGATCAAGGGTGGCTAAAACTGCCAATTGCACCATCAGCACCACTGTTTTTAAAATAGTCACGCCAACACCATGAACAAAAATTTACATGTTTTTTGCTCAATTTGACCGCTTGAATCCAAATTTCTCTGTCAAAAGATGATCATTGACTTGATTAAATGGTTTTTGTAGGAAGAAAATCATTGAAAATGGTGGATTGGAAAGAACGAGAGCATGGGGAAATTGATACCCAAGCAATAGCTAATCCAAATTGCTTGGAGGCTTTGAGGAACTGTGGGCTCCTAAAGTTCTTTCTCACACCAGGGACGCAGGCTCAACCTGAGCTGCTACAATACCTGATTAGTCTCTGGAACATAAATTAGGAAATTTTTATCATCGGTGACCAAGAGTTGGAGTTGGAGACTTCAGATATTTATTTCATCACAAGACTGTCCCGGAGAGGGGAACCAATCAACCTATATGGGTCAAGGCCGATTGGGGCAAGTGTTTCCATGTTACTTATCAAACATTTCCTAGAATCTCTCAAATACAAGAGTGGCGAGATCGAGATCGTGAATCTTCGGGATCTTGTGTTGAGAGTGTTATTGTTGACCATCAACAGAGTGGTTGGGTCCCAAGCACCGCATGAGACTAATAAGTCCAAGTTCCTGTATGCTATCGAGTGCACAATGCCTACTATTTTTAACTCGACGGAATTTATGAAAATCAACATGAAGTGCCAGCTATGAAGTGCTAGTGACCTTCTTCCTAGAGCAGGTTTCGTTGTTCCAATACCAGCTGACTGAGGTGGATCCATCAATGCCACGAGACCCATGGATGGTTCGTTGGAGCGAGTTGATGCCCAGGGTTACGTGGTGTCAACAAATGTTCTACAAGCCCACCTTCTTCTCATGGCTACAACGACAAATGATCGTAGTGGAGGATTGGCCTTACAGCGGTACCGACTTCCACAGAGATCTAGATATGCCACTCCTAGAAGGGGAGGATTTTGATGATGGAGGTAAAAACAAACATTTTTTTAGTTTTTTGATGTTTTTACTGTTTTTGAAATATATGTGTTCATGACACTTCAATTTTATGAATGCAGATGTTGGACTAGAACGCCTTGTCGAGATGTCCCCGATTGCCAGGTGCGTCGCTCGACAGTTTGATGTCGCTCCTTATCAGGAGGGGAATGACAATGAGGAGGAGATTGCATGGAATCTCAAGGGTTTGACCCATGAGATCCTAGAGCACGCCCAAATGGGTGATTTCCCACACTAGTACCAGAGGCATACAGTGGGGATGTCAGATCGGGTCCGTCGATTGCTGACTTGCATAGTCTGAGCAATTACATGGTACCATGAGCATCATGCTATTTAGTACATAGGTCTAGTATTTCATATCTTTGAGGCTTGCGAGCCACGGATGTATAAGGCATATGAGCCACCGCTGTATTTCAAACACACATATTATTTTTGGAGGCTTTGATGTATGACAAACATTATTGACACACATATATATATATGCTATATTTTCCTTCTTACTATGATACAAATGATTTGTTTCTTATTTTTACATGTTTTGCAAATGTCTATCCAACACATAATTAGTTAATGCATTTGTCAATGTATACATATGTCTAGGAATATGATGATATGTAATGTAATCAAAATTTCTCTCCAATAGATGAATACATAGATATATTCTCAATATATGAGGGTTTTTGATAGAATATTGCTCGTTGAGTTAAGGGACGACAAGCTGTGAATCAAGGTTGACAACCAAATCCCGGATGCGAAGAGTGATAGCTTCTAACAACGATTCGATAACTACATTATACTCAGTGATGTTATTAGCTGTTTGACCTAGAGAAATCCCTTGAAGATCAATCAACTCACCATGGGGGTCATAAATGGCCCATGTTACAGATGATAGGTTCCGTGTACTTCAGCAAGCACCATCAACGAAACCGATGTGAGGAGACATTGACATCTGCAAAGCAGGAAAGCTACTTACAAAACAACACACCAAACCACACTGCAAAAAAATGAATGAAACACTTATTGTACAAAAGTAACCATGCAAGATGACCTAAGCATGGTAATTTTTAAGAGAGTCAATGCTCGGACTCGGGTAATCAATGAACACAGATGAACACCAGAGTTTTACCGTTGACATGATGAGTAACCATCGACTTAGCCAAATAATAGATTAG
The DNA here is from genome assembly GCA_000404065.3 of Pinus taeda. Taxonomy (NCBI): domain Eukaryota; kingdom Viridiplantae; phylum Streptophyta; class Pinopsida; order Pinales; family Pinaceae; genus Pinus; species Pinus taeda. The sequence continues at coordinate 151,989 of APFE030575552.1, read as the reverse complement.
AACTCATATAAGGTTGTGCCCCCATGTCCCCTATGCGAGGGAGAGTTATGAGTCTGAAGATGACAACCCCATTGCAATAATGGGCAATCGACCAAAACTCGGGGAGGGTGAAAAACCCTGAATCCATGAAGAGATATAGGTGCCCTCAGTTGAAAGAGCTTGACAATGGTAGTGAAACTGACATGTCATTAGGAAACAGAGAAGAGAACTTCTCGAGACACGTAGATATGACCGCCAAGCCAGAACCAAGCCACAGGGATTGAGAAAACACATCGAGAGATGAACTCGAAACAAAATGATCATAGGATACCGAAGGTGAAGCCGAAACAATTTCCACGTAATTAATTTAGGTAGGACTTAACGGCATTACCTCGCCACATGTGTCAACAAGATCTGAAGAAGGAATGACCCAAGGATCAAACTTGATCGAAATCATGTTAACAGAGGCAACATGAGGAGGTGGGAGTGAAAAGACGCCCATCAAAGCAAGATCTTTAAAGATTCTGACCCCCACACTCTCATAAGGAGCACCAGTGTGCTTGACATATGGAATGTTGCCATCTGAGGAGGAAGAGGCAAAGAAGGACAGTTGGTCAACTGTGACTATTTTCCCTTAATGGGGAAAATGAATCACGCGGAACAAGGAGGAGGCTACAACATGCATGGCATGGTTCCAACTCCGTCCGAGCAGAAGATCATAATTGAGATTAGCGTTAACAATGTACCTCGACATGCACTGTCTTGCCCTCCAAAGTAATGGAAAGGTTGGGTAAGACACTGAATGGTCACTAATCTTGCCCGTCAAAAGCTTCCAAAGTGTTAGGGGGTTGGTTCAAAGTAGGAGAACCAATTTCCTTCCAACAAGCAACAGACATGAAGCATGTGGAAGCATCTTCATTAATGATGGTTCTATGAATGGTTTTCTCATTGATGATGACTTGAATGCGAAAGGTAATTTCATGAGGAAGACGTGGAACATGGTTTTCTAGATCAAAACATATAATATTGGAATTAATGGGATCAATACCCCCAATAGCCAACAGTAATGATTTTTGTTGAGATGGACAACTTTGAAGTACCTTGAGGGAAAACATGGCCAATGGCGCCTGAGACAAATCCTCAACAATATTATAGTGCTAAGCGGCACGAGTATTGGGATTGTACGAGGAATTTCATAACACAACTCGAGAAGGTGGTCGAACGGCAGAATCAGGGTTAGGTCGCTCTATATGAAGAGGACCAGAACTTGACAGGGCAAAAGAAGAAGGGGCAACTTCTTTTTCTTTCCCTGATGTTGGGGTAGGACTTTGATAATCTTTTGATATAGTAGCCACATTAATTGGCATACTCATCATGAACACTTGGAAACCTGATGAAGCAAATGATTGACGCTGGTCTACCATTTGGGTTTGCTGGGACAGAAATGGCTCTTTAGGACAACTGGGGTCCCTTTGAGAAAACGACTAACTTTGGATTATCTGGGACAATCCTTAGTATAGTGATCCTCTTCACAAATGAGGCACAGATATCTAGGCTTCTGTTGGGAAGAATCACCAATAGACGACTTAGGAGGACCCTGTTTTGGGGCATCGACTTTACCCTTTCCTTTGCCTTTTTTCTTACCTTTCAAGGATTTATCCACTGCAGTAGATTGAACTTCATGGACATTTGAGGTTTTACTAGGGCCAGGTGGATTCTCAGAGGGACTACTGGAAGCAATATTCGAGGCTGACTTCTGTTTGGAAGAAGATTTTGCAGGGGCCTAGGACACTGAACCAATTACTCCATCAACAGGAGGTGTACGCTGTGACTTCGATGTCATTGGGTTGGATGATCACCTCGGAGCATCGGGTAATAACTCATTCAAAGTGTCATACTGAGAGTAAACGAGATCTAAGTACTAGGCATGAGCAATGGGTTACTCCTCTGTACTGCACCCACCCATAGCAATATCAGGAGCAATTAGAGCAACGAATGATTTGGTGAACCATTCTGTCAGTAATTGCTCAACAATCTTGAATTTGATCAGGCGACGCCTACGTCTCTATTCATGGATGTGATCGGAGATGTGGGTCATAGTATTTTTCTTGAGCAATGTAAGCAAATAGCTTTCAATTTCATACCGAACCGAAAATTGGAAATGCGTGAGGAAAGCCATGGCTAAAGAGTTGAAGTCATAACAAGTACTTTGAGGAAGCTCTATTGACCACTTGGCTGCAATGCCTGTGAGAGTTCGTTGGAAAAGACAGAGACAAATAGAATCATCAACATAAGAATTTGAAGAGCACCAAAAGTGATATGTCATCACATGGGCTTGAGGATCTTATTTTTCTTTCCCATCGAACTTCGGACAATCGCTTGGGATCTTGGATGGGACCGAATTCCAGTAAGGTGAATGAAGAATTGGATCATTCGTGAGTCAAGAGACATATGGCAACTCTAGCGTATCCAAGAATGGAAATTGAGTATTGAAAGGCATTGGAGGTCGATAAGCAGGTCCAACTGGAGCAGCCCATCTCTGCTGGTAAGGATTTTTTCCCCATAGTGGAGGGTTCTATCCATAGGGCATTTGATTTTTCCCCACTATAAGTTACCTTGCCCGTAGGGTGGATTTTGACCTTGAAAGACTTGAAATTGTCCAGCCATAGGTTGTTGATAAGCAACATACAGGTTAAAATGTTGTTGAGCCTGTTGAGCTTGGACATATGGGTTTTTCACCTGCTGTCCATGGGCATACAATTTTGAACCTGTTGACCCTGGACATAAGGATTTTGGACCTGCTGTCCTTAGACAAGAGGATTTTGGACCTGTTTCCCTTAGATATGAGGATTTGGGGCCTGCTGCTGCAGGACTTGACCTTGACCTTGACCTTGTCCTTGTAAGGGTTGACCCTGTTGATATGTATATAAGGGTTGCTACTACCTGGGTTGGCCTTGCTGCTGTGAGGGCTGACCTTGCAGTTGAAAAAGTTTTCCCTACGGCTGTAGAGGTTGGCCTTGTGAAGAGATAGGTTGGGAGGTTTGCTAAACATACTGCATTTTGGCTGCATGGTTTGCTTCAACTACTGTGAGGGTTGCCCCTGCGGCTGTTGCAATGGTCCCTGCTGTTGCATAATTAGATCCTACTACTGCATGGATGGACCTTGCTGCAATGAAGGTTTCCCTTGTTACTACAGAGGTAGTCCTTGCTGCTGCAAAGGTACTTGGATAGTTCCTGGATTGAAACCTTGAAAATTTTCGAGCTGTATCTCGCCATAGCCACCAGGAATGGTGGTCGAACCAGGCATAACATGCTATTGAGGGTGGAGAATGTAAGGTGGATTTACCATTCCTTGGGAACCATATGGAACATAAGGAGTTTGGTACTAAACTTGAGCCTCATAAGGCTGTTGATACTGGAAATTTCTTGACCCAGATGGACCAATGGGATTCTAGACCTGTTGGTACTGGACATTACTTGATCCAAAAGGACCAACAAGGATTTGAATAACACCAGAAGAAAGCTGGTTCACGCCAACTGTGTGATCATGCTAAATACTCACATTAGTTGTGCCTAAAACCATAGAGACATTCAGATTATTCTCCCCAGGTGGTGACACAACTTGCGCACTTATTGGATGGATCGAAGGACTGACAGAGGTAGGGCTCGAGATAGCCAGTTACGCTAGATGAGTGACTTGGACTGATGAGACTAGAGGGTTCAGAATAGTGGGCTACATTGGGGGGTAGAATTCTAAATGAATGGACTCGTGGTAGGCATAGCGCCAGATGCCCAAACATGATTATGATAAAGTGAAGAGGCACTAGGTGTGCCTGATACCAACTATGCTAAAGTCACATAATTAGGAGGTAAGTTCTGATAAACACTGATGGGACTACTTCCCATGTAGGGGAAACCTTTAGGAGGAAACTGATATTCTTCCTCTTCGACAATGTGTGGAGTGGAAGCCTCCGAGTGACCCGGAGAGGAGACTGGAAATTCGCTTTCAGGTTCCATGGGTGGAAACAAGCAACGACGAACGAACGAAGATGTTCGAGGGGATAATTCCAAAGGAATATCTGATTGATCATACAAACTGTACGGATGCTACGGTGATATCACAACAGGCTCAAACAAAGGATTCAGAGGATAAACAACCACTCCAAGCTTACTGTCAAGGGTTAGCGAACTCTCGGGAGTCTAGATAGGGTTATCGAAGATTCCAGGCCAATATCAGAAAGTGACCCAGTATCTTAGGGAGGTGGAGGACGAGATGACAAAGGTTGAATGCTTAGAATGATTCCAAGTTCAACACCTTGGTCCTCAAGTGACTGCAGTAATTCAGGAAATGGTTCCTCATAAAATCTTTCAGATGGAGGAGAGGAAGAGGAAATAGGTGAACCAGACAGTTCAACCATGATGGCTTCACCTCAAATAATAGGAAAAGAGAGATAAATTCCAAGGTTTTAAGTGTACTTTAAAAGGAATACTCACAATTTGGCCTAGAAAAGACTAACAAGGATGTTATGAGATCGTGCACAACAATTTTTTAAGACGCATAAACAAAATGGGGCTCTTTCATGTTTTAAGAGTCGAGAAAGGTGACTCTGTCACTTTCAATTTGAAGCGAGCTTGAATGGACAAGTGCTCAGATAATCTTTTAAGATTAAAGAGTCAAAAAGATCAAATGACTACTCAGGATGATCTAGGTAAAAAGGATTACTAAACCGTGAACTGCAAAATACCTCTCGGCGAACCGAGAAGTACGAGCATGCGATCTCCCCGAATGCTATGTTTGGTGTATCACATTTACAAGGCAGCAAACTCGGCTTCCTATGGATAAAGGATTGCAGCGTAGTGGGGTCTCTCTTTATATACTCGACGGTATGGGGAGCAAAAGGAAAATGACAAAATGGTGTGTAACATGTATCATTACCATTAATGACCTCATTTAATATCTCAACTTCTTTTTCATGACTATTCTAAGAGAATATGAACTTCCTACAAAATAAAATATTGGGTCTTCCATGCGACTCAAAAGATTCTAATACCAAACTTGGAACTAAATTCGTCAACTCTCCATTTGCATGGCTACATGATCCTTCTATGTTTACTAACCTCAATCCTTTCCAAATCCATTAATATTTTCCTGATAAGAAATGCTACATTTTGGAAGAGAGTAGTTTATGGCTAAATTGATTTTCATGTAATAAATAGCTTACATGAACAATGCTATGTTTTAAGATGGATATGTACTGTATCAATGGTAGTGGAGTGAAAACATCCTTCCTAGTGTGAGAGAAAAAGTTAGGATCAATGCTTACATTAGTAATTTGGCTTACGTTTGTTGGAGGTTTTGAGATATTCTCTCAACTTCTCTCTCCAAGATTAGAATTAGTTAGATCTCACATCTATATAAATGTATTATATTTGAGATTAAATATATAGAAAATAGTTCTATGTGCATGAAAATTATTTTTTTATGGTGGTACCAGAGCTTGTTCAACCCTGACAACAAGAAGTTCCACCCATGTTCTCTCACGAGAGGGGCTATGATCATTCAATTTTATCAATATTGATCCTTTGTACATAGGTTAGATTAGAGGGTGTGAAAGTAATAGTTTAATGTTCTTTTTGTGTGGTCTGTAAACTTGCATAGGGCTGATTTTAACACAAGTTTTGTTGAATATATTGTTTCCAGTGTCACTAAGGTCGAATGAGTACCATCAATTGATGGTATGGAAATCCTCTTCACTGGTGTAATAAAATGGGATGCATGAGAGTCTTGCTAATTGTTACAATTCATTAAAGAAAAGATGCCTGTAGGAAATCCATTGTTATGTCAGATATTTTCCTTCAACATGGAGGAGGATCATTTTTGCTACACAACATTTCATCTATTAGATGTGGTCGTACATAATTATGTTCGTGATTTGTGTGTCCTAACAAGATATTCAAAGGATCAACAACTTTTCAACGCTAGTGGTTTCATCAAGGATTGTATCTGTTGAAATGGATGCCCTTAAATAAATTCGGTGCAACATCGTTGTACTAGAGGATGTGAGTTGCCTCATCCATGGATGGGGAACGAATTTATGTTCATTAGATGTTATTTCATCTATAGCGTGGTTCACATGGATAGCCATGGTGTGGGAGTCAAAGGAGAGGCAATGTTCAATTGAGGACTATTATGTTTATGTGCAACCTAGAAGCACAAAATTCAAACACTCAATTACAACTTTTAGTAGTTTTCTTTCATCTGCAAGGTAACCATGAGTTTCAAAATTTTAAGTTTATGAGCTTTAGGCTTCTCAGCATGGGGGAAATATTTATTGGTTTATGGATTTGATTTGACTTATACAAAATTCAACCTTTACTGATTAAACGCGGTTCGCGTTGAATCAATAAACTATGTGTAAAATCTAGTTTGCATGTAGAGAGATAGTGTCCACTACTTGAAATCAAAAGAAAAACCTATAATTTGCTCTTCCTATCACTTGTTCCTTATGCTAGAAGGATGAAAATTCAAGAAGTGATTTTTCTGTGAAATGATTAGATAGGTAGAACTTCACCAATCCCTGTAACAAAGTTAGAATCAATTACAATTGGCATTCTTCATGGAAAAACTTGCAACTGCATGTGGATATTCTCAAACATTAGTCCATAATCCACATTACTAAGATAAGTCCAACATGTGAGGAGATGGAGAAAGATGAAAAAGGCATCTTATTTTGATCCCTGATCGTATTCATGGATTTCACCCCAATGTCGTTAGCATTAGATGTGGTACGTGAGATGGCTGGTTGTTGCTTGGATTTCCAAGATGTTTTGCATAATTTTACTATTTATCTAATATGTGGTTTTACTGTGTAGTGTGCACTAATGTGGTAAAAGAAGTGGTAACAAGTAATTAGTAGTATATGATTTTTATTAATTGTAGATATGTTATATAATGATGAGTCAATTATTGAATAGAGTAGCATAATTTAAACTGGTGTCTCTTGAAGTTCTGTGATGCCAAAAGAACACTTCACGGGTTTGGTTATGTCTATAGTATCTTATAAATTAGTGGTTCTTATTGTACTTTGTTTCTTCAAGAATAACAATTATTGGTTATCTATGAGTGTTTGTAATCTTAGTGTATGCAGGAAAGGTCAAGTTGTGTGATTGACTGTTGGATACATTCAGTATCTAGATTACCTACTATAAGACTATCAAAATTGTAGTTTGTTGCATTTTGACGAATGCAACTAAGTCAATAGAATGTCTTAGTATCTTGACAAATTTTCAGGGTATGCAAAGGATCATTGCTCTTACAAATAGGTCAATGATGTTCAAAAGAAATTGTATCAAGTGGTAGCTCGGAGTTGGTCGTGGAGAATGAGGGTTTTCTATGAGATCCTAGAGTGGATAGAAGTGCTAATGAAGATCATACTAGACAAGATCAAGTGAAGTATGTTTATGTGACATCAACGTTGTTGTTTGTAATGTAAGCATTAATGGAGGATGTTAAGATTAATGATTACATTAGTATTTTGGTTTGGATTCATTGGAGGTTGTTGAGATATTCTCTCAACCTCTCTCTCCAAGATTAGAATTGGTTGGATCTCACTTCAACTATATAAATGTATTATATTTGAAACTGAATGTACAGAAAATAGTTTTGTCCACGTATCATAGAAGTGATGTAGCATACAATTGAACAACTATACATATCTTGTTATACACTAAATAGATTGCTAAAAATTTAATCTTATTATACATTAAATACTCTAAGTAGAGAATTTTAACAACACAAGTCTTAATACCATGCACACAAACATTGCACCACCTATTCGTAATTTTTTTATTAAAACTTTAATTTTTAAAATTACTATATTATTATTTTTTCCCAGACTTCGATACTTATATATATATATATATATATATATATATATATATTATATATTATATATATATTTGTGATCATATATAAATTTGATGATCTAAAATAATTATCCAACTATTTATAGATCAATGCAATCACTTGTTTATAGATCAATTGTGTACAGAGAGATATATCCAACTGTGGATTTATGAATAAACAAAGGGAAGCTCTGCTTAAGAAAACATAGGCAACTGAATTCAAAAGAAACTTCAATAGGAAGGAAATCTTAACACATTGGAAAGCTCAAGAAAAAATGGATGGCATACAGTTAAAATTGCTACAAATATGTAAACCTGAAAAACTTAAAATAGAAGACTGCAGAAAAATATGATCTAAACAAACAAAAATGGATAATTTTTTTTAATTGACTTAATAATCTTAATGACGATCACTGTATTTTTAATTAACTATTATAATTAAATAATAAATAGCTATTATAATGCATTAATTATATATATATTTTAAAATTTATAATATTAATCTAATAATAATTTTAAATTAATTTTATGATTTTTATATAAATATATATATAATATATATATATATAATATATAATATCACTAGTAGTTTAATTAATAGAGTAATGATTTTTCTTGAACATTTCTTAATAACTTTTGTCCAAAATCGCATCGAGATTTTGGAAAATCATAGGTTTTAAATTGTTTAATAATGCAAAGAGATTAAATTGCCTCGAAAGTTTTTTAAGGCTCTCATTCAATTTATGCATTCAAAGTCAAAAATATAAACATTAATGCTTTCTTATATAAACATTTTGATTATATAAATATATATATATATATATATATATATATATATATAATATATATATATATATATAATTTTCAAGTCTCACTAGCATAACTGGTTGGGGATGTGCCTTGTCAACAACGCAAACCCAAGATCAAACCTCACAAAGGGTGATTGTGCTTTATGCTAGGGGAGGAAAAACATGCTAAAAAATCCAGTTAACTAAGAGTTGGTTGTAAACCAAGTTGGGTGCGATCCTCGGGTGACTTTGACTGCTTAGTTAGATATTCCCTGGTTCACGACTCCTCAAACCACATGTCAAGCCTGGAGGATCACAAACAACTTGACAAACATATATATTATATATATATATTTATATATAGATATATATATAGATATATATAGATATATATATATCTATTGTATGACTCTCCCAACACCATGAGCACCATCTTAAAATCTCCTATTAAGGATGATAATTTTTTTTTGGAAGACGTTGAGTCTGCAATTAATAATCTCGCTAATGGGAAAGCCAAAGATATTGACGGTTACCAAGCTGAGATCTTTAAAATGGGAAAATCTATCATCATTCCTCATCTCCACAAGCTTCTCAATTTGGTTGTAAAGCATGGCTTCCCTAAGCTTTGGACGCAGAGCCTTATTGTGCCTATTTATATATATGCTGCAAAAGAGCCAAAGATATTGTTATTTTGGTGGAAACATATATGGATTCAATTGAATATCCCAACAAAAGCTATATTATTCTTATGGTGTTTGCTGACCAACAAAATTTGTATCTAAGAAAATCTTAAAAAGAGGTCTTTTCAGTGTCCTTCATGGTGTGCTTTATGTAAAAAGGCAGAGGAATTGGTAGATCATTTGTTTATTTCATGCCCTACAGCTACAAATATCTAGAATCTGATCTATCAAGCTCTAGCTATTTGTATCAGGTGGCAAGAATAAACTTTTAATGAAGTGTGGAAGAAATGGTGGAGTGAAGCCTCTCGAAATAAGTTATGTAGCATCCCAATGCTCATTTATTTGGGTATATGGATTGGGAGGAATCAAAATCTTTTTCCAAAAATGGTTTTCCATCCAAAGTTGATTGGTGCTCAGCTAATTTCTATAAAAACCCTCATTCCTGAAGAGGATTAGAAGAATATCCCTCATATAGCCACTGCATAAACTATTAATCAATCTAAGCCATATGATTACTTTGATAGATCAACTCAAAATGGCAAGTGTGGAGGAGGTGCAATACTATACTTAAATGATAACCATTTCATTAAATCAATGTTTGGCCTGAGTGAGGGTACTAACAATTTTGCAAAACTCCACATTCTAAAATTGCTTCTTCTTTTTGCAATAGAAAAGGAATGCGAACAGCTACAGGTTTTTTTGGGATTCTAGAGTGGTTATTGATTGGTTCAACCAACATTCTATCTGTCACATGCACACATTCAGTAATATATTGGATGATATTATGATGTTGAAAGCTCAATTTTGATTATATTTCTTGTCATCACATTTACAAGGAAAGGAACACACTTTCCAATTGTCTATCCAAAGAGGACATGCAGTAGGCACGTCGGACTTGGCAGATAACCGAACATAATGGTCCGGAAAATTATCAGCATTATCAATGTCTTTTTGATGATCCTCCATTGGCAGATGCAGCTCTTGAGTGACATATTTTTTCTCATATTTATGATGCTTATGCATGCACGGTTTATGACAGTTTTTTATTATACACAAGATAATTTTTTGGTTGATATTATTGTATATATCTAGACATAGGTGGACATCTATTATATACTTTTTCAAATTTTTGAGCACATCATACAATTGATTGTTTGAGTAATCAAGAGTCAATTATTTTTGATATGTTATATAACATCTACAACATGTAATTTTCAGTATTTATTAATGGAAATTATTATTTTTCCTTAGGGAAAAAAATAATGAAAAACTACACATGGTCTATATATAGAGAGAGAGAAACCACTATGGTACTCATTCAATTTTTAATATAAGATAATAAATAATAATTAATTACTCAAAAATACAATTTAAACAATGAAAAATTACACATGGTTTATATATATAGAGAGAGATAAAACAACTATAGATACATCTTAATCATGGATTTATCCAACACTAAAAGGGATTAAATCTCTTGACATATAAATATTTTTTCAACTTTTTCATTCTAAAAGGAAGTTTGCATATAATGAGATTTGATGCTTCTTGACTCTTGGTAAATATGTTGTTAAGGTAGATCTATACGAATTTACATATTATTAATATACCCTGTTGTCTACATGTGCTACGTTTTGGAAGTTTTTTGGTTTATTTTCAGGGCTAATTTGTTCAAAATCTAGCAATATTTTCTTGGAATCACAAGTTTGAGTTAAAAACTCTCCACAATCATAATGCCTTAGAGATTTTTTAGGGTATTGAATCCATACATACAGTTAAAAGCCAATTTTAAACAACAAAAAATAAGAGTCAACCTAGTTTAGTTAAAAAATCCAAACATAAACCCATATATACTTACATTTGATGATAATATTGAAACTCATAAATAAAAGAACTATACAAAATCATTTCCAAAATCTCAAGTTACCCGGCCAAGAGAATTTACTCTCTTCTACTACAATAATCATTTCCAAAATGTCAAGTTGCCCTGCCAAGAGAATTTACTCTCTCTTCTACTACAATTTGGAGAGGTCCTGCTATCATCATTCCTTGTTCAAAAAAATATATAATATAAAAAATGGTATGGAAGACTATGAGCTAAAACATAAATGCAAATTAAGTATCCAATGTAAGAAATATTCAACCAATATTCAACCAGGAAAAAATAATGTTAAAAATAAATAAATACTTGGGATTTTGGTTTAACCCCTTTCATTGTCATTGGATTGTGACGGTTCATCATAACTTCTGATGATACCTTGTAACGATGAATGTCAAGATACTTAAAAGATTCCATTAATAAACAATTGTATTTTCATTGACTTATCAAATCCTTATTTAACTTCAGAATAGAAAATCCTTTAGATTGTCTTTCATATTAGTCACATAATTAGTTATTTGGTCGATGTTTCAAACCAACTAATGTGGTTTATCTTCTTCTTTTTTTGTAATATCACCCACATTTTCATTTCATTCTACGTCACGGATGTTGAATTAGCACCATGATTTAGAGCATAATTTTTGCAATTCTCCACTAATACATGTGTGAGCAATATATATAAGAACACACTTGAATGGAAAATATTATCTAAAGAATTGATTCTATTTAGGGTTGCAATCAAGGAAAATTTTAAGGATGGAAATTTATCTTAAAGATTAGAAACCTTGGTGAGTCTTACTAATCCATAACATGCAAACTATAAAATAATTGGTGATATTTTAATAAAAATATTCAAAATTATAATGATTTTATATAGCCTTTATAAAACTTTTCCGATTTTTAAGGTAAAATATTTTTTTCTTTTAAAATTTGGGCGAATCATATTTAGGAAAAAGTGGAAATTGGCGAATCTTTTTTTTGGAGAAAAACATGGAAAATTAGACCATCTGTGAATATTAGCCCCTAAAATTTTCCATGGTTGCAATGTAGGGAATGGAGAAAATAAAGCTAAGGAACCAACAAAAGGAGGAGAACAATTGTAACCCAAAAAAAACAACACGGATGTCGAATTAGCCCCATGATTTAGTGCATAATTTCTGCAATTCTCCACTAACACATGTGTGAACAATATATATATAAGAACACACTTGAATGGAAAATACTATCTAGAGAAGTGATTCTATTTAGGGTTGCAATGTAGGGAATCGAGAAAATAAAGCGAAGGAACCAACAAAAGGAGGAGAACAATTGTAACCCAAAAAAAACAACACGGATGTCGAATTAGCCCCATGATTTAGTGCATAATTTCTGCAATTCTCCACTAACACATGTGTGAACAATATATATATAAGAACACACTTGAATGGAAAATACTATCTAGAGAAGTGATTCTATTTAGGGTTGCAATGTAGGGAATCGAGAAAATAAAGCGAAGGAACCAACAAAAGGAGGAGAACAATTGTAAGCCAAAGAAAGAAAAGTTAGAGATGAGCAAACATGTGGCAAATGAATAGGTAAGCACAAAGAATTTTTAAATGGTCTTTTCTTGAATGTTATTGGTGTTGGTACAAATCCATTGCTTTTTTCTATTGTAAATCGATTTCTTTTGTGCTATTGCAAATTTATTACTTGTCATCACCACACTATTTATACCTAGAAATATAAGGTTGTTATTTATTTTGCAACTTCGTAAAATTTCTATCTTGCTATTTATTTTTTAGTGTTGTAAAATAACATTTCTTGTGTTAAGAAAACTAATAGGTTGGGTCATTTGGGTATCTACCCATATGACTACTAGCACAAAAATAAGGAGAAGTGTTGCTCGATATTCAGAGTGAGGTAGAAGGAGTCACCAAAGTGTTTAGACATTGATTCCATATATGTAATATCCCCTCTAAATATCACTAGTTAGCTACACCAATTTTGCAATTTTGCATAAGTTATGTTAGTTTTTGGCTTAACCTATCCTAAGGGGATTAAAAGGGAAAAATTATTCCATTTTTGTGAGAAAGAACGGACCAACATTAGTAACAAGAGAAAAATTAAAGTGATGGTGGGATGTGGGGACCAACCAAAGGAGAAATACACACCCCTTGAGCTAGTGCAAAATTGTGGGAAGAAAAGAAAGGGGAGGAAAGTCAAATTAGAGGAGAGGTAAGGAAGGTGGGGCCAAAAAGTACAAATATGAGGAGGCAACCTCCATTTGGGGACTTTTGAAACTTTGACAATCAAACCTATGTAGCACGCTTGAGTTTTTGAGCCAAGTCTGCAAGTGTTGTTCAACACACAAGATTTTCATGAGAGAATCTCACAGTACCTTCAGTGGATTCCAAGTGCTAGCCCAAGGAGGAGATTTACACTATTTGGGAGTTGTTATGGGTGTTTGCTCAGAAAATTCATCGTATTATTACAGTAAACTAGGCGCAGTAGGGAAATACACATTTCCCGTGGGAGCTAATTGTTGAGAAACACTTTTGTTGGGATTTCTGGGAGAGACTTGGACAATCTCTTGTTGAGCATTTGGAGTGCTAGTTGGGCACATTTCTGTGGGAGTTTTGTTGTGGCATTCAAACATCTTCAAGAACTACGTAGGCCTACGCAGAGGAATTTTTTGTGCCATAAGTGGAAGTGAGCAGGATAGGTGATTGGGATTTGAACGAAGCTGGGACTTATGGAGGAATCTAGAGGGGAGTTTCGCTAGCCTTTGATATCATTTTGGAGTATTTGGTTCGTGTCATTTCCAAGTGGATCGATTTACCTAGCTAGTAGAGGGGCACCTTGAAATTGGGGGTAATTTCGGAGGTCAAAACCAGGCCCAACCCTTTCTATGTTTTGTTGGCTTATTTGAAGAAAGACCAAGGTTAATTTCTTGGAAATTTATGATCAGTTGAGGAGGTCCAAATGACAAATCCTTCCCAACCAACGGTGCAATTTTCCAGGGCCAATGCAAAGCATTGAGGAGGATACACTTTGAGCATCATGTACTTGTTTTCTTCACCTAGGGCATGTATAGATTGATTTTGCAAGCCCATGTGCATCTACTGCATGCTTACATTGTACTCTCCTTGATTTATAATAATATGGCTTAGCTTCGTACAATTTTTGGAGAAATTATGTGTGTTTAATTATATGTATGAAATTTTTTGTTGTTTGTGATGTTGTTATTTTTTTATAACTATTGATTTTACCTTAGGAATATTTCAGTGGTATCAAAGCAATAATCATGGCTTAGCTTGTGGGGAACCCTTCATTCTATGACACCAGGGGACAAAAAAAATATCACTTACAGGAGACAAAGATATAACATCAGGGAAAGGGAGCTACAGATCATTCCAGATCCAAAAATGCTAGAGCAGCAGGTCTAGGAAGCAGACATGGGGGATAATCTTAATGGCAAAGATAAAAGGGATGAGGAGTTTTTCCAAAGCCTCTTGAAGGCTATAAAAGATTTGGCTAATGGTATATGGGTTGAGGAAACATAACAACAATGATAACAAGGGTAAGGGAAGCCAGGGAGACATCCATTTGGGAGAGTGTTCAAGAACCTCTCACCACCAGGGGAAATCAAGCCACTAGGCCACAGATCCACACAGTATGCCTCTCATTTGTAGCATACCTCCCAGGTCGACCATTCTTATGCTTCTAGCATATAGTACTAGAGGGAACCAAGGGCAGGGGGATATGCCCATGGGGATTAATTTTTGGAATATCAGTCATATGGGTTGATTTTAGAGATACCACCACCTTCAAAGACTTATTCCAACTCAAGAATAGCAATAGGAGCAAGGGGCTGAGTGGAGGAGCCTACACACATGGAATTGAAATATATTGTACAATGTGGATATTATTCCTTCCAACTTTTGATGGATCTTCTAAGAGCTCAACCCAAGCATGGGTTGAGAAGGTGGATGTCCATTTCTAGCTTAACTAGATAAAAAAAGGTGGAGGCCATCAAGATTTCCACTTTGCATTTGTAGGGGGAGGCTCATAATCAGTGGTTCCATGGGTCAGATAACTTGGGGCATGCAACCATTACTACCTATGAGGAGTTCATACGAAGGGTTTTGGAGCATTTTGAGAGGAGGGAACATGACGAGCACTTTAGAGAGCTAACACAGCTCAAGCAGACCGGTAGTGCCAAGACATATATCTCAGAGTTTCTTAGGATATCAGTGGTGGTGCCAATTTATAGGTGGCCAACTAAGAATCTTGGTGAGAGCCAACAAGCCCACCATTTTGCAGGATGAAGTAAGCAAAGATAAGGATTATAGGGTGCGGTTCCCATAACCAAAGTGCAAGCACCCACTAGATCCATTTTCTAATAGAGGGGAAAAACCACTAGACCCCCACCATAGCATGAGGCACCTGTTCCTGGGGGGTTGGATGACGATATTATGAGGGACCTCTAGCAGAGGAAGCTATGCTTCACCTCTCAGTAGCCTTGAGCACTAGGCAATAGATGCACGATGGGCAAGGCCCATTACATTGATGTCTTCTCGGACGTCGACCATGATGATGATATAGAGTTAGGAGAAGATGGAGGTGATAGTGAGTCACATGCAGCAAGAGAACCACCTACACCACCACCACCAAGTGGGGAAACTTTCACACCTTCTAGAGGAGTGCTTTCTTCGTTACATGGGGCTTCCATATATTTGACCCTACAGATCAGAGGCACCATGCAAGGGAAGTGTGTCTCAGTATTGGTGGATAGTGGGGCAACCCACAACTTTATTGATGTGTAGATGATACAGAGAAGGGGTATACCCATGAAGTATTTTGAGTGCTTCTAATTTCTTGTGCCAGGAGACAAGACCATGTAGTGCACATGGTATGTTCCCTCTTTGACGGTGAACATGGGGAACTACTCATTAACTGACCACTTCTTTGTTGTAGATGTTCCAGACACCAATGTGGTGATGGGTGTCTAGTAGCTATACTGTCTTGGATGAGTTACTACATATTAACAGAGATTGGAGATGGAGTTCATGGGACTGAATGGGAAGTTGGTTGTGTTGAGAGGCATGCACTCATATCTTCCATTGACAGTTTCAACACATAGGATGGAGGGAAAATTGAGGCATGGGGACATTGAGTGGGTGGTGGAGTTGAGGATTTTAGAGACACGGGGGTCAGCACCAACCACCTCATCCAGACACACAGACCATCCTAGGTAGATATCCAATAGTATTTGGGGTCATTCCACTAGGGCGACCAAGTCATGGGGGTTTGAACACATTATTGAGCTAGAGACAGGAGTACAAACAATAATCACGACGCCATATAAATATCCCAAGGTTTACCAAGATGAGATTGAAAGGGTCATTCTTGAGTTGTTGAATTAAGGCACATTAGGCCCGACGCTAACCCCTTTGCTTCATCAGTTGTTCTGGCGAAGAAGAAGGATGGTACATTGCAGATGTGCATTGACTACCAGGCCCTTAATAAGAATACCCTAAAGAAATGGTAGCCCATTCCCTGCATATATGAGATTATGGATGACTTAGAGGAGCCAAGTACTTCTCTAAGATAAATTTATGTTTGGGGTACCATCAGATTTGGGTGAGCGATTGAGATATACCAAAGATAACTTTCAAGTGTCACTACGACCATTTTCATTTTTTGTTTATGCCCTTTACGCTGACCAACACACCTACCACCTTCCAATATTGGATGAACCACATGTTCCACAAGCAGTTGCATAGGTTTGTGTTGGTATTATTTAATGACATATTGATTTACAACAGGACATTGGAGGAGAACCTGCATCACATAGAGGAGGTGCTTCGGATTTTGGATGGGTAGTTGTTCTATGGGAATTTGTACATGTGTGAATTTGGGCTTGCAAAGATGCTCTACTTGGGGAACATTATTGGAGAGGATGGAGTGAGGTTGTAATAGGATAAAATTAGGACTATCTAGGACTAGCCAATTCCCTGAAATGTGACTGAATTGAGGGGATTTGTGATGATATGCACATCTTACTGGAAGTTCGTAAAGGGATTCTCACAGCTAGAGACACCCCTCATAGATATGACTAAGAAGGGGGCATTCACATGGATAGATAGAGTGCAGGAAACATTTTACCACCTCAATGGGGTGACAAGCAGTTGTTTAGTGTTGGCTTTGCCTAATTTTATAGATCCATTCACCTTGGAGTGTGATGAATCAAGTGAGGGAATTGGCACAATATTATCACAAGGAGGTCACCTAATGACTTTTGAGAGTCAGAAGCTCCTTAATCATGAAAGGAAATATTCTATTTATGACAAAGAGATTTTTTCCATTATGCATGCATTGGAAAAATTCTGACAGTACTTGGTGGGCAACAGGTTCAGAGTGAAGACTCACCATAATTGTCTTTGCTACATTTTGGAGCAGAAGGGCCTCAATGAGAGGCATCATAAGTGGGTCAGAAGGATTCAGGGCTACGATTTTGACATAGAGTATGTCAAGAGTAAGAAGAACATAGTGGTAGATGCCCAATCCAAGAGGCTCATGACACTTTTACTTATGAGCATCTACTATGCTTGGAAGGCACAACTTCTCATGGAGTACTCCAAGGATTGACAGGCATGTGATATGTTGGATGGTACTCATGAGGACAAGCACTACCGAGTGATGGATGATGTCATTTACTACAAGGGGTGCATATATCTGGTACCTGGGTCACAATTGAGGGGGCTGATTCTCCATGTGGCACATGATTCACTATTATCAGGACATCAAGGGTTCCTGGAGACTTACACGATAGTTAGGGAGTGATTCACTTGGAGGAGCCTTAAGGGTGATGTGTTGAGGCATGTTCAGGAATGTGAGGTCTTTAGAGGAATACGGTGGAGTTGACTTATCCAACTGGGTTACTGCAGATTCTTTCCATTCTTTAGGGGAAGTGGGAGAGAATTTCAATGGAATTCATCACAAGACCTCCTATGGTGCAGGGTCGTGACTATATATATAGATATATATGTGTGTGTGTGTGTGTGTGTGTAGTAGTGGATTGGTTGACGATGTATGCCTTGTTATTTTCTATCCCCACCAGGTACACTGCTTCATAGGTTGTGGATCTGCTTCAAGTTGCATGGTCTCCCCAATAATATAGTCAGTGACAGGGGTAGTTGCTTCGTGGGAGAATTTTGGCAGGAGATCTCTAGGTTGGTGGGCACTAAGCTCACTCCCAGCACCAAATACCACCCTTAGATAGATGGTAGGAATGAGATAGTTAATAAGTGGCTGGAGGGATACTTGTGGAACTATGTGATAGGGCAACAACGAGCTTGGATGAGATGGTTTCACCTAGGGGAGTACTGCTACAATATTGCCAACCATATGTCTATTGGTATGTCCCATTTTTGTGATCTATATGAATATGATGATTTATCTCTTCCTGGCCTTATTTTTTGAGATAATAGGGCCCCAAGTGCTAAGGACTAGATACAAGAGAGCCAATACATACTTAAGGCTCTCAAGGATAATTTGTGGACCACCAAAAATCAGCAAACAATGTATGCAGGCATGCACTGGGTTAAGAGACACTTTGAGTTGTGGGACATGGTTTTCTTACATCTCCAGCCATATAGACAATCCATGCTGAAGCAAAAGGGGGGCGAGAAACTACAACCACATTTCTCTAGGCCCTATTGGGTGGTTAGGAGGATGGGTGAGGTGGCGTATGAGTTGGAGCTTCCACCAAGAAGCAGGGTGCACAACATCTTTCATGTCTCATGCCTCAAGAAGGTCTTGGGACAACATGTGATAACAGCCACTGAGTTACCACCATTAGGCGAAAAGGGGCATTGCGTTCTTGAGCTCGAGGCTATTTTCGAGACCATGGAGAGGAGATTGAGGAGTAGTAATTTCAAGGAGTATTTGGTGCAGTGAAAGAAATTTCCAGATGAGGATGCCACATGGGAGGGTCAACATATCTTAATACTCCCCACATTGTAGTTTCTTGAGGACACGCAACATTTGGGAGAGGAGGACTGTGATATCCCCTCTACTTTATTTCACAAAGTAACTACACCAATTTTGTAATTTTTCCTAAGTTATGTTAATTTTTTGCTTAAACTATTCTAAGGGGATTAAAAAGGAAAAATTATTCCATTTTTGTGAGAAAGCATGGACCAACATTAGAAACAAAGGAAAAATTAAAGTGATAGTGGGATGTGGGGGCCACCTAAGGGATAAATACACACCCCTTGAGCTAGCAAGAAATTGTGGGAAGAAAAGAAAGGGGAGGCAAGTTAAATTAGAGGAGATATAAGGAAGGTGGGGCCAACAAGTACAAATATGAGGAGGAAACCTTTAAACCTTTGACAATCAAACCTACCTAGCACGCTTGAGCTGTTGAGCCAAGTGTGGAAGTTTTGTTCAGCACATGAGATTTTCATGAAAGAATCTCACCCTACCTTTGGTGGAGTTCGAGTGCCAACCCAATGAGGAGATCTACACTATTTGGTAGTTATTCCAAGTGTTTTCTCAGGCAATTCATGGTATTATTACAACAAGTTGGGCATAGTAGGGAAATACATACTTCTTGGGGGAGCTAGTTGTGGATCAACACTTTTGTTGGGCTTTCCAAGAGAGACTTGGACCATCTTTTGCTAAGTATTTTAGTGTTATTTGGGCACATTTCTGTGGGATTTTTGTTGTGTAATTGACACATCTTAAGGGACTGCATAGGCCTATGTAGAGGTATTTTTTGTACCACACGTGGGAGCAAGGAGGATAGATACTTGGGGGATGAACTGAGTTGGGACTTGTATAGGCATCCGAAGGGGAGTTATTCTATTCTTTGTTATCATTTTGGAGGATTTAGGAAGTGTTATTTCTAGGTGGGTCGAATAACCTAGCTAGTGGAGGAGCATGTGGAAATTGGGGGCAATTTCAGAGGTCAGAACTAGGCCCAACCCTTACTGGGTTTTGGTGGGTTATTTGAGGAGATACCGAGGTTAGTTTATCAAAAATTTCTTAGCACTCAATGAGGGCCAAAAAATAGATTTTTCCCACCCAACAATTAAGTTTTCTAGGGCCATTGGAGAGCATTGAGGAGGAGACACTTCCAACATTTGAGCACTCGTTTTCTTCACCTGGGACTTGTCTTGCTTGGTTTTCCAATTCCATGTGCATCTACTCCATGCTAATATTGTACTCTCCTTGATTTATAATAAAATGGTTCAGCTTGGTGCAATTTTGGGAGAAATTATGGTTGTTTAATGATATGTGTGAAATTTTGTGTTGCGTTTGTTCTTATTATTTATTTATCACTATTAATTTTCCCTTAGGAATATTACAATGTATGATGAAATTTTGATTGAAATGACTTTGAAACAAAGGGGTCACAAGGCTATCAGCACAAGACCAAGGAGAAACATTATTCATTATTCATAGTGTATAGGCAGAAGGAGGTAGAAGAAGTCACCCGAGTGTTCAAACATTGATTCCATATATGAAGAACTTTTGACCTAGATGACTCTAAAACAAAGGGGTCACAATATTCTAGGAGCCATAGGGTCCACGTTTAGTAAAAGGCCTAGAATAACATGGATAGGAAATACTAACTAAAGAACTTAATGAAATGAGCCATTTCACAAAACCCAAAGAACAGGGTAGGAAATGGAGGTAAAGGTACATTAAACCTTCTTACTTACATACACGAATTCAAAAAATATTTATACTTCTTACTCACATACATACATTTAAAAGATCTCTATATTTTCTTACTTGGTTGCATAATACAATAAGAAGAGTTATAATTGGTGCTTTCACCATTTCATTGCATCCCATATCCTCTAAGCTTAATTGTAATTAGTTCCAGTTGAAGCAACATGCCCATGGTATTCTCATTAAATTACCCCATAGTTTTAGAATCTCGACTCATCTTTTCTACAAAGTTGAACTTGACATTCTTTGTTTGAGCTTCTGATATTAGTTGTCTAAGCTCATAGACCCATCTTCTAACATCATTGTTAGAAATTGAAACTTTAGTACCTGATAACCATGAAAAAGGGCTTGAATTCTCACGGTTGATTGGTTCTGATGGATATCCATTTTTTCATCTCCTCTTCTTTACCTAGGATATTGGATTGACGCTTACTTTTTTCTATACCAAATTTTGAAGCACAAAATTTTCCTTCTGCCCCAAACTACTAAAATTATCGAGCCTCTATTGCTTACCTTTTCTACTCTATAGGCCTACCATTAGTGCCTTAAATTTATTTCCTTTCTCCTCCATTTTTGCATGGCTTTAGGCATCTCATCCTTCTCCCACAAACTCTCTCTCGCCACTGCTCTATATCATTACCATTAATGGCCTCATTTAATATATCAACTTCTTTTTCATTTTTTTCATGACTATTCTAAGAGAATATGAACTTCATACAAAAGAAAATCTTGGGTCTTCCATGCGACTCAAAAGATTCGAATACCAAACTTGGAACTGAATTCATCAACTCTCCATTTGCATGGCTACATGATCCTTCTATGTTTACTAACCTCAATCCTTTTCAAATCCATTGATATTTTCCTGATAAGAAATGCTACATTTTGGAAGAGAGTAGTTTATGGCTAAATTGATTTTCATGTAATAAATAGCTGACATGAACAATGCTACGTTTTAAGATGGATGTGCTCTGTATCGACGGTAGTGGAGCGAAAACATCCTTCCTAGTGTGAGAGAAAAAGTTAGGATCAATGCTTACATTAGTAATTTGGTTTGCATTTGTTGGAGGTTTTGAGATATTCTTTCGACTTGTCTCTCCAAGATTAGAATTAGCTGGATCTCACGTCTATATAAATGTATTATATTTTAGATTCAATATATAGAAAATAGTTCTATATGCATGAAAATTAATTAATTTTTTTTTTTTTTATGGTGGTACTAGAGCCTATTCAACCCTGATAACAAGGAGTCCCACCCGTGTTCTCTCATGAGGGGGCCTATGATAATCCAATTTTGTCAATATTGATCCTTTGTACATAGGTTAGCTTAGAGGGCATGAAGGTAATAGTTTAATGTTTGTTTTGTGTGGTCTCTAAACTTGAGTAGGGTTGATTTTAACACATGTTTTGTTGAATATATTGTTGCCAGTGTGGCTAAGGGTGAATCAGGACCATCGATTGATGGTATGGAATTCCTCATCACTGGTTTAATAAAATGGGATGCATAAAATTCTTGCTAATTGTTACAATTCATTAAAGAAAAGAGGCCTGTAGGAAATCCATTGTTATGTAAGATATTTTCCTTCAACGTGGAGGAGGATCATTTTTTCTACACAACATTTCATCTATTAGATGTGGTCGTACATCATTATGTTCGTGATTGATGTGTCCTAACAAGATATTCAAAGGATCAACAACTTTTCAATGCTAGTGGTTCCATTAAGGATTGCATCTATTGAAATGGATGCCCTTAAATAAATTCAGTGCAACATCGTTGTACTAGCGGATGTGAGTTGCCTTATCCATGGATGAGGAACGAATCTATGTTCCATAGATGTTATTCATCTATATCGTCGTTCATGTGGATAGCATGGTGTGGGAGTGAAAGGAGAGGCAATGTTCAATTGAGGACTATTATTTTTATCTGTAACCTGGAAGCACAAAACTCAAACACTCAATTACAACTTTTAGTAGTTTTGTTGCATCCACAAGGTAACCATGAGCTTCAAAATTTTATGTTTATGAGCTTTAGGCATCTCAGCATGGGGAAATATTTGTTGCTTTATGGATCTGATTTGACTTATACAAAATTCAACCTTTACTGATTGAAGGCGGTTTGCGTTGAATCAATAAACTATGTGTAAAATCTAATTTTCATGTAGAGAGATAGCATCCACTACTTGAAATCAAAAGGAAAACCTATCACTTTTTCCTTATGTTAGAAGGATGAAAATTCAAGAAGTGATTTTTCTGTGAAATGATTATATAGGTAGAACTTCGCCAATCACTATAACAAAGTTAGAATTAACTACAACAGCCATTCTTCAAGGAAAATATTGCAACTTCGTATGGATATTATCGGTCATTAGTCCATAATCCACGTTACTAAGATAAGTCCAATATGCGAGGAGATGGAGAAAGATGAAAAAGTCATCTTAGTTTGATCCCTGGTCGACCATTCATAGATTTCCCCGCAATGTCGTTAGTGTTAGATGGGGCACGTGAGATGGCCCATTTTTGCTTGGATTTCCAGGATGTTTTGCATAGTTTTACTATTTATTTAATACATAGTTTTACTATGTGGTGTGCACTAATGTGGTGAAAGAAGTGGTAACGAGTAATTAGTAGTATATGATTTTTATTAATTGTAGATATGTTATATAATGATGACTCAATTATTCAACAAAGTAGTATAATTTAAATTGGTGGTTTTTGAAGTTTTGTGATGCCAAAAGAACACTTGTTTGGTTATGTCTATAGTATCTTATAAATCAGTGGTTCTTATTGTACTTTGGCTCTTCAAGAATAACAATTATTGGTTATCTATGAGTGTTTGTAATCTTATGTGTATGCAAGAAAGGTCAATATGTTTGACTGACTATTGGATACATCTAGTATCTAGATTACTTACCTATAAGACTATCAAAATTGTAGTTTGTTGCATTTTGAAAGATGGAAGTAAGTTAGTAGAATTGTTTAGTATCTTGACAATTTTTTGGGGTATGCCAAGGATCATTGCTCCTACAAATACGTCAATGATGTTCAAAAGAAATTTTATCAAGTGGTAGCTAGAAGTTGGTCATGGAGAATGAGCATTGTCTATGAGATCCTACTGGATAGAAGTGCTAATGAAGATCAACCTAGACAAGATCAAGTGAAATATGTTTATGTGACATCAATGTAGTTGTTTGTAATGTAAGCATTAATGGAGGGTGTTATGATTAATAATTACATTAGTAATTTGGTTTGGATTTGTTGGAGGTTGTTGAGATATTCTCTCAACCTCTCTCTCCAAAATTAGAATTAGTTGGATTTCACTCCAACTATATCAATGTATTATATTTGAAATTGAATGTACAAAAAATAGTTCTGTCTGTATCCAAATTAATTTCTTATGTGTGTCAGTCAATAAAAGTGATGTAACCACTTATCATAAAAGTGATGTAGCCTACAATTGAACAACCATACATATCTTGTTATACACTAAGTAGATTGCTACAAAATTAATCTTATTATACACTAAGTAGAGCATTTCAATAACACAATTCATAATACCTTGCACACAAACATTACACCACCTATTTTGAAATTTTTTTATTAAAACTATAATTTTAAAATTACTATATTATTATTTTAAAGTTACTATATTATTATTTTTTCCCATAACTTCAATACTTATTTAAAAAAATATATATTTGTGATCGATGTATAAATTTAATAATTAAGTCATGTTTCATAACAAGATATTAAATTATAATTAAGAAATTCATATGATATTCCAAATTACTTGGGTTTTAATGTTTTACTACAACTTCATTACAATTTAACATAAAAAGACAAGCATCTAAAATTTCCCCAACAAATAAACTAGTTTTATTATGAATATCCATAAACGATAATGCTATTATTATTCAACTTTTTACAATTGAAGTATAAATCCTCTACCATCTCAATAATGATTCAATGCCATTGGTTCTCAGCTACATCAAATTGCCTTTTTTATATAACCTCGAAATTATTAATTACAGCACCATAATCATTGTCAGTTGAATCTACAACATCATAATCACTCTGTTAAATTTGATCTGAATTTTCAACTCTTTCCCCAACATAATTCCCTGTCATCATCTGTATAATTTGTCATTGACCTACTGCAATTTCCCATTTTCAACTATTTCCCAAACAGAATTCCCTGTCATCATCTGTATGGCTTGGCCTTGACCTTTTTCTTCCAGGAAGTAGAAATTGTCAATAATACTCCCCAGAGCCGTCGATTCCACAGTTTTTCTGCAAGTTTGACAAGTGGAGGAGCTTCAACATTCTGTTTTATCTCCCAAGTTTGATTTACCTTCCTCTATGCATCACTTGTTTATAGATCAATCGTGTTAGCTGGTTTTTTGGTATTCAGAGATATATCCAATTGCCGATTTATGAATAAACAAAGGGAAGCTCTGCTTAAGGAAACATAGGGAACGGAATTCAAAAGAAACTTCAACAGCAAGGAAATCTTAACACATTGGAAAGCTGGAAAGAAAATGCATGGCATACAGTTAAAATTGCTACAAATGTGTAAACCTGAAAAGCTTAAAATAGAACACTGCAGAAAAATATGATCCAAAACCAACGAAAATGAATAATTTTTTTAATTGATTTAATAATCACCAATGACATCAATGATTTTTAAATTTATATTAAAATAATAATTCATAGTAACATTAATAAATATATATTTAAATTTATAATATAAATTAAAGATATAGTCCTCTAATTAATAGAGAAATGATTTTTCTAAAACTTTTTTAATCATTGTCCAAAATCGAAGAGATTTGGAAAATCAAACTTTAAATTGTTTAATACATAAAGATTAAATGCCTCGAAAGTTTTTTAAGGCTCTTAATATTCAAAAGTAAAAAACATAAACATTAATGTTCTCTTATATAAACATTTTGACTTTATATATATATAGTCAAGTCACTTTAGCACAACCGGTTGAGTATGTGCCTTGTTAGCAATGCCACGCAAGACCAAATCTCACAGGGGTGGTTGTGCTTTGTGGTAAGGGGAAGAGAAATGCTAAAAAATCCTGTCAGCTAAGGGTTGGTGTAGCTTAGGCTGCCTCGGGTGACTTTGACGACTTAGTTAGATGACCTGGTTGGTGTAGCCTAGGCTGCCCCACGGGTGACTTTGATGGCTTAGTTAGATGACTGGGTTGGTGTAGCCCAGGTTGCCTTAGGCTGCCTCGGGTGACTTTCACTGGTTAGTTAGATGACTGGGTTGGTGTAGCCTAGGTTGCCTTCGACAGGCCAAGCTTGGAGGATCACAAACAATTTGACAAACAATATAATATAATATATATATAATATATATAATATATATATATATCTTGTATGACTCTCCGAACACCATGAGCACCATCTTAAACACTCCTATTAAGGATGGTATCTTTTCTTTGGAAGACGTTGAGTATGGGATTAATAAGCTTGCTAATGGGAAAGCCAAAGATATTGAAGGTTACAAGGCTGAGATTTTTAAAATGGGAAAATATATTCTCATTCCTCATCTCCACAAGTTTCTCAATTTGGTTGTAAAGCATGGCTTCCCTAAGCTTTGACGCAAAGCCTTGTTGTGCCTATCTTCAAAAACATAGACAAAAGCATTCCCTCTAATTACATGATGACCATTATTATTGGCCACATCTTAGCCCAGCTTTATGAGCTCATTTTGGAAAAAAATCTTAACCTTTGACTTGAGAACTAAAATAAAAGAACTAAAAACATCAAATTTCCTTTTTTATACTCAAACTATTAATTACAAAGTTGAATATACAACATCGTAATCACTCTTCGTTAAATTTGATCTGAATTTACCCTACTGCAATTCCCATTTTCAACTATTTCTCCACCATAATTTTTTTCTTCCAGGAAGTAGAAATTGTCAATAATACCCCCGAGAGTAGTCGATTCCACAGTTTCTCCAAGTTTGACAAGTGGAGGAGCTTCAACATTTTTTTTATCTCCCAAGTTTGATTTACCTTCCTCTATGCAATCACTTGTTTATAGATCAATCCAATTGCGGATTTATGAATAAACAGAGGGAAGCTCCGCTTAAGAAAACATAGGGAACTGTATTCAAAAGAAACTTCAATAAGAAGGAAATTTTAACACATTGGAAAGCTGAAGAAAATATGGATGGCATACAGTTAGAATTGCTATAAATATGTAAATCTCATAAACTTAAATGGCTATAAATATGTAAACCTGGTAAGCTTAAAATAGAAGACTGCAGAAAAATATGATCTAAACGAAAAAAATGGATAATTTTTTTTAATTGATTTCATAATCTAGTGACAAATCACTGATTTTTAATTAACTATTAATAAAAATAATAATAACATTATAATACATTAATAATTTACATCTATTTAAAATTTTTAATAATATTAATTTATATATAATTTAAATTAGTTTATATTATAAAATATTTACTAGTAGTCTAATTAATGGAGGAGATAGTTTTTTTTTCCTGAACATTTTCCTTAATCATTTTTGTCCAAAATTGCATGGAGATTTTCATCATACCTTTAAATTGTTTAATATGCAATGATTAAATGCCTCAAAAGTGTTTGAAGGCTTTCAATCAATTTATGCATTCAAAAGTAAAACATATAAACATTAATGCTCTCTTATATGAACATTTTGACACACATACATATATATAGTCAAGTCTCACTAGCACAATCGGTTGAGGATGTGCCTTGTGGGCAATGCAACCAAGGATCAAACCTCACAGTGGATGGTTGTGCTTTGTGCTAAATGGAGGAGACATGCTAAAAATTCTAGTCAACTAAAGGTTGGTGTAGGACAAGTTGGGTGCGGTCCTTGGGTGACTTTGACGGCTTAGTTAGATGCCCTTGGGTCGCGGCTCCTCAAGCCACAGGTCAAACCTGGCAGATCACAGACAACTTGACTATAATAATATATATATATATATATATATATATATATCTTGTGTAATGGCTCTCCGAACACCATGAGCACCATCTTAAACACTCTTATTAAGGATGATATTTTTTCTTTGGAAGACGTTGAGTTTGGGATTAATAAGCTTGCTAATGGGAAAGCCAAAAATATTGAAGGTTACCAAGCTGAGATCTTTAAAATGGGAAAATATATCCTCATTCCTCATCTCCACAAGCTTCTCAATTTGGTTGTAAAGGATGGCTTCCCTAAGCTTTGAACGCAAAGCCTTATTGTGCCTAACTTCAAAAATTGGGACAAAAGCATTCCCTCTAACTATAAGACCATTATGATTAGCCACATCCTAACCAAGTTTTTTTGGGCGCATTCTGGAAAAATATCTTAGCCTTTGACTTGAGAACTAGGGTAAATGAGCTAAACGGAAAGTTGGTTTTAGGATACATCACTCGACCACTGACCACCTTGTCACCCTTAGAATCATCGCAGAGGAATGCTGCAATAGTAAAACCGATCTGTTCTATTGTTTTGTGGACTTTATAAAATATTTCAACACTATCCCCCGAGATAAGCTTTGAGAGAGGCTTCAAGAGATCATGGTTCCTCCTAAATTGAGGATTGTTGTGATTCGCCTCTATGAGACTGACATTGGCAAGCTTAAGACCAATGAAGAATGTTCTAAAGATATTACATGTAATATTGGGTTTAAGCAAGGTTGTACCCTTCCCCTACTCTTTTTTGTATTTACATCGATAAATTAGAGGAGTGTTTAGAAACAATGGGCTGCAAAGGCACCAAGCTCATTGGTATTATCATTATTCTTCTCCTTTATGCTAATGATATTGTTCTTCTTGCAAGGAGTAATGATGACCTAGACAAGCAGCTTAAGACTCTTCATGTCTACTGCTCCAAGATGGGTATGACTATTAATACTGACAAGACTAAAGTCATGATCATTAAATCCAAAAAGATTACCCATGGTAGTTTCATCTATGATAACCATTGTCTGGAGTAGGTTTTTTCTTATAAATATTTGGGTATTGACTTTCCTCATCATCTCAAGTGGAATTACAACATCGAGAAAAGAATTATTAGAGGTTGGAAAGCTTATTATGAGCTTGAAAACAATTTAAGTCAACTGAGATGTACATTTGGAGTAAAAAAAGGTTCATCTTTGAGACTCTCGTCACCTTTGTTATCTTATACGAATGTGAAGTTTGGGGGTGCAATATATCTAGGGAGTCTTGGAGAAAGATTAAGATAATCCAAAAGAAATTCATAACCTATACCCTCAAGATCAAGGGAAATACTCCCTATCCTATCATCTTGATCGAAGTCGGCATGTCCCCCATTGAAAGTGCGACTATGTTTAGATATCTGATGTATAAGAAGAAGCTTCACAATATGGAATCCATGAGGCTCCCAAAAATTACTTCTAACTTTATTCAAAACCCCCACCTACGCCTCAAGTGTGGGTGACATCAAGATGCTCAGTCTTGGCTCAACCTTTTGGGGATTAAGGAGGAGATCATGATGGGAAGCAAAGACACTATCAAATATACTATTACCTCCAGTTTTAAGGACAATATGTGGAACCGTAAGGATTTGGAGGGTAAAAGGAAGCCAAGGTACTATAAGGAGGTGATCAACCCCACCCTTGATAACTAGAATTGTCTCTCTGTGTTGACTAACACTAAGAAGAAAATGAACATTGCTAGGATTAGAACTAACTCTCATGAGCTTCGGAGTGAGACTGGACAGTGGTCCACTTCCAAGACTCCCTGAAATGATAGAATTTGTCAGATTTGTGATACTAAGAAGGTGGAAGATGAAAAACACTTCCTTTTAGACTACCCGACGCTTGCCCACATCTGCTCTCATTTCCTTATCATCAGCAACACCTCCAATCTTCTTGACATATTAAGCCAAACCAACTATCGATCTTGGAATGCTTCTTTCTGTGCTCCTTGATCACAGAAACACGATTTTGAAGAAGGACAATTAGACTATCTTTTCTTGAGGTCCGATAGACCACATTGGTTTTAGTAGTTGTTAATCATCATCTATCATCATCATTATTCTTTGATAAATGTTTTCTAGTTTAGTGTGAAAAAAATATGAAGTAATATTATTCTACGTATACATTTTCAATTTATGAAATATTAAGAAAAATCAAATTTCTTAAAATATAGCATTTCTTCAAATTTTACACTAAATTGTTTTACATATATCATTTTGTTTTAAGCATAATATTAATCATGTACTAATATGATTATTATTAACTTTCCATAATTCATAATTCACTCCAACCAAACCAATTTGCTTTGATCCCAGTTGTCATAGACGACTTCATTCGACAAGTATGTCATACGCCATGCAGGGTTGTTTTATTGTCAGATTGTTGAACCGAAAACATTAAAACTCTTTGAAGACCATGATAAGATCCATTAGGTGAAGGTACGCCAATTACTTTGAAGGATAAGGATAAAGACCCCCGAATGAATTATTTGTCTATATATTAGAGTAAAAATAAATTAGAAAGAAGTTCAATTTTCAAAACAGTTAGAATTTATGATTAGAGTTAAAATAAATTATGAAGAAGTTTGATTTTTCAAACATTTACATTTTATTACTTCACGATTTGTTTTTCAATGGATACACCTTCAAGCTCGTTGCTAGAAATTACAAGTCAATCCTCCCTTGCTGCCACCCATAGCCTTTTCTATATTTTAGATTTTTCTGTATGTTTTTCTGTGTAAAGATTATAACGGGATATTTTACTATTTTCTTTATTGATGGTTTCCTAAAAGATATAACGGAGTTTTTTCTTAGTAAATACTTTAATTTTAGTTATTTTCACTCGGTTTTTTTTAACCCATTTAACACCCTATCCCTTTTATAAATTTTAAATGGTTTAATTTTTTAATTTATTCTTTTATAATTATGATATGAAAGATTTTAGTTAATAATATATAATCCGGTTAATTTATGTTGAATTTTATACTTATTATGATTAATTATACACTCACCACACTCATAATATTAATTTTATGCGTTTTTATTTTATTTAATTTAATTTGAAAAATGTCTAAATACTTCACCACCAATTTACTACCAATGTTATATGAAGTTAAGTTTATTATCAAACTTAAAAATAAATAATTCTTAATAAAAAATCGAGCGAAAGGAAATCTTGGATAACATATAATATCATAGTATTATATTTTAGTCAATATTTATTACAATCTCTATTCAGTTCAAAGTGGTCAAGTTCGGGGAATACTAATTGAAAAGTAATATTATTACATTTTACCTAATATTTCTAGTGGCCCCCACTCTAAATATTGAATTCTATTCAATATTTCCCCTCATCCCTACTAATTTTATAGTTGAGTTTGTTCCTCCTTCGTTATTCCCCCACTTACCTTAGTGAGTTTTGCCTCTTTGAAGTTTGGCCCCTATTAGTTGTGCCACCCAAAAGTTCCTCCCTTGTCCCCCTACTTACTTTAGTGAGTTTTGTCTCTTTGAAGTTGGGCCCCTATTAGTTGTGCCACCCAAAAGTTCCTCCCTTGTCCCCCCACTTACTTTAGTGAGTTTTGTCTCTTTGAAGTTGGGCCCCTATTAGTTGTGCCACCCAAAAGTTCCTCCCTTGTCCCCCCACTTACTTTAGTGAGTTTTGTCTCTTTGAAGTTGGGCCCCTATTAGTTGTGCCACCCAAAAGTTCCTCCCTTGTCCCCCCACTTACTTTAGTGAGTTTCGTCTCTTTGAAGTTGGGCCCCTATTAGTTGTGCCACCCAAAAGTTCCTCCCTTGTCCCCCCACTTACTTTAGTGAGTTTTGTCTCTTTGAAGTTGGGCCCCTATTAGTTGTGCCACCCAAAAGTTCCTCCCATGTTGCCTCTGTAGACAAACATGACATGACCGTGCACGCATTTACAAAGATTTGTTTACTTTTAAACTTTATGCACTTACTTACAAAGATTTGTTTACTTTTAAATTTTATCTAGAAAAATTACAATAGAAGTGGACTAGTTGAGGGGAAATATTGGGTAAAATGTAATATTATAGTATTATATTTTGCCCAATATTTCTAGAAACTTAGTAAGAAGTGGATAGAGTTAGGCAAAAATATTATATAAAATGTAATAATTACATTTTACTTAATATTCCTTGGACCGCTTTCCCTCACCCAACTCACTTTCATAATTAAGCTTATTCATTTCTAAATTTACCATCCTAGATCCATAAGAGCTCTATTTCTATAGCTCATTGGGTGTAAGCATGGAGCTTGGTTACACTTTTTGGCCAAGTTCCTTCTGGTGAAAAAATGATGTTTGATCAAGCCATAAAACTCAATCCAACCACAAAGCTGAAAATTTTAAAATTTATCTAAATATCAATAATGATATGGAAACTTTAAAATTGTAAGTATTTGATAATTAAAAAAAAAACAAATTTAATTGTTAGTTACATTTTAATAGGTAATTAACAATGGTGTGCATTAATTTCTCATTATATCTCTAGTGTTTGTGTATAGACTTGAAAAGGGATTTTATCCCACTTGCAATTGAAATTGTAATATTCTTATATTTATGTTTTAGTAACTTAAAAGTTTTTTACTATGATTTAAAATTTTCGATGTTATAAATTTTAAATAATAAAATTGATTTAAACATAAGAAAAATTAATTAATTGATTTTAATAATATTATAATTTTTTATATGAATAAGTGTATCTCTCCTAATATGCTTCTAGAAATGTATATTTTATAAATATTCGTGACTTAGGCTTCAAATATATATTTTTAAAATAATAAAAACATAACAAAACTTGGAATAAATAAATTTTATAATTCATTTAAAGACAAGTATTGATAGGCTTTTTTTTAGATAATTATGATAGCTCTAGGGCTCTATCTATGGTTTGAGGGTTTCTTACCACCCCAGCGTTTTAAGGGCTACATCGAATTGAGAGCCTAAAATAAAGTTTTAGCTTTAGGTCCTCTTCCATTTTGTACCTTGGCCGATTCCAAGAAAAATATGTGCTTAAGTGGTTAAGTTGACCATTTTAGATTCGGGAATGAATACTCATTTCTCCTTGTAGATAAGGCTTACTTGTATAT
>APFE030575552.1:82403-99072 GCA_000404065.3 Pinus taeda | reverse complement strand
ATTGTGGTGAAACAAATGTGGATACTACAATGAATGTAAAAAAAAAAGACACAAACTTGAATGCAAAAAGGAGGAAAAGTTGGATGAAAAAAGGGATGTAAACATGGGCCAAACATGGGTGCAATATTGAACACAAAATTAGTTGCAAAATTCGACGAATCAAAAATGGATGTAAAAGTAGATTTGAAATGAGATGCAAAAAACATAAACAAAATTTGATGCAAAGTTGGACACAAAAGAGGATACAAATGTGGATGCAATAGTGGAAGAAAATGTGGGTTGCAACGATAGGCATAAGATATGGCACAAATCATAGCACAAAAAAAGTGGATGAGAAAGTAGATGTACTAATAGACAAAAAAAGGTCAAAAAAAGTTGAAAGCAGACCTCCCCGTTTTATTTTCTTTAACAAGTCAAAAGGGAAAATACCTTGCGATATTTTCATTTGATTTTTACGAGTCAAGAAAAGGGCTTAAACGAGACTCGAGTATCCTCATCAACAATCCATCACCTGTCGCTGCATAAGAAAGGTAAATGCATTATGTAGTTCTAAGGTAAAATAGGTCAAAAACACTTTAAAAAACCTAATATTTCCATAAAAATGAATAAGAAGGTGAAAAAGTAATTATTTTTTACCATTTACCATTTTACCTTTATGTGAAGAGCATTTATCCCTTTTGTGCCCTAATTTTTCTGGAGCAGATTGCAGGAGATCTGAGAGGTCATTCGTCGAACCGTCAGGTGCAGGTAAGAGCCAAAACCTTAAGCTCCATTTTCACACTGCTTTTTACTATTTTTATCCATTTTTTGGGTTTCACGGGAAGCTTTTGGAAAAAAAAATTCATCCTCAGTCGACGTGATTTCTGAGCACGAAATCGCATTGATCGAGGGTAGCTAAAACTGCCAATTGCGCAATTGGCACCACTGTTTTTAAAACAGTCACGCCAACATTGTGAACAAAAATTTACATGTTTTTTGCTCAATTTGACCGCTTGAATCCAAATTTCTCTGTCAAAAGATGATCATTGACTTGATTAAATGGTTTTTGTAGGAAGAAAATCATTGAAAATGGTGGATTGGAAAGAACGAGAGCATGGGGAAATTGATACCCAAGCAATAGCTAATCCAAATTGCCTGGAGGTTTTGAGGAACTGTGGGCTCCTAAAGTTCTTTCTCACACCAGGGATGCAAGCTCAACCTGAGCTGCTATGATACCTGATTAGTCTCTGGGACATAAATTAGGAAATTTTTATCATTGGTGACCAAGAGTTGGAGTTGGAGACTTCAGATATTTATTTCATCACAAGACTGTCCCGGAGAGGGGAACCAATCAACCTATATGGGTCAAGGCCGATTGGGGCAAGTGTTTCCATGTTACTTGTTGAACATTTCCCAGAATCTATCAAATACAAGAGTGGCAAGATCGAGATCGTGACTCTTCAGGATCTTGTGTTGAGAGTGTTATTGTTGACCATCAACAGAGTAGTTGGGTCCCAAGCACCGCATGAGACTAATAAGTCCAAGTTCCTGTATGCTATCGAGTGCATAATGCCTACTATTTTTAACTCGACGAAATCTATGAAAATCAACATGAAGTGCCAGCTATGAAGTGCTAGTGACCTTCTTCCTAGAGCGGGTTTCGTTGTTCCAATACCAGCTCACTGAGGTGGATCCATCAATGCCACGAGACCCATGGATGGTTCGTTGGAGCGAGTTGATGCCCAGGGTTACGGGGTGTCAACAGATGTTCTAGAAGCCCACCTTCTTCTCATGGCTACAACGACAGATGATCGTAGTGGAGGATTGGCCTTACAGCGGTACCGACTTCCGCGGAGATCTGGATATGCTACTCCTAGAAGGGAAGGATTTTGATGATGGAGGTAAAAACAAACATTTTTTTAGTTTTTTTATGTTTTTACTGTTTTTGAAATATATGTGTTCATGACACTTCGATTTTATGAATGCAGATGTTGGACTAGAACGCCTTGTCGAGATGTCCCTGATTGCCAGGTGCGTCGCTCGGCAGTTTGATGTCGCTCCTTATCAGGAAGGGAATGAAAATGAGGAGGAAATTGAATGGAATCTCAAGGGTTTGACCCATGAGATCCTAGAGTACACTCAAATGGGTGATTTCCCACACTAGTACCAGAGGCATACAGTGGGGATGTCAGATCGCGTCCGCTGATTGCTGACTTGCATAGTCTGAGCAGTTACATGGTACCATGAGCATCATGCTATTTAGTACATAGGTCTAGTATTTCATATCTTTGAGGCCTGCGAGCCACAGATGTATAAGGCATATGAGCCATCGATGTATTTTGAACACACATATTATTTTTTGAGGCTTTGATGTATGACAAACATTATTGACACACATATATATATGTTATATTTTCCTTCTTACTATGATACAAATGATTTGTTTCTTATTTTTACATGTTTCGCAAATGTCTATCCAACACATAATTAGTTAATGCATTTGTCAATGTATTCATATGTCTAGGAATATGATGATATATAATGTAATCAAAATTTCTCTCCAATAGATGAATACGTAGATATATTCTCAATATATGAGGGTTTCTGACAGAATATTGCTCGTTGAGTTAAAGGACGACAAGCTGTGAATCAAGTTTGACAACCAAATCCCGGATGCGAAGAGTGATAGCTTCTGATAGCAATTCGATAACTACATTATACTCAGTGATGTTATTAGCTGTTTGATCTAGTGAAATCCCTTGAAGATCAATCAACTCACCGTGGGGGTCATAAATGGCCCATGTTACGGATGATAGGTTCCGTGTACTTCGGCAAGCACCATTAGCAAAATCGATGTAAGGCGACATCACCATCTGCAAAGCAGGAAAAAAAAATAATAAGCAGGAAAGCTACTTACAAAACAACACACCAAACCACATTGAACAAAAATTAATGAAACACTTATTGTACAAAAGTAACCATGCAAGATGACCTAAGCATGGTAATTTTTGAGAGAGTCAATGCTCGGACTCGGGTAATCAATGAACACAAATGAACACCAGAGTTTTACCGTTGACATGATGAGTAAGCATCGACTTGGCCAAATAATAGATTAGAACTCATATAAGGTTGTGCCCCCATGCCCCCTATGCGAGGCAGAGTTATGAGTCAGAAGATGACAACCCCATTGCAATAATGGGCAATCGGCCAAAACTCGGGGAGGGTGAAAAACCTTGAAGCCGTGAAGAGATAAAGGTGCCCTCAGTTGAAAGAGCTTGACAATGGTAGTGAAACCGACATGTCATTAGGAAACGGAGAAGAGAACTTATCAAGACACGTAGATATGACCGTCGGGCCAGAACCAAGCCACAGGGATTGAGAAAACACGTCGAGAGATGAACTCCAAACAAAATGATCATAGGATATCGAAGGTGAAGCCAAAACAATTTCCACGTAATTAATTTAGGTAGGACTTAACGACATTACCTCGCCACATATGTCAACAAGATCCGAAGAAGGAATAACCCAAGGATCAAACTTGACCGAAATCATGTTATCAGAGGCAACATGAGGAGGTGGGAGTGAAAAGACACCCATCAAAGCAAGATATTTAAAGATTCTGACCCCCACACTCTCATAAGGAGCACCAGTGTGCTTGACATATGGAACGTTGCCATCTGAGGAGGAAGAGGCAAAGAAGGATAGTTGGTCAACTGTAACTATTTTCCCTTAATGGGGAAAATGAATCACACGGAACAAGCAGGAGGCTACAACATGCATGGCATGGGTCCAACTCCGTCCAAGCAGAAGATTATAATTGAGATTAGTGTTAACGATCTACCTCGACGTGCACTATCTTTCCCTCCAAAGTAATGGAAACGTTGGGTAAGACACTGAATGGTCGCGAATCTCGCCCGTCAAAATATTCCAAAGTGTTAGGGGGCTGGTTCAAAGTAGGAGAACCAATTGCCTTCCAAAAAGCAACAGACATGAAGCAGGTGGAAGCATCTTCATTAATGACGATTCTATGAATGATTTTCTCATTGATGATGATTTGAATGAGAAAGGTAATTTGATGAGGAAGACGTGGAACATGGTTTTCTAGATCAAAACATATAAGATTGGAATTAATGGGATCAATACCCCCAATAGTTGACAGTAATGATTTTTGTTGAGATGGACAACTTTGAAGTACCTTGAGGGAAAACATGGCCAATGGCGCCTGAGACAAATCCTCAACAATATTATAGTGCTAAGCGGCACGAGTGTTGGGATTGTACGAGGACTTTCATAGCACAACTCGAGAAGGTGGTCGAACGGCAGAATCAAGGTCAGGTCACTCTATATGAAGAGGACCAGAACTTGACAGGGCAAAAGAAGAAGTGGAAACTTATTTTTCTTTCCCTAATGTTGGGGTAGGACTTTGATAATCTTTTGATATAGTAGCCACATTTATCGGCGTACTCATCATGAACACTTGCAAACCTGATGAAGCAAATGATTGAGGTTGCTCTACCATTTGGGTCTGCTGGGACATAAATGGCTCTTTTAGGACAACTGGGGTCCCTTTGAGCAAACGACTAACTTTGGATTGTCTGGGACAATCCTTAGTATAGTGATCCTCTTCACAAATGAGGCACATATATTTAGGCTTCTGTTGGGAAGAATCACCAATAGATGACTTAGGAGGACACTGTTTTGGGGCATCGACTTTACCCTTGCCTTTGCCTTTTTTCTTACCTTTCAAGGA
This sequence comes from Pinus taeda, assembly GCA_000404065.3. Taxonomy (NCBI): domain Eukaryota; kingdom Viridiplantae; phylum Streptophyta; class Pinopsida; order Pinales; family Pinaceae; genus Pinus; species Pinus taeda. Next base: position 94,343 of record APFE030575552.1, on the reverse strand, counting down.
TTTGTCCGCTGCAGTAGATCGAACATCATGGACATCTGAGGTTTTACTAGGGCCAGGTGGATTCTCAGAGGGACTACTGGAAGCAGTATTCGAGGCTGACTTCTATTTGGAAGAAGATTTTGCAGGGGCCTGGGACACTGAACCAATTACTCCATCAACAGGAGGTGTACCCTGTGACTTCGATGTCATTGGGTTGGATTATCGCCTCAGAGCATCGGGTAATAACTCATACAAAGTGTCATACTGAGAGTAAATGAGATCTAAGTACTAGGCATGAGAAATGGGTTGCTCCTCGGTACTGCACCCACCCATAGCAATATCGTGAGTAATTGGAGCAACGAATGATTTGGTGAACCATTCGGTCAGTAATTGATCAACAATCTTGAATTTGATCAAGCGACGCCTATGTCTCCATTCATGGATGTGATCGAAGATGTGGGTCATAGTATTTTTTCTTGAGCGATGTAAGCAAATAGCTTTCGATTTCATACCAAACCGAAAATTGGAAATGCGTGAGGAAAGCCATGGCTAAAGAGTTGAAGTCTTAATAAGTACTTTGAGGAAGCTCTATCTACCACTTGGCTGCAATGCCTGTGAGAGTTCATTGGAAAATACAGAGACAAATAGAATCGTCAACATAAGAATTCGAAGAGCACCAAAGGTGATATGTCATCACATGGGCTTGAGGATCTTATTTTTCTTTCCCATCGAACTTCGGACAATCGCTTGGGATCTTGGATGGGACCGAGTGCCAGTGAGGTGAATGAAGAATTGAATCATTCGTGAGTCAAGAGACATCTGGCAACTCTAGCGTATCCAAGAACAGAAATTGAGTATTGAAAGGCATTGGAGGTCGATAAGCGGGTCCAATTGGAGCAGCCCATCTCTGCTGGTAAGGATTTTTTCCCCATAATGGAGGGTTCTATCCATACGACATTTGATTTTTCCCCACTGTAAGTTACCTTGCCCGTAGGGTGGATTTTGACCTTGAAAGACTTGAAATTGTCCAGCCATAGGTTGTTGATAAGCAACATACGGGTTAAAACGCTGTTGATCCTGTTGACCTTGGACATATGGGGTTTTCACCTGCTGTCCATGGGCATACAGTTTTGAACTTGTTGGCCCTGGACATAAGGATTTTGGACCTGCTGTCCTTAGACAAGAGGATTTTGGACCTGTTTCCCTTAGATATGAGGATTTTGGGCCTGCTGCTGCAGGACTTGACCTTGACCTTGTCCTTGTAAGGGTTGACCCTGTTGATATGTATATAAGGGTTGCTACTACCTGGGTTGGCCTTGTTGCTGTGAGGGATGACCTTGCAGCTGCAAAAGTTTTCCCTACGGCTGTAGAAGTTGGCCTTGTGAAGAGATAGGTTGGGAGGTTTGCTAAACGTACTGCATTTTGGCTGCATGGTTTGCTTCAACTACTGCGAGGGTTGCCCCTACCACTGTTGCAGTGGTCCCTGCTGTTGCAGCATAATTAGATCCTACTGCTGCATGGATGGACCTTGCTGCAATGAAGGTTTCCCTTATTGCTACAGAGGTAGTCCTTGCTGCTGCAAAGGTACTTGGACAGTTCCCGGATTGAAACCTTGAAAATTTTCGAACTGTATCTCGCCATAGCCACCAGGAATGGTGGTCGAACCAGGTTGAACGTGCTATTGAGGCTGGAGAATGTAAGGTGGATTTACCATTCCTTGGGAACCATATGGAACATAAGGAGTTTGGTACTGAACCTGAGCCTCATAAGGCTGCTGATACTAGAAATTGCTTGACCCAGATGGACCAATGGGATTCTAGACCTGTTGGTACTAGACATTACTTGATCCAGAAGGACCAACAAGGATTTGAATAACACCAGAAGAAAGTTGGTTCACGCCAACTGTGTGATCATGCTAAATACTTACATTAGTTGTGCCTAAAACCATAGAGACATTCAGATTATTCTCCCCAGGTGGTGACACAACTTGCGCATTTATTGGAGGGATCGAAGGACTGACAGAGGTAGGACTCGAGATAGCCAGTTGCGCCAGACGGGTGACTTGGATTGACGAGACTAGAGGGTTCGGAATGGTGGGCTGCATTGGGGGGTAGAATTCTAAATGAATGGACCCGTGGTAGGCATAGCGCCAGATGCCCAAATAGGATTATGATAAAGTGAAGAGGCACTAGGTGTGCCTGAGACTAACTATGCTAAAGTCACATAATTAGGAGGTAAGTTCCAATAAACACTGATGGGAATGCTTCCCGTGTAGGGGAAACCTTTAGGAGGAAATTGATATTCTTCCTCTTCGATAGTGTGTGGAGTGGAAGCCTCCGAGTGACCCAGAGAGTAGAATGGAAATTCGCTTTCGGGTTGCATGGGTGGAAACAAGCAATGACGAACGAACAAAGATGTTCACGGGGATAATTCCAAAGGAATATCCAGTTGATCATACAGACTGTATGGACGCTACGGTGATATCACAACAGGTTAAAACAAAGGATTCAGAGGATAAACAGCCACTCCAAGCTGACTGTCAAGGGTTGGCAGACTCTCGGGAGTTTGGATAGGATTATCGAAGATTTCAGGCCAATATAAGAAAGTGACCCAGTGTCTTAGGGAGGTGGAGGACGAGATGACAAAGGTTGAATGCTTAGAATGATTCCAAGTTCAACACCTTGGTCCTCAAGTGACTGCAGTAATTCAGGAAATGGTTCCTCATACAATCTTTCAGACGAAGGAGAGGAAGAGGAACTAGGTGAACCAGACGGTTCAACCATGATGGCTTCACCTCAAATAATAGGAAAAGAGAGATAAATTCCAAGGTTTTAAGTGTACTTTAAAAGGAATACTCACGATTTGGTCTAGAAAAGACTACCAGGGATGTTATGAGATCGTGCGCAACAATTTTTTAAGACGCATAAACAAACTGGGGCTCTTTCATGTTTTAAGAGTCGAGAAAGGTGACTCTGTCACTTTCAATTTGAAGCAAGCTTGAATGGACAAGTGCTCAGATAATCTTTTAAGATTAAAGAGTCAAAAAGATCAAATGACTACTCAGGATGATCTAGGTAAAAAGGATTACTAAACCGTGAACTGCAAAATACTCTCGGCGAACCGAGAAGTACGAGCATGCGATCTCCCCAAATGCTATATTTGGTGTATCACGTTTACAAGGCAGCAAACTTGGCTTCCTATGGATAAAGGATTGCAGCGTAGTGAGGTCTCTCTTTATATACTCGACGATATGGGGAGCACAAGGAAAATGACAAAATGGTGTGTAACATGTATCATTACCATTAATGGCCTCATTTAATATCTCAACTTCTTTTTCATTTTTTTTCATGACTATTCTAAGATAATATGAACTTCCTACAAAAGAAAATATTTGGTCTTCCATGCGACTCAAAAGATTCTAATACCAAACTTGGAACTAAATTTATGAACTCTCCATTTGCATGGCTACATGATCCTTCTATGTTTACTAACCTCAATCCTTTACAAATCCATTGATATTTTCCTGATAAGAAATGCTACATTTTGGAAGAGAGTAGTTTATGGGTAAATTGATTTTCATGTAATAAATAGCTGACATGAACAATGCTATGTTTTAAGATGGATATGTTCTATATCAATGGTAGTGGAGCGAAAACATCCTTCCTAGTGCGAGAGAAAAAGTTAGGATCAATGCTTACATTAGTAATTTGGTTTACGTTTGTTGGAGGTTTTGAGATATTCTCTCAACTTCTCTCTCCAAGATTAGAATTAGTTGGATCTCACATCTATATAAATGTATTATATTTGAGATTCAATATATAGAAAATAGTTCTATGTGCATGAAAATTATTTTTTTTTATGGTGGTACCAGAGCTTGTTCAACCCTGACAACAAGAAGTTCCACCCGTGTTCTCTCATGAGAGGGGCTATGATCATTCAATTTTATCAATATTGATCCTTTGTACATAGGTTAGATTACAGGGTATGAAAGTAATAGTTTAATGTTTTTTTTGTGTGGTCTGTAAACTTGCATAGGGCTGATTTTAACACAAGTTTTGTTGAATATATCGTTTCCAGTGTCACTAAGGTCGAATGAGTACCATCGATTGATGGTATGGAAATCCTCTTCACTGGTGTAATAAAATGGGATGCATGAGAGTCTTGCTAATTGTTACAATTCATTAAAGAAAAGATGACTGTAGGAAATCCATTGTTATGTCAGATATTTTCCTTCAACGTGGAGGAGGATCATTTTTGCTACACAACATTTCATCTATTAGATGTGTTCGTACATAATTATGTTCGTGATTTGTGTGTCCTAACGAGATATTCAAAGGATCAACAACTTTTAAACGCTAGTGGTTTCATCAAGGATTGTATATGTTGAAATGGATGCCCTTAAATAAATTTGGTGCAACATCGTTGTACTAGAGGATGTGAGTTGCCTCATCCATGGATGGGGAACGAATTTATGTTCATTAGATGTTATTTCATGTATATCGTGGTTCACGTGGATAGCCATGGTGTGGGAGTGAAAGGAGAGGCAATGTTCAATTGAGGACTATTATGTTTATGTGTAACCTAGAAGCACAAAATTCAAACTCTCAATTACAACTTTTAGTAGTTTTCTTTCATCCGCAAGGTAACCGTGAGTTTCAAAATTTTAAGTTTATGAGCTTTAGGCTTCTCAGCATGGGGGAAATATTTATTGGTTTATGGATTTGATTTGACTTATACAAAATTCAACCTTTATTGATTAAAGGCGGTTTGCGTTGAATCAATAAACTATGTGTAAAATCTAGTTTGCATGTAGAGAGATAGTGTCCACTACTTGAAATCAAAAGAAAAACCTATAATCTGCTCTTCCTATCACTTGTTCCTTATGCTAGAAGGATGAAAATTCAAGAAGTGATTTTTCTGTGAAATGATTAGATAGGTAGAACTTCACCAATCCCTGTAACAAAGTTAGAATCAACTACAATTGGCATTCTTCATGGAAAAACTTGCAACTGCATGTGGATATTCTCAAACATTAGTCCATAATCCACATTACTAAGATAAGTCCAACATGTGAGGAGATGGAGAAAGATGAAAAAGGCATCTTATTTTGATCCCTGATTGCATTCATGGATTTCACCCCAATGTCGTTAGCATTAGATGTGGCACGTGAGATGGCTGGTTGTTGCTTGGATTTCCAGGATGTTTTGAATAATTTTACTATTTATCTAATATGTGGTTTTACTATGTGGTGTGCACTAATGTGGTGAAAGAAGTGGTAACAAGTAATTAGTAGTGTATGATTTTTATTAATTGTAGATATGTTATATAATGATGAGTCAATTATTGAATAGAGTAGCATAATTTAAACTGGTGGCTCTTGAAGTTATGTGATGCCAAAAGAACACTTCACAGGTTTGGTTATGTCTATAGTATCTTATAAATTAGTGGTTCTTATTGTACTTTGGTTCTTCAAGAATAACAATTATTGGTTATCTATGAGTGTTTGTAATCTTAGTGTATGCAGGAAAGGTCAAGTTGTGTGATTGACTGTTGGATACATTCAGTATCTAGATTACCTACTATAAGACTATCTGTAGTTTGTTGCATTTTGACGAATGCAAGTAAGTCAATAGAATAGCTTAGTATCTTGACAAATTTTCAGGGTATGCAAAGGATCATTGCTCCTACAAATAGGTCAATGATGTTCAAAAGAAATTGTATCAAGTGGTAGCTCGAAGTTGGTCATGGAGAATGAGTGTTGTCTATGAGATCCCAGAGTGGATAGAAGTGCTAACGAAGATCAGACTAGACAAGATCAAGTGAAATATGTTTATGTGACATCAACGTTGTTGTTTGTAATGTAAGCATTAATCATGATTCATAACAAGATATTAAATTATATTAAGAAATTCATATGATATTCCAAATTACTTAGGTTTTAATCTTTTAAATGAAATTTGGGATCTACAACTTCATTACAATTTCACTTTATAAAAAGACAAGCATCTAAAATTCCCCCAACAGATAAACAAGTTTTATTATGAATATCCATAAACGATAATGCTATTATTATTCAACATTTTACAATTGAAGTATAAATCCTCGTGTTGTTCAAGAGTGGATCTCCAGAATTTTTTCAAAAATAAATGAATGGTTAATTGCATAATTGAATATAATATATTAGTAAACATTTTATAAATACATATCAACACCTGTGGTTGATTTTATACCATCTCAATAATTATTCAATGCAATTGGTTCTCAGCTTCATTAAATTGCCTTTTTTATATAACCTCCAAACTATTAATTACAACACCATAATCATTATCAGTTGAATCTACAACATCATAATCACTCTTGGTTAAATTTGATCATCATCATCAAATTCCCATTTTCAACCTAATTCCCCGACATAATTCCCTTTTTTCATCATCTGTGTAGCTTGGCATTGACCTTTTTCTTCCGGGAGGTAGAAATTGTCAATAATACCAGTCGATTCCGGGGAGGAGCTTCAACATTTTTTTTTTTTAACTCCCGAGTTTGATTTAGCTTCCTCAATGCAATCACTTGTTTATAGATCAATCGTATACAGAGAGATATATCCAATTGCGGATTTATGAATAAACAAAGGGAAGCTCTGCTTAAGAAAACATAGGGAACTGAATTCAAAAGAAACTTCAGTAGGAAGGAAACCTTAACACATTGGAAAGCTGAAGAAAAAATGCATGGCATACAGCTAAAATTGCTACAAATATGTAAACCTGAAAACTTAAAATAGAAGACTGCAGAAAAATATGATCTAAACAAACAAAAATGGATAACTTTTTTTTAATCGACTTAATAATCTTAATGACGATCACTGTATTTTTAATTAACTATTATAATAAATAATAAATATGTTATTTAATGCATATTATAATATATATATTTAAAAATTTATAATATTAATCTATTATATTTAAATTAATTTAATTGATTATATATATTATACTTATATATCACTAGTAGTTTAATTAATAGAGTAATGATATTTTTCTGAACATTTTCTTAAATTATTTTTGGTCCAAAATCCGCAATCCGAGAACTTTGGAAATCATAGGTTAAATTGTTAATTGCAAAGATTAATGCCTTGAAAATGTTTTTAAGGCTCTCATTCAATTTATGCAATTAAAGTAAAAATATAAACATTAATGCTTTCTTATATAAACATTTGACTTTATATATAATAATATATATATATATATATATATATATTGTCAAGTCTCACTAGCACAATTGGTTGGGGATGTGCCTTGTCAACAATGCAACCCAAGATCAAACCTCACAGGGGGTGATTGTGCTTTATGCTAGGGGGAGGAAACATGCTAAAAAGTCCAGTTAGCTAAGGGAAGTTGGTGTAAAACAAGTTGGGTGCAATCCTCGGGTGGACTTTGGACTGCTTAGTTGATTTCTTGGTTCACGACTCCTCAAGCCACATGTCACCCTGGAGGATCACAAACAACTTGACAAAACAATCTATTATATATATATATCTATATACTATATATTATATATATATTGTATGACTCTCCGAACACCATGAGCACCATCTTAAAATCTCCTATTAAGGATGATATTTTTTTTTTGGAAGATGTTGAGTCTGCAATTAATAAGCTCGCTAATGGGAAAGCCAAAGATATTGACGGTTACCAAGCTGAGATCTTTAAAATGGGAAAATCTATCATCATTCCTCATCTCCACGTACAAGTTTCTCAATTTGGTTGTAAAGCATGGCTTCCCTAAGCTTTTGACGCAAAGCCTTATTGTGCCTATATTAAAAAATGGGGACAAAAGCATTCCCTCTAACTATAGGACCATTATGATTAGCCACATCCTAGCTAAGTTTTATGCGCTCATTCTGGAAAAAACACTTAGCCTTTGGCTTAAGAACTAGGCTAAATGAGCTAAACGGCTAGCTAGTTTTAGGAGTACCAATGACCACCTTTTAACCCTTAGAATCATTGTAGAGAAATGTCGCAATAGTAAAACTGATCTCTTCTGTTGTTTTGTGGACTTTAGAAAAGCGTTCGACAATGTCCCTGAGATAAGATCTGTGGAAGGCTTCAAGAGATCATGGTTCCTCCTGAACTGAGCATTGTTGCGATTCGCCTATATGAGACTGTCATTTCTAAGATTAAGTCCAATGAATGATGGTCTAAAGATATTAAATGTGATAGTGGGGTTAAGCAAGGTTGTCCCCTTCCCCTACTCTTTTTTGCATTTACATTAATAAATTAGAGGAGTGTCTCGAAACAGTAGGCTACAAAGGCACCAAGCTCGCTGGTATTATCTTTATTCTTCTCCTTTATGCTAATGATATTGTTCTTCTTGCAAGGAGCAATGACGACCTAGACGAGCAAGTTAAGACTCTTCATGTCTACTGCTCCAAGATGGGTATGACTGTTAATACCACTAGGACTAAAGTCATGATCATTAAATCCAAAAGGATTACCCATGGTAGTTTCATTTATGATAACCAATGTCTTCAGCAGCGTTCTTCTTATAAATATTTGGGTATTGATTTTCCTCATCAACTCAACTGGAATTACAACATCAAGAAAAGAATTATTGGAGGTTGGAAAGCTTATTATGAGCTTGAAAAGAATTGTAAGTCAGCCAAGTTGTACATTTGGAGTAAAGAAATGTTCCTCTTTGAGACTCTTGTCACCCTTGTTATCTTATACGGATGTGAAGTTTGGGGGTGCAGTACATCTAGGGAGTTGTGGAGAAATGTTAAGATAATCCAAAATAAATTCATAACCTATAACCTCAAGATCAAGGGAAATACTCCCTATCCTGTCCTCTTGATCAATGTTGTCTTGTCCTACATTGAAAGAGTGGCTATGTTTAGATATCTTGTCTATAAGAAGAAGCTTCACAATATGGAATCCACGAGGCTCCAAAAAAATTCTTCTAACTTTTTTCAAAAACCCCACCGGGCCTTAAGCACGGGTGGCATCAGGATGCTCAGTCTTGGCTCAACTTTTGGGGGATTAAGGTGGAGATCATCATGTGAAGCAAGGACACTATCAAAGATACTATTACCTCGAGTTTTAAGGAAAACATGTGGGATGCTAAGGATCTGGAGGGTAAAAGGAAGCCAAAGTACTATAAGGAGGTGATCAACCCCACCCTTGATAACCAGAATTATCTCTCTATGTTGACTAACACTAAGAAGAAAATGAACATTGCTAGGATTAGAACTAACTCTCATGAGCTTCGGAGTGAGACTAGGCAGTGGTCCACTCCTAAGACTCTCTGAGACGATAGAATTTCTTAGATTTGTGATACTAAGAAGGTGGAATATGAAAAACACTTCATTTTAGACTACCTCGCTCTTGCCCACATATGCTCTCATTTCCCTATCATCAACCACACCTCCAATCTTCTTGAATTATTAAGCCAGGGCAACTATCGAACTTGGAACGCTTCTTTCCCTCCTCCTTGATCACAGAAATAGGATTTTGAAGAATGACAATTAGACTACTATCGATCTTGGAACGCTTCTTTCCCTCCTCCTTGATCACAGAAACAAGATTTTGAAGAATGACAATTAGACTATCTTTTCTTGAGGTCCGATAGACCACATTGGTCTTAGTAAACTTTAATTATCATTCATCATCATCATTATGTTGATAAATGATTTCTAATCTATTATGAAAAAATATCATATAATGCTGAAAAATGATTTATAATCTATTATGAAAAATATCATATAAAACCACCGAATGAGCTATTTATCTATATATTAGAGTAAAAATAAATTAGAAAGAAGTTCAATTTTCAAAACAGTGAGAATTTATGATTAGAGTTAAAATAAATTATGAAGAAGTTTGATTTTTCAAACATTTAGATTTTATTACTTCACGATTTGGCGATTTGTTTTTCAATGGATACACCTTCAAACTCGTTGGTAGAAATAACAAGTCAATCCTCCATTGCTGTCATCCGTAACCTTTTCTATATTTTAGAATTTTCTCTTATGTTTTTCTGTGTAAAGATTATAACGGGATATTTTACTATTTTCTTTATGGATGGTTTCCTAAAAAGTATAAACGGAGTTTTTTCTAATGTAAATATTTTAATTATAGTTATTTTTATTGTGTTTTTCTTTTAAACACATTTTAAATACGTTTAGTAGTAAATTTCAAATTGTTTAAATTCTTCTATTTTTTATAATTTTATTAGGAAATATTTTATTAATATATATAAAAACGGTTTAAATTTATTTGTTTTTAATTTTATATTTATTAGGATTATTTATAATTATTAATTTATGTTTTTTATTTTATTAAATTTAATTTTCATTTTATTTTTTATAAAGTTGAAAATGTTTAAAGATTACAGTATCTTATTATAATGATCAAATGTTTACATCGGACTTAAGTTTATTTATGAATCTCAAATATAAAGAATTTTTTTAATAAAAATGAGGTGAAAAGAAATCTTAGATAACATATAATATCATAGTATTATATTTTTCCCAATATTTATTACAATCCCTATTCAGTTCAAAGTGGCCAAGTTCGGAGAATACTAATTGAAAAAGTAATATTATCACATTTTACCTAATATTTACACTGGCCCCCATTCTAAATATTGAATTGTATTCAATATTTTCCCTCACCCCTACTAATTTTATAGTTGAGTTTGTTCCCCCTTCGTTCTTCCCCCACTTACCTTAGTGAATTTTGCCTCTTTGAAAGTGGGTCCCTATTAGTTGTGTCACCCAAAAGTTCATCCCTTGTCCCCCCACTTACTTTAGTGAGTTTTGTCTCTCTGAAGTTGGGCCCCTATTAGTTGTGTCACCCAAAAGTTCCTCCCTTCTTGTGGTGTAAACAAACATGAAATGACCTTGCACTTACTTACAAAGATTTATTTACTTTTAAACTTTATGCAGAGAAATTGCAATAAAAGTGGACTAGTTAGGGGGAAATATTGCGTAAAATGTAATATTGTAGTATTATATTTTGCCCACCACCTCTTTCCCTCACCCATCTCACTTTTCATAATTAAGCTTATTCATTTCTAAATTTACCATCCTAGATCCACAAGAGCTCTATTTTTATAGCACATTGGGTGAAAGCATGGTGCTCAGTTACACTTTTGGCCAAGTGAGGGCTCTCTTTGGTGAAAAAATGATGTCTGATCAAGCCATAAAACTCAATCCGGCCACAAAGCTGAAAATTTTAAAATTTATCTAAATATCAATAATGATATGCAAACTTTAAAATTCTAAGTATTTGATAGTTAAAAAACAACAAATTTAATTACTAGTTACATTTGAATAGGTAATTAACAATGGTTTGCATTCATTTCTCATTATATCTTTAGTGTTTTGGTGTATAGATTTGAAAAAAGATTTTATCTCACTTGCAATTGAAATTGTAATATTCTTATATTTATAATTTAGTAACTTAAAAATTAGTTTTTTACTATGATTTAAATTTTCGATGTTATAATTTAAATAATAAATTTATTTTAATAAATATAAATAGTAATTGATTAAGATAAGAAAAATTTTTTAATTTGATTAATAATTATAATTTTTTATATGAATAATGTACCTCTCTGATATGCTTCTAGAAATGTATATTTAATAAATACTCTTGACTTAGGCTTGAAATATATATTTTTAAAATAATAAGAACATAACAAAAGCATAAAATATTTTTGTGTAATAAATAAATTTTGTAATTCATTTAAAGACAAGTATTGATAGGATTTTGTTTAGATAATTATGATAGTTCTAGGGCTCTATCAAGGGGTTGAGGGTTTGCATTTTAAGGGCTAGATTGCACTGAGGGCCTAAAAAAAGTTTTTGCTTTAGCTCCTTTTCCATTTTGTACGCAAAATTTTTGTGATCATTTTCGATTTGGGAATGAACACTCATCTATGGGTGTAGATAATGCTTATATATAT
>APFE030575552.1:38744-77569 GCA_000404065.3 Pinus taeda | reverse complement strand
ACACTCTTTGAATATCATGATAACGGTTACCGAAACTAGTGGGTTCCAGTAGGTGAAAGTACGCCGATGACTCTGAGGAGAAACCCCACCGTAGGAGCTGTTTGTCTATATATATGATTAGAGTTCAAATAAATTATGAAGTCTTATTTTTTAAACATTTAGATTTTATTAATTCACAATTTTTATACTTGCTGCTCTATGTTAGGTTATATTGTTTTTGTTTCTAGTAAAGTTATATTGTTTTTTTATTTTAGTAAGAAACAATTGATTTTATAAATTTTATTAAAATTTTGAAAATACTAAATATTAAATTTGATAATTTGAAAATTAAAAATAATAGAGTTTTTTTTAAAGTTTGATAAAACTATATTTTTATCATGTTCAATTTCTCACTCGATTGAGGGATAGCACAAGATTTGAACCCAAGACTTCTGGTTCGGTGAGACTTCAAAATTTGAACCCAAAACTTCTAGTTCCATAAGACTTCGATTTCCATGACCATTATCAATTAATTACCCTCAAGCAATAATTTATTGGTGTCTTCTAACTATATATATTAAATTATTAAAATATGTATTTAATAAAACATATTTATTGAATAATTTTTTATTTTATTTTTATTAAAATTAAATTTATTTTATATTAATATAATAAAATATTTAATTTAAAAATATATTGAATGGTTGTTATAGTTCTAATACATTACATTATGTGTAACAATTAATTTCAAATACATAGTATTCAAGGTATATATATATGATGTGATTTCTATTTTTTTTTTTGTCTTTCATTATTAATAATAATAAATTAATAATGAATGATTATGATAATTTTTTTAGTAATTTAAAAAATTATAAAAGTGTTTAGTTTTCACAAATTATATTAAAGGAATTTAATTAACATTCTTTTGGTACTCTACTAAAAAAAAATTCTTATTCATTTTGCATGGGTTTGTACTGAGCAGCATTCTATTAGTCAATTAACATGTGTTGTCCTATTGTTAAGATTGATAAAAAAAAAGTTATGCAATTAAATTTAAAAGGATCATTTACATTAATTTATGCAAAGGAAAATTGGGAGTTTGTAGGTTTTACATAAATATTTCAAAATACATTTTCAAATTGAAAATTTAATATTAGGAACACATTTAAAACATAAAATTTATTATAATTTTAATAATAATATCTTTAATTATGAGATATTTGATATTCTTGTTACTTTTATTATCTTATATAGTTATGAATTCTAAATTTATAGTATTGATGAGAGTATATTTTTACTAACTCAAAGACAAATTCCAACACTTTTAATATTTGAACAAATCTCCACTAATTATATAGTAAAATATGGCATTGGACAATCTCCAAAATATTGTGGATAAAAATAAATTTTCATTTATAAGAAGTTGCACTTTTTTTATATAAATATCTTTACCACACCTACATTATATCATAAATTCAAAATATTTACTAAAATATTAACCTACTTAACCTTTTAACATATCAAAACTATGGTGATATGTTACTCTTTAAAGTTTTAATAAAACAACTAATTTTCAAAGAAAATCAAATAATTATTTACACTTATTAATTTCTAGTAAATCAAAATTTATTTCAATAAAATAAATTTTATATCAATACAAGTTAATCCTTATTTTCATTGATCTAAAAATTCAATATATTAAATTAAATAAATCAATAATTATTGTTTTCACATATTAATTACTTAGAGTTGTTTTGCAATGTGATACTAGCGACTTAAGAAAGGATATTTTTCCATTATAAATACAGATATAACCTTCCTCATTGCTTTGACATTGATAGCTTTTCCTTTAGATAAATTGGAAAACATATATTAATTTGTATCATATTTCAATTGAAAAATATATATTAATGAGACTTATATTTAATACTAAAAGCAAAAAGTTAGGAAATACATAAAGATTTGTCTTCTTGCCTTAATTTTATTAAAAAAGTAAGTGATTTACATGAACATCTAAATATGTAAAGTTTTAAATAAAGTTACCAAATCAATTTATTTTAAACCAATAATACAATTATCAACTTGAAATTTAACTATTTCATTTTCAATTCCCACCTTATTAACAAGGAACTTTATTTAACAATTTGTCTACTTCTTCTTATGAATAAAATAAATAATGGAAATAATTTTGACAAGTGGACAAATACATATAGACAATTTTGTATTACTCTATAATTATTCTCACACAATTATTTTGATATCAAATACTTTTTGCATAATAGGTAGGTACTAAGCAGCAACGCTGTTTTTACACGTATTAATGCATATTACACTTGTTAATTATGGACATGCTTTCATCTTCGGTGGTATTAAGAAATCTTTCAATTACTGTCATCCATAACCTTTTCCATATTTTATAATTTCCTGCAAAGATTATAATTGTAGTTATTTTTTCCCATATAAGATTTTTATTATAGATATTTCACTTTTGTTTTTTTTTTTAAACATATTTAAATCATTTTGATTAATAAAGATTAAATGATTTTAATTTTTTGATGCTTTATAATTTAGTAAGATGAAGTGTTTTCATTATGTATTTATCAGGAGCCCAGAGAGATCAAATTTCTTTTCACTCTAAAAGCCTTTTGGATATCAAGATATTTGGCCTCTCTTGGGGCTTGGTAGAAGATGAATTTAGGTTGGTTTAATTTTCTTCCTTGAAATAGGCTACATTCCATATGAATAACATAAGGCAGAACCTCAATACCATGGGTCATTTTTATTTTTATTATTGTTTTATTTTTATAAGGTTATTTCTATTTTTTTATTTTATTTTGACCAAGGTAAAATGTTTACATTATATTAATCTTTTATTTAATTTTAGTTAGATTAGGTTTATTTTATTTTTTTTTATGTATTTGATTTTAGTCAAAATGTTAAATATTACATGGGCTACCTATACTCAACAATAATGATTATATATATAAAAGGGAATCTAAATTAATACATTATAAATTAATTAAATGAATAAAAAAAATTACACCTTAACAAAAATACAATTCTTGAATATTGATAAATCTAATAAAACTAAGGATTTTACTATAAATTCAATAAAATAAAAAATATTTCAATATGAAATTAAATAATTAAATAAAAAAATTAATAAAAGTGTACATAATTTACCATTTTTAGATTTAATCTCTAATTTTTTAGGGAAGAAAGTTATGTGTTTAGCCATTGAGGCCCATTTCAAACTATTGCTTTATATGTTGGATCTTAGAGATTTAATTCCATTAGAATATCTATTAAAATAAGAGATATTAAAATTGAGATATATATTTAAAATTAGTTTAGGCTCTTTTTCCTTTCTAATTTAATTAAAAAAAAATTCATAATTTATAGATCAGTATGTAGTTTCCATTATGTAAACTCATGTATTAAACTTTTATAATTATAATTGATAGAATATATTAAAATAAAATAATAATTTAATAAATTTTTATGATTAATTTTTTCTACCTGCGTATAAAATGTATTATAAAAAATTGTCTTCATTCTTATTTAACTCCACTAACAAAATTTGATTTATATAACTAATCCACTAATGCCACAATTAATACAACGTCAAATATGTTTTTATTAAAGTTAAAAAAACGTTCATGATCTCACTTTTCATGTCTGCAACATGTGATATTTGGAAACATAAGATTTAAACACAAGGGAGGCATAACATTTAAACACAAGGGAGGCTTCTTACACTTGCAAAGTTTTAATTGTTAGCCTAAAGATTTTGAAGGACCTAGTTTCCATAGAAAACGTTTAAGATCTCACTTTTCATGTCTGCACCATATGATATTTGGAAACATAAGATTTAAACACAAGGGATATGATATTTGGAAACATAACATTTAAACACAAGGAGATTTTGCAAATTTACTTATCAATTGGTTGTGACTGGGAAGCATAAGTGATAAGAGTGAGACGTATATATTGAGTATAATTTTTAGTTTTTTTATATTTATGTTTTACTCAAAAGCATTTTACAATTTAGATGTGATATTTGGAGCTAACATATTTCTTTTAATATATATATATTATATATATATATATAAATATAATATAATAATTGATTATAATACAAAAAAAAAAATAATTTATTTAGTATGTAGGTAATGTGTTTAAATTTATTTTTTCTTACGCTTAACTATAAAAAAAAAGCATTTTGATATCCATATAAAGTAAACGTAATTATCTATACTATATATATATACTTTTAGAATATTTCGAAATTGCTTAAAATCAAAATATATTGTTTGAATATTTATACAAACTAATTATTTTAAGATTATATATCGAGAGATAAAAAAATTGTTAATGTTGACCATAATGAAATATTTCATGTTGGAATCACAATTTGGAAAATGGATTCAACTATAAATAAATGATGGTAAGAATGATGTACATAGTGTACATATAAATACAATAGGAAAACCGTTGATTCAGTTTCAAAGCTTCTTGGATGATTAGTAATTGTCCACTAGAACCCTGATAGATTAAGCGGTTAACATTCCCCCACCCTACTTCCCCTTAATCCGAAGGGGTATATATAAGAGTCCAATATGAGAGGAAAAAATTGCAAAAATATATATCAACCAATAGATGAATAAGCTTTCTGAAATGACGTTTTTTAAGAGAAAACCAAAAACAAACAAAAAGGTGGGAGGACTCGAGGTCTCAACCAATGGTGGTTTAATGTTGACCATCAACTTTGAAACTATCGAAACAATTCCTCAAACAATAAACTTGGAACTATCGAAGCAATTCCTAGAACAATTCCTAATTTGGCTAGAAGTTGAAGTCTTCTGCTAATGGAAGTGCTCCCTAACGCAAACTAATGTCGGTTTTAAGATGACTACAAACTGATGTGGAAGAAATAAAAGTCTTATGCATATTGTGGTTTAAAACATGCCACCAACAAAAACATAAAAAGTCATGCTCATGGAACATGATTGTCTCTGGCAATAGGTTTGATTTAGGCTCGAGTTCAGGTTGTGGTTTAGGCTCACTTGATAAAAAGTAGTTGTGAGTTCAAGCTCACTTGATGAATCTTCAAAACAATTATTTGACCATAAATTTCCCCCTTATGAAATACAAGGTGACAAAACTCGTGAAAAAATTATGTGATATGATCAATATCTCTTCTTGGTTTTTGAAAACCATTGCTAACAAACAATCCATCCAAAATGAATCTTCTTTCTGACAAAGTTATTATTTATGGAACATATGTATGAATGATGATTGTGCTTACTACAATTTTCACAAGGGAGGAGATCAAAACATTGATCTTTCATATGTCTAACTCGATCACAATGTTGGCATCTGACAATTTCTGAATGTTTTGGAACAAGTGCAAATGAAGATGGCTCATTATAAAGAAATGCAACACCACAAAACTTGATGGGCTTGGAATAGTCCAGAATATGAAATGACACATCCTTTTCATATCTGAGACCAATTATTTTCTTGTTCTTTTGTTGACGATCTGAAACGACTTCATCAACATCGGGGAAAACCACCCAGTTGGGGTCCCAATTAGACCCTTTTCCGTTTGGAATAGTGACTCCGAATGGAATTATGGGACTAGTTTCCCTTAAATAAAATCTATATGGAATGAGGTAGTATATGGTGATGTACTGAAAATATTCTAACAACAGAATTACAAACAGTTATAGACTATTATAGCACCTGGTTAAGATGAATACATATGTGCTAGAAAGATGTCGTAATTAACATAACAATGTAGATCATTACAAAATCATGATAACAATTTAGTGAAAGTAATTTAATTTACTTAAATAGTTAATTTAATTAATTTAATTAAAGAATCACATATGATAATATACCTCGTTTCTCACAATGTAGATCGAATTTCAATTAAGCATATCAGCTGTGATTATGAAAGATTGAATAACACACACATATGTGAACAATAAAATAAAACAATTCCTTTCAAAGAAAGTACATAGAAACATACAATAATAGTACCCGATAAATTGTAGCTTTGCTCATCACATAAATGCATGTCGTTCAACTTATATTAAGAAAGACTTAAATACAATAGTGCAATTTAAGTCTCTTCTTTTCAAAAATTCATAACCATTTCTCCGGAAAAGTAATCTATAATATTAGTACAAAAAATAAAAATAAACCATTCCAACAACTTCTCAACACAAACAAAAATAATGAACTATTAAGGAAATAGTTGAAACAAATTTCTAATCTTAGAACGAAGATTGTCCAATAGTAAGTTGTCGCAATCTGTAGATATCCAACAAGATAGTGAACTCTAGAGGGTGCCTAGGCTTGATCCTCATCTTACTAGTAAAAATAGCAGTCTTCAGTGATGGTAGTAGCTCAGTACTAGCATTGGAAAGACATCAGAGCACCAACCATTGACTATGTGGCTTAACCAAGAACTACCAATGATGTTCAAGGTCTAGTTTAGATAACTTCTCAATCAATTCAATCATTCTGGTACTTTGTTCCTCCAATGCCTTCAGTAATGTCTTGGCATCTGGCATTGAATATTCAGATCAGTTAGAGATGAGGTTTGATTGCAATAAATTATCAATGGTCGCTTCTAAGATAGAACTATAAATATCTCGAGCTTCATGTACAACATCTTCAACTTGCTTCATCCTAATTTCCCATTCTCCGAAAATTATGATTTTTTGAGTTTCAGCCATTATAGCCAGATTTGTAGCACTGCCTTCAACAATTTCTTGCCAATTTAGAAATTAAGAAAGTTTCTCATTCACTTCATTGAAATAGATTTTGATGTTAGACAATTGATCAATTGAAGAGTTTTCAATTTACACTGATCTTGAATCATCATAAGCTTGTCGAAAAATAATTTATGTTTATGCTTAAGAAAAAAAGTAATTCTTTGCCCTCTTTCTTGAATTCTGTGAATTGAGGATTAACATGAAATTGTTCTATTTTCTCATGCATCTTCTTTGCTTGATCATCTTTCATTTGTACCTCTTTTCAAATTGTATATTTGGGGAATCAAATTTCTATTGTAACTCGAATACTTGATTCTGCCATTGTTCATTATTTTTATTTTTCTCAATATCAAGAGTCTGCTCCAACGAGATGCTTCCTTCCTCTTTTTCCTTAATAAGTTCTTGAATTTCTACAACTTTGTCAATGGTTGTCGAAGCATAGACACCTTAACTTTCCTAACTCTTCCACTGGTGTTGCAGTGGAACCTTTCCATAGGACTTCAAAAGAAGAAAGATTGTTGGTTCTAATTTACTTTTCTTCCTTCCCCTTTTTACCTCAACTTTATGTTGAGGAATATAAAAATTGTCTAAAGGAGCAATTTATTCACTATTTAGAGTTAATTCTACAGTGGGAAAAACAGGAATGATCTCAATGTCATTTTGAACATAGGACTTATTAGAAGTCTCTCGCAACTTTGTATTCTTCTTAGAATTCTTCGGAGAGTTATGAACATCATCTTGTTGTAAAATCATTGTACTTTGAGATGTTGTATTATGTTCATCAGTCTTTGAATTAAAAGTTTGACTAAAATCTTTACATGCCTCATTTAGATTAGGATTAAAAATCAAATTCTTCGATTGGGATGTAGAGGAAGTTATAATAACCTCTGGCTGGTGCTGAGGACAAACCAAAGGGTTTGAACAAATATCAAGTTGATCATTATAAACTGATGAATTCTCTAGAGTTAATTGTAACAAATTCAAAGGAAGATTAGCTATCCTAGGAGCTTTTTACCATACAAAATAAGTTTTCTCCTCTATATTTAGTTGTTTCTCTATTCATTTTAAGATTGATGCATAAGAGGAGGATCGTGCAAATAAATCATCTAAATTTTCTTCATCATGGACAAACTGTCAAATATTCTAAGAGGCTAATGAAATTCTTCACCACAACATTATGATCATATTATTTGTTGGGAACAATAGACAAATTAAGGACTTGCATGGTTAAAATTTCTTTCGGAGCATGGCGATAATTTTTCAATGAAAATATGCCAAACTTAACAGGGAAAGAAGGCCAAATCCTCTTATTTGATTCCCTGAATGCTTTAGTAATACCATAACCCACTGCTTGATAAGATACTTCTCTGCTTACAAGCTTCTTTTGGGATGAACAAGGGTAAAACATGAGGATGAGAAAGGCGACCATAGACTCTAATGTAAGTGAACAATTCCTCCCAAATCCAACTCCTAACCTTCCGAAGATCATCCATGGCCTCTTGAGACATCCGAGGTGGCTTAGACTAAAAAATGACTTCATATATTGGAAGAATCACTCTATGACAAATCTAGTAAAATTCTCATAGTATTTTGACTCCCACAAGGTCTCATGATAAATATGAATGGGATTTAGATATTGAATAGTCCATTTCCAACCCATGGCAGGAAAATCCATTGTAAAACACAGGGAATTTGTGGTAAACACAAACATGTAGAAAGGAGGAACCTTATTTTACGAAATATTTGTGGCACGCCGGAAAGATAAGTTGTGTGTAGCTAAATTATCCAACAAAACAGTGGCCCAACCAAATATAAAACATTCTATCGCACCATCCATTAAAGATACCCAGATTTCTGGGAATTTGACACATTAGGCATTGCATGCAAGCAACACATCATAGCTGAAACTTGGGAAAATGGAGCAATGAGGGAATTAATTGAGTACTTACCGGTTTCCTCGGCTTTATGTTTATAAGGGTCTTTTTTCCACTGTTGAATTTGTTCTAGCAGGTGTTCATCCTCCTTTATAAAGGATTCATCATAATTCTTGTTATAAACACACTAGGGATTAGACAAATGATACATTCTTTGAAAATATTGGCTGAAAAAATAACCAATTATCATTCCCTTCAATGTTTGAATGTGTCTTCTAGAAATATCTAGATTTTGAACCACCCAACACACTATATCTGTATACGTCATTTGTCTTGATCTTGCTGTAATTCTATGAAGAAAGGAATTAGTCATGTCTTTTGGAGTATTTTCTGAGACAATAATTTTCTCGTCAGCTATATCTATCCTTTTAGTGACCTCTGGTCCTTCTTCTTCAAAATACTGATAAATTGCTTCCGAGGAGGAAATCCAACATCTTTGGTTCATACAGTGTCGGAAAATAGTTTGGCTCCTGGGTTTTTTTAGTCCATGTCTTCCACACGTGGACCCACAGGCTGTTGCTATGGAGCATTTTTATTTTCCTTGCCACCTTTCTGCATTTCTTCGTAATGTCGAGAATCAGAGTTCACCTATAAGGAATAGGCGTAGGAACTATGTAGAGACACTATTTAGCAACAATTCACGCTAGAGCAAAAATAGAAACTTATAATAAAAATTTCTTTTTGGAACGAATTGAGAAAATAAAAGAAAACTAAATGTGAATCATGTATGCTTTTGAGAACAGTAAAATCACATTTAAATCCATTAAGTGAAATGATGGGAAGCCACGTGAATATTTCCGCCTCAGATTTCAGGACGAAAATATCAGAGAGTAATTTAAAATGGACTTATGATATTACAATTCTCTAATATGGAAAGATCCAAAGTATGATGTGCCGAAGGTAAGAGCTTTGACAAACAAGGATTCCAAAATAAATTCCCAAATATACAAAACTTCAATAAACAAATCCTTTTCTATTAAAACATTTTCAGTGTAATTGTCTTTCACAGGTTTAATTGAATCTCACTTATGATATTAACAGTCTTGATATATAAAAGTTTTTAAATGTTAAATGAAAGCATCGGGAAGTAGGATCTCGAGAAAAATCATTTTGTAACATTTCATAAATAAAACTTACAATATCAAAAATATCTGATAGCAAAGGAATTTAGTGTATTAGATGAGAATATTACATTTTCGCTACATCGGGCATTCAAATATCAAAGATAAAAAAAAAATCATAATATTTTATAAAATAGCTCCTATAACATTCATTCCGATAAGGAGATAACTCAAAGTTTTGTGAAAATGATTTCAATAATGCTTACAAACTTATTTCCCTTTGGTATTTTTTATTAAACAAAGGTAAAATTCTTTTATAAAAACATAAGAAAAATGAAATGTTCCCCATTTTTTATTAGAAACTAAGCAAAATGGGGTGATTGCTGTTTTCTACAACAATTGGCAATGCACTCGATGAAATAGTTATCTATGAATAAATTAATGAAATATTGAAATAAATGAATAAAAATAAAGACTAGAATGTTGAAGTTCATATTTCTTATAAAAATTTCGATGAATAAATTAAAAGTCATTATTTTCAAACTTCACACCCTGTTTTTTTGAAAGACTCAGTTTATCTCTAAAACACATTTTATAATGTGAGTTACAATGATGAAATAGGGACCATTTGAAGTTTTTCATTAAGATAGACTCTGTTGTCATAGGTAGTGTCACTGTTGCCAACAGGCATCCATAGCCTCGACAAGGTTACCATTTAACCAAGAAATACCAATATCCCATCCACTAGAAAAGATTTTAGATGTTAGAAAATTATATATTACATAGAAATGGAACACATAAAATATTGCAGAAATATAAACACAAAAAACACATAAAATAAGAGAGACACAGATATACGTGGTTCACCCAATTTGGGCTATTTCCATGGAAAAACAACTAGCAAAATGTTTTAATTCCTTCCTTGCTCTCACACAATATCCTCTCTTTTTTTCATTCAGAATACACATATACATAGCCGCAATACAATTATATAACAAGGGGTTTCCTTCTAAGGGAAAAAACCCTAAATTAAACATAACTTCTACCGCCATATTTCCGCCTAATGAATGGCCCAGATTGACTACGAGATTACAAAATTTTACAAGGCAATTTTACATCTATTTTTAGCTTTAGGGGCACTGCCCTCGATCCCCCACCAGGGGGAGCTCCTAAAGATAGTTGTCACCCCCCATTGGACCCCCCTTGCAATGCAAATAATGGGAAACGTTGTTGCCACATTACAAAATGGGGTCCAATGCAATGATACCTCTGAATAAAGAAGATAATTAGGCTCCACACCAAACATTAGAGACATTTAATTCATACTTTTAATTTTTTGTTTGTCGTTGAAAGTCATTGTCCTAGCTTGGTGACGAGATGTCGATAATGCCATTCACAAGTATTAATGATATTAAACAAGTTAGCTCATGGTGAGACCTCTTATCTTATAGCTTTTGGCTATAATTCATTATCGTGGCTTCCTGACCAAATTTGATAATGTCAATACCATTAGATCCCCATGACCATGGTAAGTTGGCTCTTAATGAGACCCCTTATCTTTCAAGTTTCATATTTCTGGATTACACTCTAAAAATATTTAATAAATGGATGGGGAGGTAAATATTCTCTTTCAGATCAGTGAATGACCATTAGAGTCATAAGATGTTAAACCCTTTCATAGTCTTTACTTATTTCATTAACTATTCTCAAATATGACTAGTCATCAGACGAAATAGTCTTTTTTGAGATTTAGGTTATGAATAGTTCACAAAATAATAGGGATAAAATCATTTATATTAGAGACTACAATATTCATGAAATTATGAAAATTAGCATAATAATAATTTTCCTTTTCTATGAATTTCATAAAAAATGATTAGATAATATTAAAAGAAAAGCCCAATTACAAATTCAAGAGAGTAATATTCAACAAATGACTAAAAAACAATGTAAACTATCAAACGAGAACTATACCGAGTACCCATTTTTTTGAGGTCAAAAAAAAGTAATCCAATTTTGAAAAGTGGTGATTTAGGATACACTTTCTTTTAAGCATATTTTTGACACATTAAATTTTCTTCTGTATCAATTATAAACAATTTTTAAAATTTTAGTGATTTCCATGTTAATTTTGAAAAGTGTTGATGGAGCATCAACCCCTTTTTTTAGAAGACTTATTTTTTGACTTTAAATTTTCAAATGTATTAAGTGTGGATAATTGTTTTCTAAATTTAACAATTTTTGAAGTTTTATCTTCTTCTTCTTCCCTAGGATATTTTTTTAGAGTGATTTTCAAGTTTGTTATTTTTTTGTTTTTTTTGTTTTATTTTTTTATTTTTTTTGTAGTGAGATCTTTGTTGTTTTGCATAGTTAAAAAAAATGTCGAATTTTAAAATTTTTATCTTCTCTATATCTATATAAAGTTAATTAATATTTAATGCACATCAAATAATTATCACTAAAAAGTAATATTTTACTAAACATTGACATCAAATACACATTTTGAATTATAGATATAACAAAAAAATACACATTTTGAGATTTTTTTGTTAAAAGTGCATGCCAAATAAATGATTTTTATAGGAAAAATTTTAAAAATAGCAATTTTTATGAATTTTATGTCAAAAAATAATAATAATCACAATTGTTTTCAAAAAATAATGATTCTCATAAAAATTAAAGTGAAAATCACATAAGAAAAATTTTAAACATATAATAACAATAATTGAATACTTATTCTTCTCATAAAATCTCAAAGTCAAAACATTACAAGTATAACTAATTAATTCTTATAAAAAATGAGCTTCGTTTGCAAGAATAACTTAAATTTAATCAATAATATCAAGTAATCCATGTTCTTCATCTTCTAGAGTTTCATCATTGTCTTCTTCCATAATATTTTCTACTTGAGTTTGGTCATTTTCCTCTTTTAATGGATCTTTGATGTCTGTGAATATCCCAAAGTATGCCTTTCCAATCATTTCATCTAATGGTCGTTGAGGTTCCTTTGCCTTTTTCGCCACACGTGATTCATTAAAATCCCCTTTCCTCAAACCAACTTCTTGCATTGCATCTGGAAGTAATTGAAGAGCATTAATTCTTTGTTGAATAAATTTGCATTGTACTGGGTCTTTTTCAATGGCAATGAAATTTATTCCTTTTTGTAGGCAACATGCTAGTGTTGTACCTAATAATAAATTACAAAAGAAATAATTAAGTAAATTAGTACAAACACATAAAAAATAAAAAATAAAATATTGAACTTTAATTTGATATCATAAAACTTACATGGGCCTGAGAATAAATCCAAAACCCAATATCTTTCATTTGAACATAAATCTATAAGATATTTAATCAATGACTGTGGGTTTTGATAAATGTTGCTTATCTATCCTTTTTCTTCTTTATCTTCATATGTTAATTTATTTACAATAACATCATGAACCAATACTTGGCTATGACTCTTTCCATCTACTCGATTCAAAAGCATAGGCTTATAGCTATCATATTTTGTCCAACATTCAGCATAAATGAAACCACAATCACTTATAATTGGTTGATCTCCCCAACCAATAAAATTTTACTTTTGTATGTAACATGAAATAGTAAAAGTTTAATTAACTTTTACATAAGTTATATTTTTAATATTAATCAAATATACAATTTGAACATCTTGCCATGTAAGTTGCATCCTTGAGTTTTTTTTCCCTTGAAGCTTGTTAGTAACATTGCAAATTGTGTGTTTGAATGAAACGTTAGGTAGGCATGCCCAAGGTAAGATGTGCCCACCCAAGGCACAGGTTCATTTCTCAACCGACCTTGTGCCTTGGGCGGACCTGCTTGGTCATGGGAATACTCTCCTGCAGCACAACCAGTCTACCCGACAACCCTGTTGTGCAGGGTCGATTCGGCCCTTTGCCTTGGGCGAGCGAATCGGATTTGTGCCTTGGACGGGCACCCCTAGCCATGCGCGTGACTTCCTAAGGTGTCGACTCTGAGAACCAACCCCCAAGGGGCCAATTCCCCTAGGCAGGAACGCCTACCCAAGGCACAGGGCTAACCAATTCCAAGAATCGAATCGGTGCCCTAGGCGGGCATACACAAAACTAGGTGCACCCACCCACAGCACAGTGGGCTTGGACCTACATAGTAGGCTCGTTGTGCCTTGGGAGGCTTTGACTGGCCATGAGCGTGCCCACACATGGGGCTGATTTTGAGAATCAATCCCCTCGGTAGGCGCACCCACCTAAGGCACAGGATTGGGCCGATTCTGAGAATCAACCACCAGGGAGCCAATTCTGATAATCAGCTCCCTTGGGTCGGCCCTCTTGGTGAGCACGCCAAGACACAGGTAGACATGCCCATGACAAAGTCGTTGTACTTGGTAGGCACAATCCCACTGTGATGTGGGTGGGCATGCCCATCCATGGGCGTGCCCATCCAAGGGGTTGATTCCGAAAATCATCCCCCTGGGCAGTGGTGCCCACCGAAGGCACAAGGCTAGGAAGATTCTCAGAATCGGCCCCCTTCAAGGGCATGCCTAGAGGCGGGAGCACCCGCACAACGCATAAGGCTGTAACTGAGAATCGACCATGTGCTTTTGGCGATCGTGCCTAGACATGGGCATCCCATCCCGCAGCACAATCGACTTGCTAAGTAGGCATAGACACGTTATGTTGTGGGAAGACGCACAAGGCCGATTATGAGAATCATCCATTCAAGGCATAAGGACAAATCTCAGAATCATCCCTATGCCTTCAGCGGGTGTGCCTGACCATGGGCGTGACCACCCAAGGGGAATATTCTCAGAATCACCCCAAGGAGGTTGATTCTGAGAATTGACACCCCAACGGGTTGATTCCGAGAATCTCCCTGTTGGGCGAGCGCACTCACCCAAGGCATAGGGCGAGGCCAATTCTCAAAATCAGTCCCTTGGGTGGGCATGCATGCCCAAGGCACAAGGCTGATTTCCCATTGCCTTCAGTGGACGAGCTCACCCATGGTTGTGCTCGTCTATGACAAAACAAGCCTACCTAGCAGGACGATTGTGTCATGGGCAGGCATTCCCACGACCGATTGTGCCCGCCCAGTAGTAGGTGTGCCCACCCATGGCATAACAGACCTGCCCCTACATGGAAGGTCGACTGTGTCGCATGTGGGCATGCCCAAGGCACATGGCTAATTTTGAGAGTTGACCCTGTGCCTTTGGCAAGTGTAGTCAACCATGGGCATGCCTTCCAGTGATAGAGTCGTCCTGCTAGGTAGGCCTACTTTGCCACAAGTGTTCCCACCAAAGGCACAGGGAAATATATCGTGTGCCTTGGATGAGCGCGCCCACCCGTGGATGTGGCTTCCCACTGCACAATCATCTACCTGGCAAGCCCGTTATGTCATGGGCAAGCATGCCCATGGGCACACGCACCCACCCAAGGCACAAGGCTTATTATAAGAATATACCTTGTGCCTTGAAAGGGTCAATTGTGAGAATCGGCCTAGTGGGCGAGTGAGCCTTCCCAAAGCACAAGGTCAGGACCATTATGAGAATCAGCCTTGATTCTGAGAATCAACCCCTAATTGGCCCCTTGGCGGCTATTTCACAAAATCAACCCCCTGGGTTGGCCCTTTGGGTAGGTGTGCTCACCAAAGGCATAGGGCAGATTCTAAGAATTGGCTCTCTGCCTTAGGTGGGCATGCCCATTCATGGCCATGTTCGCCTATGTCTCAGCCAACTGTGCAGTGGGTGGGCATGCCCATGGTTTGGTGCGTCTACCAAAGCCACATGGTTGATTCTTAGAATTGGCCTTGTGCCTTGGGAGGGTGTCGCTAACCATGGGTGTGCATGTCAAGGGGGAATTTCTCAAAATTGGCCGCCTGGATAGGTACACACGCCGAAAGCATAGGGTTGGGCTGATTCTAAGAATCATCCCCCTGGGAAGGCATGCCCACAACTAGGCACACTCGCCTCAGCCATATGGACAATTATGAGAATCAACCCTATGGAATGGATGGGCGCGACCAACCATGGGCATGCCTATCCACAACACAACCATCCTGCTAGGTAGGCGTAGGCCCACTATGCCATCGGTGGGCACACCCATGGCCGGGTGTGCCCACACAAGGAACATTGCCTATTCTCGAATGCCCACAGTTAGGCATGGCTGCTTAAGGCACAAGGATGATTCTCATTTTTGAGAATCGAACCTGTGACATGTTCGGGTGCACTTGGTTGTGGGCGTGCTCACCCATGGCACAATCAGTCTGCTAGGGAGGAGAAGGCTTATTGTGCCCTTTGTGCCACGAATGTGAACACCCTCGGCCAGTTGCGCCCGCCCTAGGAATATGGCCCATTCTAAGAATTGACCTTTTTGCTTAGGCGGGCACACTCAACCTTTTGTATGCCCACCTACAGCACATGGATGATTTCCATGTGCCTTGGAAATCTGGGAAAATAATGATGTAAATGTACATACTTGAACAAGTCTGTAACCGGACCCCTACTAGCCATGACAGAAATTTCGTCAAACATATAATGAATATGAAATCTACAAGTGTAAACAACAGATTTAATCATACATGTCTCTGTTGTCTAGGTAAATCCTCTATACATACAGAGATGATCCCTCGAGCCCAATCAATGGGACTAGCAACCTACGTGAAAATCTGCAACACACTTTCCTCAATTACAATTGAAATGAGAGAAGAGGAAGATGACCTACCTTGTTCCGATGCTATAATTCACTCCTTTATTGAAGATCTCGAATCGCTTTCTCCTCAGGCTCATCTCTACTACTCACAATGTTTGGGTACTTGCACAAGAGATCAAAGACACAACAAAGCATACAAGTGCAATTATCATAATCAAAAGTAATCTACTTAAGAGATCAAGGAGAATTAAGATAAATGATGCATTAACACAAGAATTTATGGAAATTGAACCAACAATTGTATATATTAATGAAACAAAGGAGGAAGCATACAACCAAGCCTTGATGTCAATAATATCTACTTGAGTGAATTTCCAATTCCAGGCTCAATCTCTCCAAGAACTCCTTCTCCAATCCAAATGAGTATTACGTAGGCACTATCTTAGAATAAGGGTGCAAATAATCAGAGACCAACCATTTTGAAATGAGAGAGGATAAATATATAGGTAGGGAGAGGGAGTTAGGATCTCTCCAAAGATAGGGAAAGTCCCTCATCTCAAGTAGGTAACCCATAGGGATAAGATCAAAGGGAAATATTGGGAGAATTTGATCACATCCACACCAAACAACCTCCAGCTCATCGTTCTGGAAGCCTCTATATCACGAATATTCTTGTCCTCTTTGAGAAAACATGCCTTTTAAGGATCAGCGTCAATATCCAAGTAAAAAATGTGTTGGCAAGACGAGGCTCGTATAGTGCAACTTGTCATCAACACTAGTTGCTAGTGTCACAGTCACATTGGTCCTGAAATTAGGGTTCTAGAGCTTACTTCTTCAGGGAAGGCTCAAGGCATGTTTCCATCATTGTTTCAGGGAGGATCTTGACTATATATCAAGATGGTTACATTGCATAATTGCCAAGCTTTGAGCACTCTGGGTATGACACAGGGAAGTGCATGAGGCGTGACAAAATATTGTGTAATAGATGCCCCCTAAAGCATGAAGGCAAAACATGTTGTGATGGTTGAGATGCTTTATGAGATTTTGCACGGATGATAACAAGCACTATCAGGAGAACTGTAAATCAAGGATGCATATACATATACATATACATATATGATATCAAAACATGAATCCATGGTATGGATGCCCATCAAGATAGAAAGGACTATGTGAAAAGATCCATGGCATGGACATAGCCATCCAAATGAAAAGGATCATTTGTAAGTATAAGATCCAAGGTATGGATGCAACCACTCAATATAGAAGGATCATCATCATCATAAACATAAATTCCCACGATATGGTCATAGCCATCCCTATAAAAGAAACATGTGTACAATCATGAACAATACATA
This sequence comes from Pinus taeda, assembly GCA_000404065.3. Lineage (NCBI taxonomy): Eukaryota > Viridiplantae > Streptophyta > Pinopsida > Pinales > Pinaceae > Pinus > Pinus taeda. The sequence goes on along the minus strand of APFE030575552.1, from coordinate 59,805 downwards.
ACTCCACGTAGCTTGAGTCATAACAGACAAAACTCAGGGTCTTGCGCTCCATCCCAACCCAACCAAAGTATGAATTCTAACATGCGAGTGAATGTGTCGAAGTTGAACATGCTAGAACACCACCTGATTACCGGCCAATGATATGGACCGTTAATAGGCACAAGACGAACCACCAATAATGATAATGTCTCTCAACGTACAACATTACAATCTATGAATATGGAAATAAAGTTGAAGTCGAACACTCATGGAATCATCCAATCGAAGGCCAATGATGAAAACCTATCATCGGATACGAAGAACCTACCATTAAGGCATGCAAGCTCTAAGGTACTGAAAGGGAGTTTCTAAGTCATCTTCTTGTATAATGAGCAAAAGTTGATAGGGAGTGACCCATCGAAGGAGGGCCATAGTGATTCACTCATCATCGACATGAAACAAGGAACAAAGTGGAATAAATGAGTATGATCGAAGACTGTGGAAAAAGATTAGACAATGTATAGGTAGTAAACTGCAAATAGGACTTCTCTTGAATATATCAAGGACATGACTCTGGATTGTGGAAGCATTTGAATCAACATAGGACTGAGGGTCATGATGAAAAAGTGGAATAGTTAGATGAGAGTCAAAATGGATCACCCAAACCTGGAAGGACAAGTGACTGAGTGAGGATATCCCAATCCTAACACGAGAAATAGATGAGTTTCATGTTCAAGTGCACATGCTGCCTATACAAGAGATGTTTCACTGTCATTTTTCCCCACTATTTCTAGTGAGTATCCCAATTATTTTTAATCACAAGTTTGAATGAGATAGAATATGCTTGTCGTATAAGTTCATTCTTAGAATGAATCCATCATAGTAAGTTTTACGAGTCCTAGGAAGGAGAAACTCGGTCTCATCATGGTGACAAGTCTTTCTTCATTTAAGTTTTACGAGTTCGACAGAAGAGTAAATTGGTGTCTTTTTCATATTTAGAGAGTTCGAAAAAGAGTTGATAAAGAAAACTCCATCATGTCTCATTTCGTAATTTTCTTCTCGAATCGAAAAGGTAGAAAACAATATTCGAGAGAACCTCTTGACCATGTCGACCAAGGTATTCCTTTTTTGTAAATAGTCAATCCCAGCCCAAAAAAGGGGTAAACTTATACTGAGTAGACATCATTTCATTTATTTTATGAGTTCGAAAAGACAAGTACTTGACAATATTTTCATATTTCAAGAGTCAAAAAAGAGTTGAAAGATGACTCCCCTGGAAGGACGAGTGGTATAAAAGGATAGGAACTAGTTCCGGTCATGATGGAACTACTCGAAACATGTAATGGTCAAGAGGTTGGCTAATAAGACCACTCATCGTAGATGTTCCTTAGACACAGGTAAAACAACCAAGTGAAAGCATAAGATCAATCAAAGAGATGGTGCTGATGGAATGAAAGAACCAAGGCTCATATGGAAAAAATCGGCTAATATAAACAACAATCACGAGATGTAAATTGGGATGGGTTTCATTTTTACACAAGCATGAAACATGGGAAACTACACTTGAGTATACTTGAATATGGTTTCATTTTTTTACAAGCTTGAAATGGAAACAAACTATGCTCGGATTTGGTTTCATTTTTACACAAGCTTGAAACAAAGATAAACTATGCTTGGATTTGGTTTCATTTTTACACAAGCTTGAAACAAAGATAAACTATGATTGAGATAAGTTTGAATGCCCCCCACATAATGACTCAATTTGAGGTACATTCCCCCAAGCTTCATTTCATTCATTTATGTAGACTATTGGTTACTAATAGGTGGATGGAATTTTACGAGATCAAGTGAAAAAATCGAATGGGATTTTACGAGATCGAATCAAAGACTCAAATTGGAAGGGGATTTGTTTCATTTTTTAATGAGCTTGACACAGGAAAAGAACCATGCTCATGACACCTTGTTTCATTTTTTAACGAGCTTGACACAGGAAAAGAACTCTTCTCATGGGGACCTATTTCATTTTTTAACGAGGTTGACATAGTAAAAGAACTATCCTCATGGCCCTTGTTTCATCTTTTAATGAGCTTGACATAAGATAAGGAACTCTACTCCATTACCTTTGATCATAGATCAAAAGTGGCCATGACTTCCAAGAGGTTCTCATCATATGAGAGAACAACAATATGGAAGGAAAACATCTCCAGGGATCCAAATGACAAATCACACTCCAATTCCCCTAGTACATGATGTACTAGATCACCTATTAGATCATCAGTAGATGTGGGTATGGAATAGGTGCCCACGTAATTAACCTATGGCTGGGGTGATATTGCTTGCATATAAAAACCATTTAGGGGTGATGGTTGATTGGGAGTTGATTAAGGACCAATGAATGTAATCTTATCAATGATCACAATGCTTCCTTCATGTGGGAAATACATCACTCAAAATTGGGAAGAAACAAGAGCTCCTATGACTTAAACATAGTCACTGACTTAAAGTTGATTGCTTATCTGTTTAATTAACTCTACCTTTTCTTCTGCCATTTAATTCCACCTAGTTTGAAGCTGTTGTGCCTTTGGGAGGAATCCTGGAGTGGTCTCTGATATTAAATTTGCTTTATGCAGATTTTTGTTGATGCAGTCGATTACGTTGCTTACTGTTGTTGCTGCCTCCTCCATCACTTGCTATGCTTCCTTAAGCTATGCATCCCATTTTGAAAATAGCATTTCTTTATGGGATTCATCGATCCTGGGCAATTCCGCTCTTTTTCCTTCCTCTGGTTTTTGCCAATTCACAAAGTCATAAACTTTCTTAAAAACTAAATCATAATCAAGTCGTAAGTCTATGACTTGATTTGTAATGTTGTCGCTTTTTTCGCAATGGGAATTCCATTGTGAGATCCTTTGGAAAAGCATTTCTTCCTGTTGTAAGAGTTGATCATTGAGGGAAAGGGCTTCTGTGATGAATTCTTCAATTTTAGGGTCATCCTTATGCAGTTCTATTATGGCTTGTAACTGTTGTTATTTTTCGGCCTGACTATTTTGATAGCCAAACTGAATTTGCTGGAAGTCCTGTTGTAACTTTGCTAATTGTATTTTTGATTCTTGGCTGATGCTGGCCTGCTATAGTTGTTGTTCCAAACTTAGGATCTTATCCTCCTTTTCTTTTAATAGCATTTGAACTTCTGACGCTTTATCAATGGTTGCAGAAGAATATGCCCCCACAATCTGAGAGAGCTTAGTTAGGTTTTCCATTGGGTCAGTGGTTGGATCCTGCCAAGGAACATCCAAAGGTTCAGCCTCTGGAGAAAGTATAGTATCTATTTTTCATTTCTTTCTTTGTCTCCTAACAATAGCCTTATGTTGTGGACTATAAAATACATCCAGAGGAGGGATCTCCTCTATTTTCAGCATAATTTCGGATGACGGAGCAACAGGAATATGCTCTGTCTCTTGAGTATTAATAACCTCTTCTATTATCATCTATGTGGTTGTCTCCCCTGGGTTTATCAATGGATCTGCACTCTGTTCCTTAGTGTTGATGAGCTCATTAAAATTCTCCCACTCCTTTTCTAGGTCTACTACAATTGGACTTGTTGGCTTTGTGAGGGGAGCGGGAGTCTCGACCTGTTTTGGGGACAAGACCTGCTTGTCAGGATTTTCTATAGACTGAGCTGTATCTTTGATTGACCCTTCACTTCTACTGTTTTCACTCTTTGACTGTTTATTGGATTTTTCAGATGATTCCCTCTCGGACTTTGATTTAGACTTCTCTTCTCCTGAACTTCCACTTATGCTAATACTGGGAGTGGGTTCCTTTATTGGTTCAATGCGCAATTTGTCCAATGGGACATTTGCTAACCTATGTTCTCTGTAACAGTTAAACTCTTCAAGCTTCTCTTGGTCAAACTAAATTTGTTCCATATGTATAATCTCTCTGAGAGAGCTCTTTTGCCAAAGGACATCGTCGAAGATATTATCTTCTTTAGTAAACACTTGTATTTTGACCATCATTGTAAAATTCTTGATAGTATCCAAGGGACCGTACTGCCTCCCTCAGAACTTTGGTAGTTGTAGACTTAGCATATTATCAACCTCTTTAAAAGCATGACCCAAATCAAATAATGCAAAGGCCCAGTAGGCCACATCGAATTGAGGCCAGATGGCCTTCTTAGAATTCTTGAGTTCTCTGCTCATTCCCCCAACACCACAGGTCTGATAAGCTATCTCTCGGGCCATAAGTTTGTCGGGGACATATAAAGGAAGCACATGAGGCAAGGCAATGCTCCCAAATACCCTAATGTATGTGACTAACTCCTCCCCAAACCACCTTCCCATAGGGAGAATGTCAACGTCAGCTTCTGGGGAGAATCTTGAGGCATCTTTGTTATATAGCATTTTATGAATAGGAAGCATCACTCCATGACAAACTTATAGAAATGTGGGATGAAATTGGATTCCCAGAGTTCTTTGTGATAGACATGAATAGGTAGAGGGTTCTGTACTGTCCATTTCCACCCCATGATAGGAAAATCAGAGACAAAACAAATAACATCCATGACATAGGCAGCTAAAAATAAGGGAGGGTAAAATCTCTAAGAAAAACTTCTTTTAGTTCGATACAAAAGCTAAATTATCCGATAAAATTTGGACCCAATCCATTATGGTGGCATTGGTGGCCGCATCCAATAAAGGCAACCATTTTGATGAAAACTTATTGATATTTGGCTTCCCAAATAGTCTAAACAACATTGCAGTAGCAAAACAATAGGGAGAAGAGAGGGAGCCAGTGGCGTACATACCATTTTTATCCTTCTTTAATGGTTCCTCCTTCGCGGACCAGCTCTTTGTGCAGTCTGCCAAATCCTCGTTTTCTTTGGCGAATTTCTCCACAAACTGGTTGTTATAACTGGCCTGGGGTTCTAGTAGGTGATACATACGCCTCAAGTTACTTGGGGTAAATGACCCCATGACCTCCTGGTTCCATGTCTTGAATTCCCTGTTGGATATATCAGCGTGGTCTATGATCCATTTTACCATATCCGTGTAAGGGAGTATTTTTGGCCTCGCTGCAACACAGTGCAGAAACGAGCATGCAAGCTGTGTTAGTGATGCTTCAGATGACCCACGTCCATCTGTCGTAACTGTAACCTCCATAACTCTCGGGTTTTCTTATTTTAACAATCGGTACATGCCTTCCCAAGTAGATATCCCTACTTCCTTGGTACAAGTGGTGTCTGTAAATAATGGAGTCATTTTTGTTTTTTCAGATGCGGGAGCTTTTCCTTTCTTTCTCGTTACGTTCTGTGTGTTGTTTTGCGTACTACTCTCCATACTGCTCCTGAAAATAGTAAGCAGAGAACAAAGATACAATAAAGATGATGGAATAATGAACAACAATAAGGTGACAAGAAAGCTTTTAATTTTTTAAAATCATATCAAAGACATCACCTTACATGATATGGTCCTTTAAACCAGGTCTAATTCATTTTTAATAAATACCATCAACAGACCGTTAAGCTAGCATTTAATGCTCATAACTCTTGCATCAAACAATGGAAGGTACAATCATTGAACTCTGAACCCTTAGACCTGTGATAAAGTGATTTTGCAATTTGCTTCGCAATATCGCAGATTGCGATATCATAAAACCTGTGATATTTAACAACCATTTGTTTCATCGTGCGACTGCAAGATGCGATTTTCAAGAATCTTTATCGCATTTTGCAATATTGAGCGTTTTGTATTAAGTGGCACTTCAGGTAATGGAATCTGCGATATGCGATGAGTTTGTAAGGCTTGCGATCTCACATTATCACATTCTCGCTTTTTCACATTTCGAAGAGTTTCTTTGTAAAGGATGCCCATCGTTACCCTTTGTGTGATGCGATGTTTATCATTAAAAGAATGGGTTTATTAAAGTTTTGCTTAGTACTCAAGACTTTCCACATACAAAGGTTTTCCTAGCTTTTGTGGTTGTATAGCGCTTTTCATAAGGAGAATTAACATTTATAGTGTTTTTTATGCGCATGAAGCATGAAAAGGTAGGAATTCATATTTTTGGGATTTTTGCTTTGATATCATGTTTTATTGAAAACAAAAAGGCAATCTTAAGTGCTAAGTTTTGATTTTTTTAGAAGGGTCCCCATTTATTAATGTTATTGCTAACGCTAATAAAAAGGGGGGTTGTTGATGGTCACAACAATTGGCGATTCACTTGAAAGAACCAGTTATCTCTGATGGTTTTTTGAATTTTCTAAAACTTCTAAAATAGAAATGTTTTAGAAAATCAAACTTTATTGTAGAAATATAAGGTAAATAGTGCTATTTACTAACAACAACATTTTGTTCCATCTATCGTAATTCTGATTATCTTCTTCCCAAAGCTAGTCATTGTACTTACATCAGTCATTACTTGGTTTATAAAGATAAAAACAAAGAGATCTTCGTAGATCAGTTTTAGGTGTACTCATTTGTCGTAGGTAGAGCCTCTGCTGCTAGCAAGTGTTCATAGCCTCGACAGGGTTACCTGTTACCCATCAGTGATCCTGTATCCTACTTAAGAAGTATGCAATTTTCAAAGATAAATCCTCATCTACACTTATTTATTTTTCTTTTCTTTTAATTATTAAAGAACAATGTCTTGGTTTGATGGCCAAATTTGATAGTGCCATTCACTTGATTTATAACTTAACTAAACAAGCTGGCTCATGATGAGAACCCTTGTCTTTTGATTGAAACAATCTCAAACCATTACCCTATTTTGGTATGCAGTTTGGCAATGTCAGTTAGCTATAATCTTTATGATCATGATAAGCCGACTCTTGATGAGACCTCTTATTCTTTATGTTTATAGTGCATAACTCGATTATTCTTTGAAACTTGCAATTTCCTGTAGTGGGGAGGAAGTCATTGGCTCCTTAAGACTTCTTCTAGACGACAATTGTAGAGTTTTAAAAGTAGTTGTTCTGTAGAGAATCTTTGTCTTATTATTGATGCTTTTCATGACTGATATGAGGCAAACTCCTACTAAAGGTTGTTTTTAATCAAAACTTGTAAAGTTGAAACAAAAGAACAAGTAAAACCTTCATAATTATAGCACTTGACCATATTCTTCAAAAATAAAGATTAATTTTCCTAACCACTTCCATTTATACAAGCAAAAAACAAAATTGACAAGAGACACTAATCTTTTTTGTGGAAACCAAAAGGTAAACATTTTCAACTTGTTTTATTATCAGAAAAGAAAAAATAAGCTAAAATAATAATTTACAAAAATAGAAGAGGTCATCTTCTATGGAAAGTATTTTTTAAGAATCTGCCCATTAACAGTTAAAGACTCTCTTTTCCCTGCTAAGTCTTGTAACATGAAAGTAGATGGACCTATGATTTTGACAATTTGGAATTGTCCAAACCACATCTGTTGGAATTTAGAATGCTTGCCTTTCTCTTCATGGGCTTTAACCCATTTCAATACTAAATCTCCAATTTGAAAATATTTTATGGATACCAAGTTTGAATCAAAAGAAGCCTTACTAATGCTTGATGATGTGCATGGGTAATTTTGGCCTATTCTCGTTCTTCTTCTAGCTTAAGAATCTGCAATTGTCTTAGTCGCAAGGATGAGGAAGGAGTTTCTTCGATGACATGAACTAAGGATAAAGAAGGAATATCTAGGTGTGTTGGGAGAACCACTTCTTTCCCATAAACTAAATTAAAGGGAGAAGTGCCAATAGAAGTTTTTTGAGTTATTCGATCTACCTAAAGAGCATACATCAAAGATTTGTGCCAATTTCTATGACTTTGATCAATAGTCCTTTTAATGATTCTGATCAAGTTTTTATTTGTTGATTCAGCCAACCCATTCCCTTGCGGGTATTAATTGGAAGAATATTTAATTTTAAAACCTCTTTTGAGTGCAAATTCAGTCATAGCATTACTAGAAAAATATGATGCATTATCAAACATTAAAGCCGAAGGTAAGCCAAACCTGGTGATTATGAATTGATCTATAAAATCGATGATATTATCAGAGTTGGCTGTCTTGAGAAGAACTGCTTCTACCCATTTAGTAAAGTAATCAGTAGTTGTAAGGATGTACTTATGTTGTTTAGAAGAGTGAGGAACGATCTCACCTATTATATCTAATCCCCATTGCTCAAATGGTTGATCGATGTTGACTGGATGCAATGGCAATGATGGTTTCATATGTCTTCCAAAAGCAGTTTGACAAGTCTGACACCTTTAGCTAGTAGTAGCCTACGTGCAAGATTTTGTGTGTTGTCGCATCTCCTGCGTAATGTCCACCTGCTGGTCCATCATGAAGTTCCTGCAATAATTTTTCATCTTCAGATTTCTCAAGGTATCTAATAAGAACATAATCATAATTCATCCTAAAGAGTACCTCATTTACAATTTGATATTGCTTAGCTTTTAATATTAGGGCTCTTTTCTTTGTATGATTCAAATGTGAAGGAGCAAATCCATTCTTTAAGTAAAACATGATATCAACATATCTTGATCATTATCGTTTAGGCTTACCTCATACATTTGTACCTCACTGTCTGGGGACTCTACCTCTGATATGTGTGATGCTCCAGCCAACATCCTGCAAAAACCTTGACCTTTTACAATATTTGCTGGATTGATTTCAGCATCATATTATTGCAAGGTTGTGACCCAATTTGCTCTTTTTTCACCCACGTCTTTCTGTATCAAAAGATTTCTTACCGCTAGAAATGGCACTATTATTTTTGTATGGATCTTGAGAAGAAAGGGTATAAACTGTTTGATCACTTTGAAAATAGCATAAGCCTGTTTCTCAACATCGGAGTAATTTAATTCGGCCCCTTGCAAGTTTGAACTGAAAAAGGCAATTGGGGCTTCTACTTTATCTTGATTGCCTTGCGTGAGTATTGCAGCATACGATTTTTTAGAGGAAAATGTATACAAAATGAAGGGATCAGAAAAGTTTGGAGTTGCTAGAGATGGGGCATTTATAATTGCTTGTTAAATCAGGTTGAACACTTCATGTTCTGCTTGACCCCATTTGAAGAGAGAGTTTTTCTTGATCATTTCTTGGAGAGGTGACACAATTCTTGAGAAGTCGGGGACAAATCTTTTAACGAAATTGATTTGACTAAGGAAGGATTGCATTGCTTTTTTGTTATGGGGTAAGGATATCTCAGAAATCTCCTTAATCCTATCTGAATCAATATGGATTCCATATTTAGACACTGAATCCGAGAATATTTCCTTCACTTAATGCAAAAAAGGACTTTTTGGATTAAGTGAGATCCCATACTTTTGACAACGTTGAAAGATCTGCTTTAAATATCTGAGGTGATTACTACATTTTTTAAAATACACTATTATGTCATCTAAGCAAATCACCACTGACTTATTCACTAATCCTTTAAATGCAATATCCATGGCCCTTTGAAATGTGGCGCCAACATTAATCAGTCCAAATGGCATCTTTTTGATATGCATACGTGTCCCATTTGGTTCTGAATGTCGTCTTCAATTGATCATCCAGATGGACTAAAATTTGGTTATATCCTGAGAAGCCATCTAAAAAGGACATCAATTTGGACCCTGCAACTGATTGTAATATATGTTCCATAGGTGGTAATGGAAAATTGTCCTTTTGGTAGGCTTTATTGAAATTTCGAAGTCAATACAAATTCGAATGTCTCCATTTTTCTTTCTGACTAGCACCAAGTTGGAAACCCATCTAGGATGTCGAACAGGGAAAATAATTTTGGCTTTCAATAATTTATTCTACTCAGACTTAATCTGGCTCTCCAGATTAGGATGGGTTTTCCTCAGCTTCTGCTGTACTGGTTTCTCGTCAGAGATCATCATAATTGTATGTTGTATGATTGAAGTATCATAAGTTTTGAGGTCATCATAATTCCAGGCAAAGAGATTTTCATACTGCTTGAAAAGTTGAATGAAGGCTGATTCTTCCGTAGGAGTTATATCAAGACCTAAGTTGATATTTTGTGGTTTTATGTCAGTTCCTAGATTCACTAATTCATATCTCAAAGTTGAACTCTGAAGTTTTGAATTGGTGGACCTTTTGAATTTGTCCTTTAAATCATATAGGTCTTATAATTTGACTACAGATTTGGGTATAGTATTATTAGTGCTTCCTTGTTGTAACTGCTTGTCATGTTGGTCTTCATCAATTATCTGATTATTGTAAGATCCTTCTGAAGCCAGAAAACTTACAATATCAAGGTCATCGTTAAAAAATATCCAGTTGGTAACATTATCTGGGATGGAAGGTCTCAAGATCAATTCGATTGAGAATCTATCTGGACTATATTCTTCTGAGGGAATGAGCTTGGAAGCTACATTAGCCAGGAGGTCAGCATTGGAATTTTGGAGTCTGGGAATAGATGAAATATTAAATGCTATAAAGTGTGCAGTCAAGTCTTGTACTAATGATTGATAATGCTTTAAGTGACTTGATAGACAATGTATAGTATTTCGTACCTACTTAATAACAATCTCAGAATCACCAAAGACTTGTAGATACTTGATGTCAAGTCTGATCGCCTTGTATAACCCTTGAACTAGAGCTTCATATTCTGCAGTATTATTTGTGCAATCAAGTCTATAGGCTAGCATGGTTTTCTTTCCTTCTAGAGTAATTAATATACAACCTACTCCTGCTCCATCATTAGACTTAGAAGCGTCAAAAAATAATTTCCAAAACAAATATTTATTTACAAGCCTATCTAAAAAACTAATGCATTTAGAAGTATCCGTTTGAGAAGAATTTTCTATCTAAGACAAAATTGAATCTACTAAGAAAGGTGAAGTATGAGCATTGAAATTACCTAAGAACAAGTGAACAAAATAGTTTCCAATTATATTATTTTTGTATGCTATAGATTCATTTTCTCCTTCTAACTTCGTTACTATGTACTTTTGGTGTCTTTCTCGCTCAACCTTTATCTAATTTGGTTTACCATTGTAAGGGAGCCACATGTGTGACCAGCCAATTGCAAAGTAACCGTGAAGCTTTTCTGACCAATCCCTACTAAGAATTAATTCATAAAATTCAGGAACGCCTGCAATGAGGATATCAATGACTTGACATACCTTTGGATTCGATGAAAGACTTATGGTCATTTGATTGAGTTCACCAATAACTTCAACTTGAGACCGATCTAGCTACACTATGCGTACTGTAGACTTTTGAGGTTGGACATTTAACTGTGTGCAAATTGTCTTAGTCAAAATGTTAGATGAAGCAACAGAGTCTACCAAATAGTTATGCAAATTTTTATTGAAAATTTCAAAGGTAAGGAGGAATGGAGGAGTATGGGATTTTGACCTTTCTCCAATTAAAACAATGTCATTTGGGTCAACTTTATTTGACATACTAGTTAGAGGTCTCACCATCTCATGAGTAGCTTGTGAGATTACAGCGCCAGGTAGAGGTGCAACAGGTACTACATGCAGCTCTTTCAAAAGTAGTTTTTGTTGATGGTTCAATTTACTTAGCTCATGAAAAGTAATGTTGGCCCTAGTCTTCTTCATGTCTTCAACAATATTATACTCCATTCCATTGGAAATGATAAGTGTTTTAGATGGAGTTGATGAATCAGATTGGACTGGGTTTGTCTGAGTCACCTTTAGTGATGATTTCTTACCTGAAACTTTATCTTTGGAAGCTGGGCTTGGTTTTTTTTGTTTAGAAATATATTGTGGAGGATCGAGTTGATTTTTGCTTCTAGTAGTCACTGGAAATGTGATAAGCCCCTATACTACTAGTGTAACCCCTTATTGCTATTAGTACAACCCACTTATTATATTGACGTACCCATGTAGTGCCCATATTGTTACTATTGTGCCCCATAGAAGCCCACTATTGTTATTATTGTGCCCTTACATTATTATTGTTATGTCGGCTCTGATTATGTTATGAGCCCTTAGACTCCTATATATAGAAAGGAGGTCTTTTCATTTGTATCATCCAAGAATTGTTCATTTATGTAATGTAAAGGAGGTTGCCCCCTCGAAGAGGCTGAATTCTAAGTCGTTGATCTATCTTTTCTATCTTTTTTTTTGAGTTGGTTCCATAATAGACAATCTTCCTATCAAATAACCATAACCTTCCCAATAGTATATGATATATGTCCATCTCGACCACATCACATGATACTTCGTCGCTAAAGTTGTTGATCTAATTACTGAACAAGCATTGTTTTGTCATAGTGACTTGTTGACCCTCCTATAACCATGAAACTCAATATGGATTCATGTGAGGGATGCAATTTAATCTTAACTTATCAATTACCTTTGTAGACACCAATTTTTTATACTCCTATAATCTATGAAATGGCAACTTTTACCTTGAACCTTACATTCAATTTTAAAAACTCTCTTCTTTTATTCTAGTTCTTTCATAGTTGTTTCTTAGGTTTGAATAACACCTTAAATCTAAACATAAGGTTTTCAGCCTCTTAACGATAAAGTATTACAACATCATTTCCCAAAATTGATGCCTCGCATTTTTGTGTGACATTAGTCCTACAATATCATTTCCCACAATTGATGCCTCACATTCTTGTGTGACATTAATCCTAGCCTCATTCCTTCTTCCTAATTTATGCTTCTATGTGCATTCATATGCTTTGCATTTCACAATTGTAACAAGTAATGACATATTTACCATTGCTTTTGCGAAATTCTCTACATATGTGTGCATGGTTGTCTTCTTTGGAAATTTGACTATTAAATTATCTCTCTTCACTATAATATACTGTTACACTGTGTAACTCTTCCTCTACCTCTAAAACTCTTTCCTTTACAATTTTATTGCCACCTTCTATTCAACTTTTCCACTACTTTTAATACATTATAATATGCTTCATCCACAATTTAAAAAACAGATACTCATCTCATCTCCTCTCCAATCTGAAGCTAAACTTCATTCACATAGCTTACCATCATTTGATACTCCTGTTTTATAATATGCTTCATCCACGATTAAAAAAAGCAGATACTCATCTCATCTCCTAGCCAATCTAAAACTAAACTTCATTCACATAACTTACCATCATTTGATACTCCACTTTTATAATATGCTTCATCCACGATCAAAAAACAGATACTCATCTCATCTCCTCTCCAATGTGAAATTAAACTTCATTCACATAGCTTACCATCATTTGATACTCCTGTTTTTTAAGTCTTAATCTAAGTGATAATTTAAAAAATTATTTTGTATATGCTTGAACATGGCTGTTTTTGTTCCGAATTTTGTGCTTGTCTGTACAAACTTTACTAATAATCTAATGCAATAACTTCTCCTGATGTCACTCACCATTCATCATTTTTTCAAAGTCTTTATCATCATTTTTTCAAAGTCTTTATCTTCCCTATTACTGGTCAACTATGTCTTTGAGAACAACCCACATGACATTTTATTTTCAAACATGTCCACTTCCTCATTGGACGATCTGTTTGACTTGCTGGCTGTATTTTCTCTTTTTTAGAATACCTTTATTCAACTCTGTTGGGCGAATCACTGCGCCTCTTTCCAACAGTTTTGCATGACACATGGGCCTCTTCATTGAGTACAGGGCTGAACAATGGAAGACCGAAGACTTACTTATTTCGTCGACATTGCTTGAAGTCCACTCCACTTGTCACGAATGCAGCGGAAGCACATGTTGAAGGAACAAGATTGTCCACGTCTAAGGAACGTTTTTTCAAAATTTTGGATCAAGAAATCACATGCTCTCACAAATATTTGGGAATGGACGCACATGGGTGGCCATGTTCGTCGAATTCTCGGGAAATCTGCAATCGATTTAAGTTTACGGGTTCAGAAATTGAGCGCAAGGCGAAAAAAAATCTACGTAATAATTGTTGAGATTTTTTCCATATTGTAACCTCCACTTTGCCAACACAATCTTCATATTTATATCTGCGTGGTTTTATTGCCACCCACTAACGTAGTAGCTGCAATGTTTGAGCTTATATTGATTGCATATTTTTACATTCAACCATCACAGAGCAAAGTAAAAAGTTGGCTTTTGACAGAATTTGCCATCAATAGAAAAATGCCTCGCAATAGTGGTAAGAAATAATAAGATTTAACAATTTTACAATTAAAGCAACAAAACAAGACCAAGATCTGTCTGTAAAATCCAATCAAGCAGGTAGGAAGATGGCATGGATAGTTAAAACTCTCTTATAACATGGATAGATCCTCTTCCCTCCGGAAGACCAACGGATAGCAAAATTCACACAAATTGTCAATCGGCACTTGGCGTATTTGTACATGCCTTTCAGTTCTTCTCCTCAAACATTGTATCGCTATTGCACTGCCATCACCATCATCAAGCCTCTTCCCATTTTCTTTGAGTGCATAAACCCTATTTTCCATAATCTTCATATTTTAATCATGGTAGTGCATGACCCCTATTTTCCATAATCTTCATATTTTAATCAGGGTTATGATAGATTTGTGTAACAATGATTTTTAATTATTTTAATAATTAAATAGTAGTATAAATTTATTTTAATTTTATATTTATTAAATTTCACAGGGTATTTTAAGGTGTTTATTTTCTATGTAAAAAAGTTTGCACCCTAATAGATTTGATTAGTATTTGTTCTAGATCTATTTAAAGTTAAAATGAATCTATATTATTTTTAGCAACATATTCTTAATATAAAATTATATCCATAAGTATAATTTATCTCTCTCTATATATCATGTATACCTTGAATTATTTTGATTATAATATTTTTAAATGTTAAAGAAGTACAAATCTAGTTTGTCTCTTGAATTAGAAAGCACTTATTAATGGAATAAGAATTCTCTTACTCTTTTTGTCTATATATGTTTGAAGTTAGAATCTTTTACTCAACATGCATATTGAAATATTTGATTTGTAACCTACTTTAAACTTTTATTTGTTATTAATATTTTTTTGGGTTGTATCCTTCAACTCGAATTTAAGAATAAAATAAGTATTAATAGTGGATGCTTAGTATAAGTATTAATTTATTATTTTTAAATATAATATTATCTGACAACATTAATTTCTAAGATATTTTTCACACTATAACATAATGCTTGCAGTCTTAGAATATGCTCTTGCATCCTTCACTCTTCCTCTACCTCTAAGACTCTTTCCTCTGCAAATTTGTTGCTACCTAAAACTTTTCCTCTACCTTTAAAGCATTATGATATGCTTCATCCATATTTAAAATAAAAAAAAAGATACTCATCTCATCTTGAATCCAAAACTAAATTTCTTTCAGATACCTTACCACACTTTGATACTGTTGTTTTAAAGTCTTGATCTAAGTGATAATTTAAATAATTCTTTTTTATATTCTCGAACATGTCTATTTTTGTTTAGAATTTTGTGCTTGTCTACACAAACTTTACTACTAATAGACATGCAATAACTTCTCCTTGATCTCACTCACCATTTTTTTCAAGGTCTTTATTTTCCCCGATTGCTTGTCAACAATGTCTTTCTTCACAACATCCCACCAAGTGCAACATGTCCTTTTAACTTTGTTATTGCAAAATGGAATCTATTGGGATTTTGGACATTCTCATATTCAAGGTATTCAACAAGTTCACCTATCTAATTTATGAGAGTCTTTGCTTTCACACTTCCATCAGAGGAGGAAACTTCCACCCTTTACCTCTATCTTTTAGTAATGAGACCAAACAACCCAAGAGGGTCCATTTCATCAACATTTTGTTCTTTCTCCATCTCATAGTCTAATTCTAAATCTGCTATAACTCTAGCATCTCCAATCCATCTGTTATCTAGTTCTTCAATTCTCATTTTCAATTCCTCCAATTCATGGTTCCTTGCACCTCCTTGACATGTTACTCTTGACAATGACATCCATAAGAGTTTAGTACCATTTACATGGGTTTCTTTCATCACTACTTCTCATCAGTGATCTTGATTCAATAATACAAGATGATAAAATCCTCTTTCAATCATAATATGTACATGTTATATAACTAAATATAATTGAACTAATCATGTAAATAACAAGAAACACGATATATAAATTATAATCTAAAATTCTCTCTCTGCCATTCACAATTATATTCAAAATAGTGTAATTTAAATAACAAACAAATTTAGTAAAATTACCAACCAACTTAAACTAATCTAAACACAACCTAATGTTCACGGTCTTCTTCTCAATTATAGATCTTTAGTTGAAACTCTTCTCCTTAATAATTCAATATATTTATAATATTCTAATAAACTTTTCGACTCACATGCAGCCCAACCATCTTTTGTAAGTCTTAAGTCTTCGCATCGACCTTTTACATATTCTCAAGATAACTTACTCTTAGAGTAACTTGCGCTTCATTGTGCCAATTTAGTCAATTTAACTTTTAGATATTCTTCTTTAAATATTCCTATCACATGTGAGTACCCTCTTTATTCCTATCACATGTGAGTGCCTATTTGTTTGTCTTTAGCGATAGTGACCTCTCTATTTGTCATACTAACTTAAATAAGTAATTCTTAATAAGAAAAGATGTAATACATTGCACAAACCCAACCATGTTGATGCATCAAATCGTTTAACACTAAAAAATCTATTTGATTGTGGGCCGAGACTGTCCAAACCGTTGAGCCTACATCCCACGGGCGATCGAGAATATCTGCCCCTATCCCTCCCCAAAGAGACATCGAAAGTAAACGATATAACTGCTGTACACATGCAGACCCGTGATTATAGGACTTTATCGTTTGGTGGGTCATTGCTACGCTTTTTCTATTTAATCCATGGATGTACCCACGTCTCCCATATGATTGTACTGGATAGATTATCTACGTCAAAGGCATTCATACGTAACAACAAACTCTGCGTTCGGTTCTTTAAAGTAACAAATTCTGCTTTCCGAACTGCAAATTATTCATGTAATGGGAAGTACTGATACAATGCCAACTCCAAAGCCGAAGATTTTCTGGCTTCTGTGGGTCATTCTTGGACTCATAATTCACGCCTGTAAGTAGTGATTCATGTATATTTTCTTTTAATATCACTTGGGTTTCGCTTATTTTCCTAAGTTGCGTACTGAAGCAATTTGAAGGGATACAATGATGCTTTTGTTCTTGCTTATGGCCTTCTGACAGCCATTGATTTTGCTTGTTTGGATAAATCCTCTCTCAGGAGAGATTTGGACGAAAATTCCATGGGTTACTTATCTTTTTCCTGTTGGTACTAATATTCTATGGGTGGTTTGTTTTTTGTTTTTTATGGTACTGACATTTTTTAGAGGAAAGAAATCCATCTTTTTAGTAAGAGGGTTATAGTGAGATTGTTGGTACCAGGCCAGCTTACTCTTATAATTATTTCAGAGTTCAGAAAGCCCAAAACCAATACAGCAATATTAATAACCAGGAAGGCATTACAAACATATTTATCAAAGCAATATTAATAAGCAGGAAGGCATTACAAACATATTTTTCAAAGCATTATAGCTAAGCTAAAAATTGAATCTAAATGAGAAAGACAATAATTTTTCAACCAAACAACCCTAAATAATGCCTATAAATAATCTATTAGTACTAACATGTATATGCTTCTGGTTCCCTTATCTTTTCCTGTTGGTATTAGCATATATTTGCCTATGGGGTTTCCCTTATTTCAACCCATAATCTATACAAGTAAATCTCAATGGTTTTCCAATGTTTTGTCTCTGAATGTCCCTGCTGTGTTGATCAGGTTTCCCTTGAAGAAATCCTGCACTAGGTAAGTCTACCTGGTAAAATACCGTAATTTTACAGTGTAAATTGTCTGGCACCCTTTGGATCTCGTTCTTGAAAGGCAGTAGGGATTATCCCCACCAGTTGCTGTTGAGATTGTTCTGCCAGTGTGTTTGAAGATACCGTTGGAAAAATGAAATAATGTGTTTATTTAATTTGAAAAAAAAAAAAAAATCTACATTTTTATTCTGATATTCATTGTGCTTCCCTTTTCTGAAAATTTGATGGATGAGCTCACACTTGCCCCCATAGTATTTCGATTGTTTTCAACCATTCCAATGAAATTCCAGGCCTTGTAATGCCTTATACTAGCATTCCTGTGTATTTGATTATATACGGATCCTGCATGATTTTCACTAGTTTTTCAATGTTATATCTTTTTCTTTTTGTCATTGTTGCACAGATGCAGAGGATTACACCATCGGTGTCGCTTATGGGCAGTTTGGTGACAACCTGCCCTCCGTACAAGAATCTATTGACTTGATCCAGAGATTGAAGGTTGGCAGGGTTAAAATCTACAGTACCAATCCAGTAATCCTCAAGGCGCTCTCTAACACCGGTATTAAGGTCTCTGTGATGGTTAGGAATGAAGATATTGCCGGTCTCTCGGCCAGCCAGTCAGTTGCAGACAAATGGGTCAATGATAATATTGTTCCCTTCTATCCTGCAACCGAGATCAATATAATCCTGGTGGGGAATGAAATTTTAACAGACTACTCCAACAAACAGACCTGGTACCAGCTAGTGCCCGCTATGCAGAGCATCTGGCAAGCTCTGGTTAATTATAATCTGGATCATATTAATGTTGGAACCCCTTTGGCTATGGATATGCTTGGCTCTTCAGTTCCAATATCTGCATTTCCTCCATCAGCTGGTACTTTTCGGGATGATATTGCAGAAACTGTGATGAAACCAATGCTAGAGTTTCTTCATAGAACGAATTCCTACTTTTTTATGGATGTGTATTCTTACTTTCCTTATTTATTTGATCCCGAAGATATATCTTTGGAATATTCCAATTTCGGAGAACATGACAAAAATTACACCGACCCCAATGGCCTTGTGTATACCAATGTGCTCGACCAGCAGCTTGATGCGGTTGTAGCTGCAATGAGCAAATTGGGTTATGATGACATTAAGTTGGCCATAGCTGAAACTGGATGGCCCAATGCCGGTGACATTAGTCAGTTGGGTGCCAACATCAATTATGCAGCCCTTTATAACCGGAGGGTTATAAGGAGAATGGTTGCAGACCCTCCCCTCGGAACCCCTCGCAGGCCCAATCAATTCATCCCCACATACATTTTCTTATTGTATGATGAGGATAAAAAGTCTGGACCGGGGACTGAGAGGCATTGGGGTTTTGTGTATCCAAATGGAACCTTGATGTATGAGATTGATCTCACTGGGAAGCTCCAGGATTCGGACTATGGGCCTCTCCCTCCTCCGCCTCCACCCTACAAGGGCAAATTGTGGTGTGTTGCAGATCCCACTGCAGATGTTTATGCCTTGCCCTCCGCTATTGATTCTGCTTGCAGTCAGGGAGACAGCACCTGCGATGCCATCCAGCCAGGGGAGCCTTGTTATGAGCCTAACACGGTTATTGATCATGCATCCTATGCATTCAACAGTAATTGGCAGCGATCCAAGAACTTTTATTCCGGCTGTGACTTTAATAAAACTGCAAAACTAGTCACAGAGGACCCCAGTAAGTAAAATTATTCTAGTCTGTACCTTTATCCATGTCTGGTTTGCTTTTGCTTGTTTGTTTTTGAAGCTCTTTTCAGTATGAACCTGTCTGACTTTGCGATAAATCTTCGGTATGTTTTGTGATATTTGTTTTTTTCTTGATAATTTTTTTGGGTTGAGTATGTTTGCATTTCGCTTGAATCTGCTATACTGTTTAGGCTATGTTCATTTGTTTTGACCTTGAATCTGAAGTACTGTTTGGAGTAGGTGGAAGGTATGATTTCTTTTTTCTTGAATCAGGTGTGAACTGGGATATGTTTGTTATACACATAAGTTAATCTCAATGTGGCATGAATCTGCTTAAGATATTTTAGGACCATTTTCATTTGGATGATAGATTTTAGTAATATTTCAGAATGTTTTGAATTGTAAATTTTATAATATTTTGCGAATTCAATAGATAAGAGTAAAAGTGAAACAATTTTCAGTCAAATTTGGAAATATTTTAAGAATCTGCTATCAAATTCAAGGATATCCTCAACATAAATCTCTTAAAACTTTTTAAGCTGGACAGGTTTGTTTTAAGCCGAATCTGCTTCGCTTCCTAAACTTGATGTTTTTAGTTTCCTGATTAAATCCCTTCAATTTTTGGGCACGTGTTTGTTTCTGCCAATGATCTGCTTCACTTTTAAATGGTCATTACATATTCCCTCCATGAATCGGCTTCACTTTTAAATGTATAATTGTTTTTGGGTTTGAATCGATTTCATGTTTTGAGTGAAGAAGATATCAGAGTCGTTTTCCAAATATGGGTTTGTCAGCTGAACATTTGTGTAATTTGTATGTTGCAGGTCATGGGAATTGCATATACGAATTCGTAGACTGCGTCCAGAAGTCTGTGCTTTGTTGAGACGCTTTGCCTGGTTGAAATGGTTATGGTAGCAGTATTTGCCTCGGTTTTAGTAGTTCAGAAGATGATCTTAAAGGACCTTGTCACTTGTTACTCTTGTAATTGATAGCAGGGAATCCTTACTCTATTATATTTTCATATATATATAAAGTTTTATTTAAATTTTGTATAAAATTTAAATGATTTATGAATTATAAATATGAGTTGCTAAGATTTTATAATTTTAAAATAGTAATGTAATTTATAAAAGTAAATTTCTATATTTAAAAGTACAATTTTAAGATATTAAAATTATAATTTCAACAAAAATTACATAAATGAATTAAATGATTACCGTTGGAAAATTCCAAAAAAACGATTAAACTGTCATCATCTTTCTGACTACATCACGAGTTCTGACTGTTATTCTCTGTTAGTGTAACTGTTTAGAATAATTGAATGAATAATAAATGCTTTTTAAGTTTCCGCATCATTGCGCTGACGTGTAAGCATCTTTATGTTACCCGATTCTGTGGTTGATGGATATATTAATTGTTTTTTTTGAAAATGGTGATTTTGGAAAGTATTTTAGTTGACTAGAAGGGATCATTTTGAGTTGTTTCTGATCAGAATTTTTTGAAAATTTTAAGAGAAATTTTTTAGAAATTTTTGTTTTAATTTTTAAAAATTCACACTAAAAACAACTC
>APFE030575552.1:1882-38334 GCA_000404065.3 Pinus taeda | reverse complement strand
AATTATCAATTAAAAAATAAATTAAGTTCATTATTTTAAATTATACAATAATATGATTTTTTCCTTGTACAAACTTGTATTTGTTAAAGGATGTAAAAATCTTCATTCATATTTGTGAGAGGAATTCAATATGAATTCTTATTATAATATGATTTTTTCCTGCACTAATTTGTACTTTGTAAGGGATGTGAAGATTTTAATTCACACTTTGTAGAGGAAGTCTTATTGATAAAGTACTCAAAATTATGCTCAAAAATCAAAGTCATGAGAATGGTATGTAACCTAAATGACTGTGTAGTGCTTGTCATTATGAATCTGGCGGCACTGGTTTTGCACGAAACAGACTCCATATGACTCCAGAAATGAGTTTTGTCCACTTTGTCAAACAAGGGAATTTTCAAAAAATGGGCAGCCCAGTGAACAGTTCGTACAACTCGTTTTGCACGAAACAGAGTTGATATGACTGCAGAAATGAGTTCTGTCCACTTTGTCAAACAGGGGAATTTTCAAAAAATGGACAGCCCAGTCAACAGTTCGGACTGCTGACATGGTGATAAATGGGTAAGTTATGTGGTAGTTGATTGGGTCAAAGTTTTCTCTGCGAATCGGGTCATCTCAAGTGGCACCTTGGTATTGATTAGAATTTGTGTGTTTTTTATCAGTTGGTGAATTGGCCAACCATGGGCCGACACATGACCTAGCGAGAGGCTGCCAGATGAAAGCCTGCGAGGCCACCAAAAATTGGCTATGGACTTGGCAGAAGTGGCAAGGGTGGAACCTTCGACCTCCCAACGCACAAGAAAATTCAATGCTAATACACCACTACCGCAAATCTTAACCTATAAGGGCGCCACATCTATTTAAACTTTCATGTCGCAAGGTTTGGGGGGTTGGGTGGACTTAATTGACCCCCATGTGAATGCCTCCATGCAGTTAATGTAACCACGACCCGCTAACTGCCCCGCTGACCGCCAACAGTGTCCACCATGTGAACACTCGCCACCGACAGTTATACTAACCACCATATCTGGCAATCTCCAAATGCCCCATGTGACCACTTATTGACATTTAATGTAACCACTAGCAGGTTTTAATGGGCCAGTTATTGGTCCGACAAATCTGCCCAAAAATTAGGGAATTTGTCGTTCCGATAGCGGAATTTCAAGAAAATTTGCAAGTTTGTTACTAGATTTTGGGAAAAATGTAGAGTGAATAGTGGGAAAACTAGGAGAGATCATAACTTCTCCATTTTTCGACTAAATTGGGTGCAAAGAGAAGCTAGGTAGCCATTTTTCGACATGATGGACTCATTGGAGCAGGTTTTAGAAGCATTTGAGCATTGTAAAGACAACTTTTTACACATTTGAGCATAATAGAGAGGCCCAAGCCATTGGAAGCTGAACCAAGGAGACGTAGCCGAGGAGGGGTGAACTCCTTCATCATGTTCCTGTTGTGATGTGCTTTTGGTGATGTTTTGTACATTTTTATGTTGTTGTTCAGTCTCTTATTTATGTTAAAATTGCTCATAAAATTAACATAAAACCCATTTTTCACTTGCAAAACTCATGAATCCTTAAGCACATGAATAACGTTTTGTTTCTAATCTTAGGAGTATTTTAGCACAATAAACTATTATTCTTAATCAGGTCATTTTGGTATCAGAGCCCTAGGTTTTCTTTGTGTAAGAAGAATTTAACTGTTTTCAATTTTATGTCATGCTTACAAGGTTAAAACTCAAAAGAGGAGAAGAGAAGCTGGTTGGAAGCCCTAAAGTTGGGTCAAGGGGAAGGAGGGCAAAGTTGCCACAATCTCCAATGCCAGTTCATCCTCAAGTTGCAGTTGAGACTATTGAGAGCATGTTTCATGGAGGAGAACCTACAAACATGACAGAAGATGAGAAGGTCTTCAGGAAGGCTTTCTTTGATATGACAGATATGGTAAAGGTCCTCTATGAAGAGAGGAATACCAGGATGCAGGTTGAAAGCTCCAAACCTCCCAAAGGAGAAGGTTCTTCAGGAGAATATAATGGAAATGGAGGCAATGGAGAAGGAGGTAATGGAAATGGAGGTAAACCTCTACCCTCTCCACCCTCTTCTTCATCTTCTTCTTCACAATCATCTTCACCCTCTTCCACTAACACAAACCTTACTCATACTCATGAACATACCTCAAAGGAACTGGTAAATCACCCTTACTAAAACTTGATGTTATTTTTAAGCTTCCCATGTATAATAGTGAAGTTAATGTAGGGAAGCTTGATAATTGGATTCATCAGTTGGAGGTCTATTTTAGAATTCAAAACCTTCAAGAGGATGACATAAAGATTCAGTTAGCTTCCTTGAGAATGAAGGGTGCAACACTACTATGGTGGGAATCAAAGACACAAGAGGAGATTAAAAACAAGCTAAGATCTCAATTTCTTGGTCTAGTTTCATTGGTGCAATTAAAAGATCATTCTACCCTCTAGCTTATATGTAGAAATCCATCATGAATTGGCAGAACTTTAGACAACTTAAAGGTCAAAATGTGCAAGATTACACCCAAGAATTCAGAAAAAAGGTCTTTAATGTTAGGTGTAGATTTGCAATCATAAGACATGTTGTTGAAGTACATAGGGGGTTTACACAGTTATCTTAGGGATAATATCTCAATGTTTAATCCCAATAATCTAGATGATGTGTGAGTGCAAGACACTCATCTTGAAGCAAGAGGGAAAAACACTCCAGAAGAAGGTAGTAAAAGGCCATTTAAGAGTAAAGGAAAAGAAAATGGTTTCAAAGGGAAGGGAAAGAAAAATGCATCTATCAAGAAGGAAGGAGGGAAATTAACATGCAAACATTGTTCCAAAGAGGGACACGATGAAGCTCATTGTTGGAATCTTCATCCCGAAATGAAAAAAAAAAAATCAACAAGAAGGGAAAACAAAAGACAACTGCAACCACTCAACATGATTTGGAATCCAATTTGGATGAAAAAACTAAAATTACAGCCATGGGTATAAAAGTAAAAGAATCTATTGCTAGCACTAGTACTTCAAATTCACACAATAAAACTCCAAATGAAAAGAAGAGGATAGAACTTTTTCACATAAGGGTAATCTCAAAACATAGCAAGATTGATACACTTTTCGATAATGACTATCAAGCCAATCTTATCTCTGAGAACATTCTCAAAAGTTTAAACTTGGAAACCATTCCACATCATAAACCATATCCACTTGGATGGGTGTGTGACAAAGCACAATTGCAAGTTACTAGAAAGTGTAAACTGAAATTCACCATTAATACAAATTTCATAGATGAAGCGGAGCTTGATGTTGTGCCATTAGACATATGTGGCATAGTTTTGGGTAGCCCATAGCTTTATGACAGAAAATCTATCTTCCATAGACATGAAAGCAAATGCCATTTGTTCAAAGTTGGAGTATAATATATTGTGAGAGCTCATAGTAAGAAACTAAATCTTTCACTTGTTAATGTGGGGCAGATGAAAAGACTAGTGAATTCAAGCAAGAATTTTGTGCTTCTAATGACCAAACCCAAGAATAATGTTGATAATGAAGCTTTTAAAGGTTGTGATCCAAAATTGAAATCTGAATTGGTTGATGTAGTTAACCAATATGATGAGATGTTTTAGGAACCAAAGGGATTATCTCCCAAGAGGAGAATCCAACATGAGATACAATTGCAACAAGATTATCCTCTTCCTAACATTGGCATGTATAGGATGGCAATGATGGAAAGTGCAGAAATTAAGAAGCAAAATCAAGAGTTGTTGGATAAAGGGATCATCAGATCATCTTCCTTGCCAAGTTGTTCACCTATTGTCTTGGGGCCAAAGAAGGATGGAACATGCCGCATGTGTGTGGACTTTCGTGCATTGAACAAAATCACGATAAAGAACCATTACCCACTGCCTAGAATAGATGATTTACTTGATAAATTAAAAGATGTAAAGTATTTTACTAATTTGGACTTAAGGAGTGGCTACCATCAATTAGAATAGCTGAAGGAGACATTTGGAATACAACATTCAAAACAAAACAAGGTTTGCTTGAATGGCTAGTTATGCCTTTTGGTTTATGTAATGCTCCTGCTTCATTCATGCGTGTGATGAATGATGTATTGAGGCTATTTCTTGATCATTTTTTTATAATATACTTAGATGACATCTTTATTTTCAGTAAATCTTGTTATGAACATGTCATGCATGTAATAAAAGTACCTGATGTTTTGAAGAAGGAACAGTTGTATCTTAAGATGTTAAAGTGTGAGTTTGGAAAAACATATTTAGTTTACTTGGGTCATATTATTGGAGGAAGTGAGTTGAAAATAGATCCCTACAAGGTTGATGTCATCTTGAATTGGCCAAGGCCCAAGACAGTTACTAAGGTAAAGAACTTTTTTGGGAGCAGCCCAATATTAGAGGAAATTCATTGCTAACTTTTCTTCTATAGCAGCTTCTTTGCATGCATTGACAAGTGTGAAAAAGGTTTTTCAGTGGGGAGGCAAACAACAAAAGGCCTTTGATGCATTGAAGGAAAAGATAAGTTCAGCTCCAGTACTTGCACTTCCAGACTTGAGATAGTCATTTGAGATTCGGATTGATGTTAGTGACTATGCGACGGGTGCAGTGTTCATGAAACATGGTAAGCCTATCTATTTTCATTCGGAAACTTTTAATGGTGAAGTGATTAACTATCCTACATATGACAACAAATTGTATGCATTGGTGAAAAATGTGAAAAATTAGAAACACTACTTGATGGGTAAAGAAACAATCATTCACACTAATTTCAGCCATTACAATACTTGCAATCTCAATCAAAATTGCAACAATTAAGGCACTTCCAACATTTCCTAAGCTTGTAGTTGGGAAAGTAATTGTAATTACAAGAATAATGTTAACAATAATCACAATTAGAAAAAGCATGGTCATACTTATTTCATCAATTATCCTTTGAATGGTACATTTAAAAATGATATCCGTAGTCAATCGAACTATACATTTCAACGACTATAATGAAAAAGCATAATGCTAAGCGTTGACAAAATTTAATTATTTTTAGTGTACGTTTGAACGACTATAATGTAAAAGTGTAGTGCTACGCATGGACAAAACCACCATAGATTTAATTTATAAGGAAATCTTAACTTAGAAACTCAAATTAATGTAAACATATACGAATCGAATATTTTTTCCAGTTCAATTAGCCTTCTGCATGTAGTTTAGCGGTCATTTGTTCTCCTGTTCAGAGTTTGGAAAATTATGGATTTAAGTTTATTTGGTAATTTTGTAGCTAACATTATTATTGTCCATAGTGGTGACTTTGTATGTTTGTATAGTTTCAAAAGTATTGTCCATAGTGGTGACTTTGTATGTTTGTATAGTCTTAAAAGTGATAAATCATAGGTTGAGTAATAGATACAGATGTGATGCCCCTTAATTAGCTATTCACAGATTATTTAGGAATATTTTAGTGATTAAATCAAAGTGATTATAATTAATTTTTACATGGTAACTGGATTATAGATTATGGATTAATTTAAAATGTTTTTTTGTTATGAGATTTTTTTTTGAGAAAATGCTTGCATATAATTTTTCTTATTAAATTATAAGGTTAATTATATGGTATAGGTTAAACTGAATTAAATTGAAAATTTCAAAAGAAATAAATAAAAATGTAATCTAGATTAAATTAAGTTAAAATTTATTTTTATTTTCTTTTTTATAGAAATCAATTATGTTGATAGAATTGTTTATTTTAGAATAAGGCTTTAAGAATTTTAATTTAATTATCAATAATTATATATTCTAAAATATTTTTTAGTAATAGTGACATATTAAAGGTTGAGATTTATCTCAAAAATAGACATGCCATTTTTGTTATTCTAATTAAGTTGATTAATTAAAAAAATGTCATATGAACATGGGTTATGACTTTTTGAGCATATGATATTCGCAAAGCATGGTATTGGACTATGGTATTGTAACAAAACCTATTTACAAGTTAAGAATCTCCATATTAGAATGGGAGGAATGTCCATGGTGAAGAATTCTGTTACATTTTTTTTAAATGTTATATATGTTTAATTCATACATTAATTTTATTTATTATATTATAATAGTTGTATTAAGTTATAATTTAGTTATTAGTTTGGTAGATGTATCTATTTTGGAATAGAGCTTCTAAAATTGTAATTTAATTATTAATAATTATTAAGTGGATGGTAAATATTTAACCTCCACAAAATATTCTAGAATATTCTTAATAGTAGTTATAGATAAAGGGTTGAGATTCATCTTAAAAGTAGTTATGCTCTTAAACATATATCTAGAGAATCGTAGAGGAAGATTGAGCTAATCAAAAGCAATTTATAACCTACAGTGTCAAGATTAAAGAAAATACTCCCTACCATATCCTCTTGATTGAAGCTAGCCTTTTCCCCATTAAAAGCATGGAAATAGTTAGGTATCTATGTATAAGAAAAATCTATACAACATGGAAACCGAGAGGTATCCTAAAATTGCATCTAACTCAAGCCAACACCCCCACCTCCAACTCAAGCGAGGATAGCATAAGGATGCCCAGTCTTGGCTAAACTATTCAGGGGTAGAGGAGGAGATTATCTTGAAGAATAAATATATTATTAAAAATATTAGTACTTTCAAATTTAAGGATAAGTGGTGGGATAATATGGAGTTAGAGGGAAAACTGAAACCAAGATATTATAGGGACAATGCTAATAAGACAATGAGCATTGCCAAGATAAGAACTAATTCTCATGAGATTCACAGTGAAACCGAGCATTGTTCGATTCCCAAAACACATTGGGATGAAAGAGATTCACCTTTGTGATGAAAATAAATTTCTCTTGGATTACCTGACTCTTACCCACATCCATTGTAATTTCCAAAATCTTTGCTAGAATATCATCCTTCTTGACCTACTAAGTGAGCAAAACTAAAAACACCCATCTCCCTTCTTTTCAAACATAGAAATAATATGTTAAAGAATCTCAATTAATCTCTTACTTTCTTAAGGTCCGATAGACCATATTGGTCTTAGTGGAAATTAACCACCATCACCATCGTCATCATTTAACTCATATATGAATTCTTTTAATAATAATAATAATAATGATGTTGTTAACTTTTATAATATTTTAAATTTTGATAATGTGAGATGCATAATAAAGTTTTTAATACTTTCATGATGATGTTATCGATATTTATCAACTATTTTTTATTCTGGTTGTGACTAGTGTCGAATTACATAATAAATAAATTAGTTAAAGAGTTAAAATATTAAATCAATAATATAATTATCAATAAAACATTTTGACTATGATGAGATTACTTAAAACTAAATAAGAATAGGTAGAGTAAGACATTAAATTAATAATTATTTATTAAAATAATTAATAATTAAACCAACCTACATCCATCTTAACTCGGGATCTACGAAATGTGGAGATGGATCAAAGCTCTTGAGATGCAAACTTCTTTTAGAGTGAAAAAAGATTTGATCTTGAGTTAAGATGGATCTAAAATGGTTATAATAAATTTAGAAGTTAATTATAATATCTTAAATTGGAAAATCATTACTGCTACTTTATAACTATATGTTTAGTCAAGACTGAGGATTAACTCAATTCGAGTCTCGGTTATTAAAGCACCTTATGACCTCAATTCTCTAGACAAAGTTGATGTCACACCCTCGAGGTTAGGCTCTGTGGTTGGGCCAATAGGAAAAGGAAGTAACCTTTTATGATGGATATGCCTGGTACAAATATTCAATGCATGTTGAGGTCACCAATTTTTGAGGTCCACGAACTACATAGAAAAAGAAAAAAAAACTAAAACTAAACAAAACTATATGTTTCATCATGTATAATTTAAAATTTATAGGTAAACCATGTAGTTAACAAAACATGCTCAGTTTGGTGCTTTACAAAATTTTAAAAATTATAATTTTTATTAATTTAAATGATGATAAAGAAAATCAATTTTGATTATGAGAATTTAATTAAAAAAATGATTGTTTTTTTTTTTTAAATATTGTAATTGAAACCTTTTTTTGGTGAGGCATATCCACCCGAAAAGATCACTTCCTATTAGAGTCCATAAAACATATAGAAAAAGTAGAAAAAGAAACAAAAGAAACAAAACTATATGTTTCATCATGTATAATTTACAATTTACATATGAAACATGTAAATAACAAAACATTCTCAGTTTGGTGTTTTCCAAGAGTTTAAAAATTATAATTTTTATTAATTTAAATGATGATTAAATAAAATCAATTGTGATTAAGAGGGTTTAATTAAAAATTGATTGTTTTTAAAAAGTTTGTAAAACTTATTATAATATATTAATATTATATATATGTATCTTTAAATTATTAATGTAATGCACTTTAAATTATTTTATGAGTTTTTAATTTATTTATGTATTTAAAATTTTTAATGTAAATAATAAAAAAATAATTTTTTAATCATATTTTTTCAATGTAACTATAAAGATAATAATATCTTAACTTATTCTTATTAAAAAATAACTTTTTGTAATAAATTAATAATTGTATTTTTTAAAAATTACTCATCATTAATAAACCTTTAAACTTATTTTTTCTCGATTAATAAAACTAAATAATTATATTTTTTAAAACTTACATGATGAGTAGTTGATAAAAAATTTCAACCCAGTATTATTAATTTTGTTAAATATTTAGCTAATTTTTTTAATCATTAATATCAATTCAACTTTATTTAAATTAAAGTCATTAATTTATAAACGAGTTGTATTTAATTTTGACTTTTTGAAAAAATTTCTAGTTTATTCTCCGATCTAATCTGTCTAAATATTACTAGGATTCATTGAAATCATAATTTTTGTATAGAATACTACTAGGATTCATTGAAATAGCAATTTGATGAGTGAATTTATTATGCACAATAAAAGTGCCTTATGGATTTTTCAGGGTGTTGAATCTATATCTGTGTGAAAACCTAGTTTAAACAAGACCATCAAATCTGATACAAATTTTTCACCAATTCAGTTGAATTCGCTAAAACTCCGAAAATACCATTTTAAGGCACTCCATACAAAATTATTTATAATTTTAATATTTTTAAAATATCTTTAATTTAAAAAAATAATTTATTAAAGGATATTACAAACGTTTGACAAAATTAGACAACTTTCTTTTTGTCCGCAATAAAGTCAAAGCAGTTGGACATATTCCATGTCATGGAAAGTACTAATAAAGTGTTGGTTGCGATATTTTCATATTTGAAAAATAAATAAATTCATCATCAGATTATAATTTGAATCTTTTATAAAAAATTAGTTCAATATTTTATAAAAACCTAAGTAAACTAATAAATTTCATCTTGTAGATGGAGTTGTTTTTAATTTAAACTTTTTGGAGTTTTTTTATGGATTTTTAGTTGGAACCCGATGAAAACATTTGTGGTTAGATTTAGATTTGTGTTGTTTAAACTGGTTTTTTTTACTGTTGAAATGTGGCAACAAGAATATTCCAGTTTTAAATCTGTCTTTGAATTAAAATTCAAATTTAGTCTCATCATCCGTTTGAAAAATAATTAATTAATTCATCTTGAGTTAATTAGTTGGAGAAATTCAAACAAGAAGTCTTTGTGAAGTCATGCAATAGTTATCCCTTTGATTGAGGAAGTTATCCCTTAATTAAGGAGATAAGGATGCGTTGTAATTAATTATCTCAGTTAACTGAGTTAAGTCCACTTAAATTAGTTCCAAACAGTTGGAGGAACTAATTGTGAGTTCAGTCAGTTAATGCATGCATACATGAAACTAATGTACTCCAGATAACTGAATATTCCCTCATAAATAACTCATGCATGTTAGTTCAGACAAAGGCCCAGTTGAGATCAAAGGCAGGACAGTGTATTATCAGTTGCAAGAATTTTCCTATAAGAAAATCTCTTACATGCAGAAGGAATTCATTCCTTGATTTTTGTGTAATTCTATAGTGTGTTGGAGCAGTGTGTGATATCAGTGTTACACAAGGTTACAACTGGAGCACCCAGGGGAAATTGTGCAAGGAAATAGGAAGCTTGGAGGATAGAGGAAAAGGCATATGAGTTGTCTATTCTGTTTATGAGCAACAGTGAGGGATTGTACTGAGAGCTGGATAGCTGTGAGAGCTAAAGCTTTGTGTCACCCTGAGATGTTTCCACTTGTATGATAATACAGATAGTGGGGTTTTTAGCTGAGGCTTTCACCAGAGTATTCTTCTGTGTTTCATGTGTATTGATTCTTCCTCTCTATTATATGTGTTCTGTTTGATCTTGCTCAAAATCGATTAAACTTTCACAAGTTTGATTGTAGAAGTAGATTAAGTATTTTGCTTTAGTTTATTGCATAATCAAGTTAATCTACAATGAGAATTTGTACATGGTATCGGAACAAAGGTGATTAGAGCTATGAAAAACATACTGAGAAGGGAAAAAATTTGAAGTTTGAAGTTCTTGATTGTAGATACAAAATCAAATTCTTATCACACCTCAACGTTCACCGATGGCGTTCAATGGCTTGAGACTAGAGTATTCACTAGATGGCAGTTGGAATTACATAGCATGGAAGGATCACATGGAAGCGGTATTAGAAGAAAATGGTTTGGAGGATTTCATTGATTAGGAAATCCCCAAACCAGCGACAGCTAATGCATAAGAATTGGCGAAATGGAAGAAGTGTGTGGCGAAGGCGAGGAGGATTCTTCTGGAGGGGGTTCGAGACCATATTGTCTCGAGTCTCCATGGGAAGGAGACTTCGTTTTCAATGTGGAAGACATTGAAGGACCTATATCAGAATAGTAGCGACAAGAGGAAATTAGCGCTCAAGGACAAGCTTCAGAAGATCAAGTGTGAAAAGGGCGACACTATTTCTACATATCTGAACACGCTCACCGCCTGCAGATATGAGCTTCGTAGTGTAGGAGTAACAATAGTCGATGATGATATGGTGAGCCTTTCTCTCGTCGGTCTTCCAACGAACTGGAATACCTACCAGGAATCAGTGAATGGAAGAGAGAAACTGTCGAATTGGGAACAACTGTGGTCAGATCGGATGCAGGAGGAGATTAGGAGGAGCACTAGAGATGGTTCTTCATCTAAGCATGATGATGAAGAAAATATAGCCTTAGAAAGTAAGGCAAGCAAAGGGAAAGGGAAGGCTTCCCATTCCAAATTGAGTTCTTCCCATGGTGGGAAGAAGATTGACAAATCTAAAGTGAGATGCTTTAATTGTCATGAGGTGGGCCATTATGCTACTAATTGTCCATTGAAGAAATCGAAGAAGAGATCCTCGAAAGGATCAGAAGGTGAGGCACTAGCCTCTCAGTTTGAATTGGATTTTACCCTCATCGCATGCATGGTTTCATCGATGGTGGGTTGTGTTTGGTACCTAGACAGTGGAGCCTCATTCCACATGACCGACGGTAAGATTTTATTCAATACCATGGAGGAGAAAGGCCTCAAGATGTGCATAGAGATGGGGAATGATGGAAAGTACCGTGTTTTAGGTGAAGGCACGATTGTTTTTCAGAGGGAGCATGGAGCTCGTCTCACCTTGACTGATGTAAAGTATGTGCCTAGACTGAAGAAGAACTTGGTATTGGTGATGATGTTGGAAGACAAAGGCTACGATATTGTCTTCAATAAAAGAAAGGCATTCCAGAGACACATAACCATCGATCACACCAAGAGGATTGGGATTCAAGTAAAGAATCTCTACAAGCTGGAGGTATATGACTGTGCTGCATTGAGTTCAAAAGCAGAATTGGTGTAAAGCCAAGACATTGGAGAGTTATGGCATAGGCGGTTGGGCCACTTGCATCATGGGGCCTTGAATATAATGCAACAGATTTCTACCGAACTTCCCAAAGGTAAACTTGAGAAAGCAGACACATGCAAAGATTGTACCTTGGGAAAGTACGTCAAGTCTTCCTTTCATGATCGAGACAGTCGAGTTGAAGTGATCTTGGAGCGAGTTTATATAGATGTGTGTAAACCATTCTCGACAGCATCCACCGTGAAACAAAGGTATTATGTGATTTTCATTGATGATTTTTCTCGTAAATGTTGGATCAATTTCATGCAGAAGAAGGATCAAACCTTCTCAAAGTTTTGTGAGTTCAAAGCTTTGGTTGAGAAAGAATCAAGGAAGAAGATCAAGGCCTTGAGAAGCAAAAATGGTGGAGAGTATGTCTCTCAAGAGTTTAAGGACTTATGTGTAGTGGAAGGAATTAAACGGGAGTTGACGGCACCTCATAACCCACAGTAGAATGGGGTGGTTGAGAGGAAGAACAGAATGATTGTTGGGGAAGCTCGAGCAATGTTGCATGACCAAGGCCTACCACTTCATTTGTGGGTTGAGGCATGCAACACAGCCGTCTATTTGGAGAATAGAAGCTCACATCGCATTCTTGGGATGAAGACACCAAAGGAAGCTTTCTTCGGGAAGAGACCAGATGTGGGTTACTTCAGGATCTTTGGCTCATCAGTATATTGCCTTGTGACCAAGGATGCTTGGAAGAAACTTGAGCCGACAGCTGAGTTGGGGATACTTGTGGGGTACATTGATACACCTCACAACTATCAGGTGTACTCGCCTACCAGTCGGAGGACAGTGGTTCACAGAGATCTTAAGTTTGATGAGAAGAAGGCCATGCAAGTTTCCCTTGAGAAGGAGCTCCAACTACAGGATGTGGAGGGTTCCTAAGGAGGAGGAGCCTCAGAATGAAGCAGAGCAGCCACATGTAGAGGTTCTGGGAGTGGAGACATCCACTCAAGCAGAGCCTTCTAGAGAGGGATGGAAGCACACGAGAGAAGATGATAGATTTTTGTTGGATGCAAGAGAGAATGTGGGAGAACCATCTTATCAGCGCAGACAGAGGAGCTCATGTGATAGGTACACTAGATACATGGCCCTTATTAGGGAATGTGTTGAGACAGAGTTGTGTTCCTTTGAGGAAGCAGTGCAGCAGCCAATTTGGGTTGATGCTATTGTGGAGGAGTATGACCCCCTAGTTCAGAATAGTGTTTGGGATGTTGTTCCAAGACTGGAGAATAAGTTAGTTGTGAGTTCCCATTGGCTTTATAAGGTAAAGAAAACTTCTGATGGTAGCGTGGAGAAACACAAGGCAAGATTTGTTGCCCGTGGTTTCTCACAAGTCGAGGGGATTGATTGTGATGAGACTTTTTCTCCTGTAGCATGGTACTCATCTATCATATCGATGTTGGCACTATCAGCACAGATTGACTAGAAGATCCATCAAATGGATGTAAATACTGCATTCCTCAATGACAAGATTGAGGAAGAGGTGTACATAGAGTAGCTAGAAGGTTTTGAGATCTTTGATCGTGAGTCGCATGTGTGCTGACTCAAGAGATCTTTGTATGGGCTGAAGCAAGCACCTCGTGTTTGGTACACTAGGATCGACAACTACTTCACCGGGTTGGGCTTCACAAAGAGTGAAGCGGATGCAAACCTGTACCACATCATGGTAGAAGGTAAGTAGTTTATCATTGTTCTTTATATTGATGATCTCATATTGACAGGTGATGATCAGTTGATCATGTTTTGCAAGGAGGACCTTGCAAGAGAATTCGAGATCAAAGACATGGGTCTCATGCACTACTTCCTTGGCATGGAAGTGTGGCAGAAGGATGGGGAGTTGTTTGTGTCTCAAGGAAAGTATGCCAATGAGATACTCAGGAGATTCCACATGGAAAAGTGTAAGCCCATGTAGACTCCTCTAGCAGGTAACTGGAGGAAGGAGGATGCTACTTCAGGAGAAGTAGTAGAAGCTACTGTGTATTGGCAGCATGTGGGTTCACTGATTTACTTAGTGAACACATGACCAAATTTGTGCTATGCGATGAACCAATTGAGTAAAGCTATGGTTTAGCCTACCAAGCTGTTTTGGAAGGCAACTAAGTATGTTTTGAGATACCTCAGAGGCACATCTCAGTATGGATTATGGTATAGATGGATAGAGGGAGTGAAGCTACAGTGCTTTACAGATGCAGATTGGGCAGGGAGTCCATCGATTGGAAGAGCACATCAAGAGGAATTTTTAACCTTGGGTTAGCTATTGTTTCTTGGTACAACAGGAAATAGAGGTCGGTTGCACTCAGCTCAGCAGAGGCTGAATACATGGCTACAAGTCACGCAGCATGTGAGGCCATTTGGTTGCAGAAAATTCTAGTTGGTTTATTTGATAAGAGGATGGATCCAACTCTGATCTATTGTGATAATCAGAGTTGTATAAAACTCTCCGAGAATCCATTATTTCATGACAGGTCCAAGCACATCGACATTTGGTATCATCATCTCAGAGACTGTGTGGCAAGGAGGATTATGTTGTTGCAGTATATTTCAACCGAGGAGCAAGATGCTGACATTTTGACTAAGGCATTGTCAAAGTATAAATTCGAGTTCCATAAAGATAGGATCGGGGTAGCAGATAATCCCTTTCTTGTTGAGAGGGAGTGTTGAAATGTGGCAACAAGAATATTCCAATTTTAAATTTTTCCTTGAATTAAAATTAAAAATCAAAATTTGAATTTAGTCTCACCAGCTGTTTGAAAAATAATTAATTAATTCATCTTGAGTTAATTAGTTGGAGAAATTCAAACAAGAAGTCTTTTTGAATTCATGCAACAGTTATCCCTTTGATTGAGGAAGTTACCCCTTAATTAAGAAGATAAAGATGAGTTGTATTTGAGTTGTAATTAGTTAGCTCATTTAACTGAGTTAAGTCAAGTTAAATTAGTTCCAAACAGTTGGAGGAACTAATTGTGAGTTCAGTCAGTTAATGCATGCATGCATGAAACTGGTGTACTCCAGATAACTGAATATTCTCTCATAAATAACTCATGCATTTCAGTTTAGACAAAGGCCTAGTTGAGAATAAAGGCAAGGACAGTGTACTATCAGTTGCAAGAATTTTCCTATAAGAAAATCTCTTGCATGCAGAAGGAATTCATTCCTTGAGATTTGCGCAGTTTTACAATGTGTTGGAGCAATGTGTGAGATCAGTGTCACACAAGGTTACAGCTGGAGAACCCAGGGAAAAATTCACAAGGAAATAGGAGGCTTGGAGGATAGAGGGAAAGGCATATGAGTTGTCTATTCTGTCTATAAGCAACAGTGAGGGATTCTACTAAGAGCTGGATAGCTGTGAGAGCTAAAACTTTGTGTAATCTTGAGATGTTTCCACTTGTATGATAATATACATAGCATGGCTTTTAGCTGAGGCTTTCCCCAGATTATTCTTCTGTGTTTCATCTGTATTGATTCTTCTTCTCTGTTATATGTGTTCTATTTGATCTTGCTCAAAATTGATTAAGATTCCGCAAGTTTGATTGTAGAAGTAGATTAAGTATTTTGCTTTAGTCTATTGCATAATCAGGTTAATCTATAGTGAGAATTTCTACATTGACTGCATATATGGATTTAACATCGTGAAAAACCCCTGAGGCACTTCTATTGTGCAATGTTCACTTGTCAAACTTGCGATTTCAATGAATCCCTACAAGATTCTAGACAAATTAGATGGGAAAATAAACTAGAAATCTTTTCAAAAATTCACACTTAAAGACAACTCATTTTTTATCTAATTTCTTTTAAACATAATGCTTGAAACTTTTTTGGACAATTTGAAAGGGGTTGAATAGAAAATCAATAAAATCAACTAGCAACTTCACCAAATGTTGCAAAGGAACACTGTAAGGCAATAACATATGGACAAAGAGCACATATGAAGAGAGATGTGATATGTTACAATTTCAGTGAGAGAAATAACATGGTGTTAAAAGTAAAGTGAACTCCTCTTTTGCTATCCTATTGATTTGAGTTTAAATACGTCAATTGAGGGAATGCTTAGCAGTTTCAACATTGTACTTACAACTTTAGTTTTGTTTTATGCCTTTTGTTTAGAAAACATTGATCTTTTTAAAAATTCTCAGCATTTAGAATCATAATGCTAGAAGGAAGAAGGAGTTGCAGATCACATAATACATAATTTTATGCACTTATTTCCCACTAAAATATTAGCAAATAACTTTGAACGGGAAAACCTCAAGGCCCAAACATAACCCCCTGCTTATACCCAACCACGATATCCTTTTGGGCTATCTAGTTTCCTAATCTTTTTAGTATGATATAAAGGTCTTTCTATAAAATTCTCAGCGATACTTACAATATAGCCTTGAATAAATTGTCTTTCCTGAATCATCTTTCATATCGGTTATTTGTATCATTATTCCCAAGTATGTTTTATTTTAAATCCTTTTTCTTGGTAGCTTGGTTTGATGGCTGTAATGTTTTGCTATTAGTTTATGTTGCATTAGACCCCATGGAAATTATATCAACCACATTGATTGTGTGTGAGCTTAAATTCCTCCCCAATTAATTCTACAACAGTTATACCTATGTCTATTTCAACTGCTTAATACCATTCCTCACTTTTGAAAACTGAATCTTTCTATTTTATATCCTCCTCAAATGATGTGAAGTAGCCTATCTGATTAAATTCTACAACATCTATATCTATTTTTATTTCAATTGCTTAATACCATTCCTCACTTTTGAAAACTAAATCTTTCTAGTTTATATCTTCCTCAAATTATGTGAATTAGCCTATCTGATTATATCTTGCATATCAAATAGGAAGATCTATGTAGGTCTTTTACATCCATCTTGATTTAAAGTTCTTTTTGTCTCCAATTGTCACATGATAATAAGCACTTTTTGTTAATTTGAATGCTTTTTGGAAAGTTTTCAGAATTTTTTGGCATACACCTCCATGTTTCATGTTATGATTCTCATGTTATATATCTATATATATATATATTATATAATATATTAATATATATATATATATATATATATATTAATTATATATATATATATATATATATATATATATATATATATATAACTGACACACAAGGACTTTGGTTTCCATGCACCAAGGCTTTTGGTTTCCATGCACCAAGGATTTTAGTTTCCATCCATTGTCAACATGATTGCAGTGTGCAGTTGATTTTTTATTTCTAGGGCTCTAAGTCAATTTGTGCATCTTATCAACCACTTCCATGCATTGTCAACATTTCTTTTCATAATGGGGCATGGTCTTCCTTTCTTACGTTTCTAACCTTCAAGCAATTCTTCTAAATTGACTTTATCCTATCTACTATGAATTGCAGAAATTGCTAATAGACCTTGCCTTGACTTTTTGAATTTTGTTCCTTGTGTTCTTGCACTTCTCATCACATTTTTCTAGTAAAAGCTCCCATCACATTTTTCTGGTAAAAGTTCTCTCGTTCAAAGGTATATTCCTTTACCCTAGTAGCTTTTTCTATAAGAGGAAACATTTCCCCTTAAAAATGTATCCTCTTATTGACACAATTATGCATCTTCTATCTCCTAAATACCCATTGCTTTAGTCCTGTGTCAATTTTCAAAGCATCCCCAACAATTTCATTATTGTTATTTTCATGTTTACTACTTCCCTAGAACTATAGACTCTCCTTGACCTCTTTGGACATACAACATTTGAATACATGATTATTGTAGCCCATGCCCAAATTTTCTTCAGAGGAAGAAATTAAGAGACACCCCCAAAAGTATTTTCTTGACTTGTTAGCCCTCCACATTATCATCATGAAGCTTTGGAAGGTGGTTGAAAAATAATCTCAACTATTTCATTAAATGATTTTGATCGTCATTTCTGGAGTAGAAAAGAAAACCCATAGAACATGTTTGAAATAATTCCATCTCTTTCATTAAATGAATTTGATCGCATCAGTTCTGGAGTACAAAAAGAATCTAGCACCGAAGGAACATTAAAGTAATTAATTTTTTTACTGCTTTACCATTTTTCATATATGCAAGAAATTAGTAACAAAGAATCAACACAGTAAATTAAAAATGGTGAAAACTATATTTGGTATGGTCATCAAATGCAAAATTAAATGCTCGATGAGAGTTTGTATTAAAAGCAATCAAAATGCAAGCCACACAATTATAGATTAAAAAAGTTATTAAGAAAATTTATTAAGTTTGCTTGTCGCTATATATTGAAGGTGAAGTGTATGTGATATATAGTAGGTGAAATTTGTGTTTTTAATAGAAGTCATAATTTTATGTCTTTGCGAGTGTTTTGGAGGTTTTCAACATGCATATCATGTCTTATAACTTGGAAGGGACACACACTCATGTAGGCAAAATGGATGATTGCACATACATTGCAACACAAATTTCTTTATTTGGTGGATAAAGTAGGGACACTTTAGACTTTAAAGAAGGAGGAGTTACGCAACCGACAAAGGCATATCCTTTTCTAGGAAAATCATAATGACGACAAATATATATATCTATATATAATATATAGATATAGATAGATATATATTCATGCAAACTAGTTGGAAAACTTAAAGGAAATATCTAAATAATGTTTTTTTTTTTTTTCTATGCAAAATTATTTGTAATCAAGTTTGTAAGAAGCACCATTTTCCCTGATATTAGAATAGCGATGTTATTTTCATCATCATGCTATTGTTTCTCTATCATATATGTATGATTAATAATCTTGAAATCAAGTAGATCAACAACTATTTAATAACTCATAAGGAACGAAGATGCAGGAGTACTTTGAGGGTATTCCATGCAAATCTCATAATGTCGGGAAGAAAAAAATATACGTGGAAACAATCCAA
Source organism: Pinus taeda (assembly GCA_000404065.3). Classification (NCBI taxonomy): domain Eukaryota; kingdom Viridiplantae; phylum Streptophyta; class Pinopsida; order Pinales; family Pinaceae; genus Pinus; species Pinus taeda. The sequence goes on along the minus strand of APFE030575552.1, from coordinate 19,564 downwards.
CAATGTGGAGAATTTCAACGAGTGCACCTAATTATTGAGCAACACAAACTTAAACAAGAATTGTGCTCCTCGAATGTCATTTCATTCCTGCACTTATTCAACCAACAAACACAAGTTGGCAATAAGAACAGAACAAATACTAGTTGATAGAAAACCTTTTTCCCGTGTTTGTTTGTTTTTCTGGTTGTTTTAGATTTTTATTTAATGTTTGTAGTGCTTCTTTTTTCTATCAAGCATGCATAGTATGAATGGAATCAACACCACCTTAAAAAGAAACAATAAGACCCTAAAATAGCCTAACACTACAAGAAAAATGGTAGTTTGAATGTTATCCTTCCTATTAGATTTGTACAACGTCTTCCTTGTCGTTAGATTTTGAAAAGAATAAACATAATTTTATAAGTTTTTTTGGATTTTTGCAATAGAGCTAGAAAAAAAAATCACTGTGATAAAATTTACAAAAAATTCCTTACATTTATCATAAAAACGTTGTATAATACTTGAAGGTAGGTTGACTAAGATTACAACTATTGTACAATGAAATGATTATTAAGTGAAGAAACTCATAAAGATAAATAGTTGATTTCATCAAGATAATTATTATGAATCCTTTATGTGCTGGCGAGATGCTTGCTTGATTTTAGGTAGTTCTCGAATTATGATGAAACATGTGACCACAATCAGGTATGAGTATCACAATCTCAGACTCCTTGTATTGCTCAAACAAATCGAACAACAACTCTTCATGCCCTCCGCTTCTTGATCTCATTAGGGGAGTTTTGAGGTCTAAAATGGGTGTCCAGAGGAAATTATAAAATAATAGTGGAAATAATAAAATAAGATTAGATTACATCATCAAATTTTAGAGGGAAAAAAGAAAAATATTATGTTTTCAACTCGTATTTTCAAATTTTATTCCTATGGATTTATTCAAATTTCAAGTGGAAACACTCGTTGGATGCATAATTTGATTCCTCGTCCAAGAAGTACACATGTTGCATACTTTAGATGAACCCTACTACATGAAAAATGAGAAATACTTGAAAAACATGATTGCAGTCACCCTTTTTCATGTATTTATCATTTTTCTTGTAGCAGGGTCCATCAAAAGTATGCAATATGGGTACTCCTTGGATAAGGAACTAATTTTTTCATCCAACGAGTTCTCCCAATGGAAATTTGAGTAAAACCTTAGGGAGATAAGTTGAAAATATGAGTTGAACAAGTAGTTTTATAATTTTTACTTTTTTACTCCAAAAATGGTGAATCATCCCCCATGGTCGACATCATCATCTTGAATCCTATTGGTTCTTATAAAGTTTATTTTGGTTGTACATTTTTCTTAGGAGGCCCATTTTATACCTCGAAATTCCCCTAATGGAAACTCCAGATTTCAACGGCTGACACGATTTATGCTAGTATATCATCGTAGGGCAAGATGAATCCAATGTCGCCTCATCAATCCCAATTAAAACATCATCTCAAGGTGTAGTACATGCATCTAGCATTGCAGTAAATATCTGCCATCTTCCAAAATGATATTTTTAGAAGGTTGATGATTCTTTCTCCCAACATGAGCTTCAAAGTTTATTAGAGAGAACAACCTATTGCAAACATACCAGTCTATCAAGAAACTAGCCTTCACAATTGTCTAGCCAGTTATAGTCATCAGGGTCTGATCTATCAATAAACCAACCTTTGCAAGTTTCTAGCCATTCACAACTGCCACAAGTCAGCACATCACAAATCAACGGATGAGTATAATTCAATTGTCTAACGAAATATTGAGTGGTGGAAAGTGAGGACAGGTGGGTAGCAAGTGAGTTCTTCCTAGAGGGAAACACCTTATGGCATAAATATACAAAACAAAAACTTTTCAAAAAATACAAATATCCTGTTTACTAGTGCTCTTCAAAAGGGTACTCTTGGTTTTTGAATTTATTTAAATAGTAGAAGAATGATAAATCTTATGTGAACACGTGTTTAGAAAATGCAATTGAAATATTACTTCGCAAACTTCGAAAATTAATAAAAAATATAATTTTGCCTAAAAAATAATTTTAATATGAAAAACTTAGTTCTCCGTCTAGATCATGCCCATATATACATTTTTTTTTAAATTACACATTTTAGACTATGTTATGATACAAACACATGCAAACCTCTTAATATTTGCGAAAATTTGTAAGCACAAGCATTTCATTTAATGGAAAATTGACATATTATATGACACTAATTGTTTTTGCAAAAGATATCATTAGGAAAACAACATATTTCTCCATAGATTGTCTTTTTTCTCTGAATCAAATTTCGCAATGCTTTTATGAATTTTGAGGGCTTCAATTCTGTAAAAGAGTAAAATTTTGAAATTTCGTCACCACATTTGGGCCAAATGAGTAACACATCTTCATGCATTCACCCTTGTTGCATCTCAGAATCCATGAGACAATTTAATATTACTATCAATATTTCAGTTTTTCTACCCTTTTTTGGCACACATTTATCAAATTCGATTTTAGTTAGGGTTTATGGGATTTTTAACTATGTCTATAGCTTAAATTTCATTATTTATAAGCTCTTATGATTTCTCGACTAGTTTTTTTTTTTAATTTTTTTGTTCAAAAGGATTTTCTTAGTTTTTTGTAGGTTTTCTGGTTTTAGAAGTTGTCTAGCATTCTTTGTATGTGAGCCAGATAGAGTGGGGATTTTCATTTTGTAGTGGAATTTTGTGTTGACAACTATTTTGGGCTTCGATGGCTTTTTAAGTATGTTTGGGAGGTGCAACTACCATGGTTCTGAAGTAAGTTTACTATTATCATAGTTTTATATGGCGGGACAATATTGTGTGTAGTGATTATTGTCAAACAATGTTGATCTATTAAGGCTTTTTTGTGGTTTTATTGATGATTTCCATTGTCATTTCTAAGTAAAATATATTATGTGTTTTTTTGGGCCCTATTTTTATGCAATTTGCTAGATTTTTTCCTGTTCCCTTAAGGAGATGCCTTTGTGATTCTTGCATTCCCATTATTGTTAAGTGTACCTTTTTTTTAGGTTTATCAGTTGGGTTTGTTATTTGTAGAAATTTAGAGATGTTTTGTGCTCCTATATAACCTGTTGATATGTTACTTTTTCTTGTGTTATCTGTTTTCAATATTTGCAGTATAGAAATTTGCCAATTTGTAGTGTCCCAACTTGGCAAGGTTAGTTTTGTGACACATAGAGAGGGTGATTTTGATGTAATGATATAAGATTATGCATGAAAGACTTATGTACATTCTTATATGCTATAGACCTAGTTTGGGTCACCTGGTTGCTATGTGCTTATGATAATATCTATGGTTGTGTGTATAAGAACTGATTTTGGTTAAGAGCATATTAGCGATGTTTTCTCTTTTGATATCCTAGTTTGGACATAGGTGTATGACATGGATGGTAATCCAGGATTGAGGCACATATATCCATGGATGATCATGGTTATGTGGAACATATGGTTAATTATTATTTGTGGATGATATATACTTTGTATGATTATATATGCATAATCTTATACTAAGAAGGATGTGGCAGGGGACCTGGTTATTTGCAAACAAGGATGCTCAAATTATAAATGATTGTGGAAGTCATGATACATGATTTGTATGATTATATATGCTTAATATTGTATTGAGCAATATGTGGTAGGGGACATGGTCATTTGCAAACAAGGATGCTCAAATTATAAATGACTGTGGAAGTCATGATACATGATTTTTCTGATAATATATTCTTAATATTGTATTGAGCAGGATGTGATAGGGGATGTGGTTATTTGAAAACAAGTATGTTAAAATTATAAATGGTTGCGGAAGTCATTTCCCTATAAACAAAATGCCTGTGGAAGTCATGCACAATATTTGGTAAAATGTGAATAATTTAATTATGAAATCCATTTGATTCCTTTGATCTATGAGATTGTGATGTACGCAGGTCTTGGAACAAGGCCTTATCAATGAACCATTAGATGGGTATGAGCTCACAATCAGTACCTTAAGGTGAAGCACAAATTTTCAAAGTAGAGTAGATGATAAGCCATGGAAATTAGGGCATGAATTCCTGAATCCATGAGAGATAAAGATGTGGAGTCATGGATCTATAATAAAAGGATTAGCGCATAGAATCCTAAATCCATGAAAGATAAAGATAAGGAGTCTTGGATCTATAATAAAAGGATTTGGATGCAGAGTCCTAAATATTTAAAATATCAATATGTGGAATCTTGGATCCTTGGAGTAGATCAGGGCATGGAGTCCTCAATCTACTAAGGCACGGAGATGGAAGCAACAGGGATGTAAAATCCCTATTCTATGGAAGAAAAATACCACTCACGGGTAGCTCAAGGATGAATTTCCTTAATAAAATCTCATTTCTGACAATTCTAGAGTGACTTTCTAAAAATAGAAAGTCATGTCTAGCATCTCAAGTATGATTTTCCAAAAATAATAACTCACCTTCAATCGATGAGTAATCAAATATAGTTGAAGGAAAATAACTTAACTTATCATTAATCAATCCTAATAGTTCAATCTTGACTTAATCCTCATTATTATTATTATTATTATCTTTTATGAGACTACAATATTATTATTAATAGGGAGTTACACGTCACCTTCATCTCCTCAATCACTTCACACCTCTCCTTGATGACTCTCATGGTTCTATGTAAATATCTCTCTCTTTTAATAATTCATTACACTCTTTTTTATGAACTCATCAAGGAATTGCATATTCCTCTTACACTCATTAAAGACATGTCATAAAAGATTCCTCTTACATGCTATTTAATTCATAAGTTACAATCTTCTCAACTAAGGCATGCATACCTCTCCTTAATGGCATGAGTTACATTCCTTTAAATGAAATACAAAGCGTGCATATTACTCCTTCTTTATGACAAGAATTTTTTGCTCCTCCCATATATGTGTCTCATCTATTCTCACTTGAGGAGGGGGGAGGTGCATTGTAATACGAAGAGTTGGAGAGAGTTGAAGAGGATTGTGAGAGGGAGATCCTTGGAGAGTAGCCAAATGTTGTTGAAATGAATATGAAATTCCTAAACTAAATTACTAAGTACTTATACCTAGTGGAGTTGTCCATGAGTGGTATTGAGAGGAAGTGAACTCATATTCCTCAGTTTTCCTTGTATATCTCTCTACTGCTATATTTTGGTACTATTTGGGAGCTCTTACAACTCTGGGGTTCCAGGGGAAGAAGTTCTCCCTGGATATGGTTGGGTGGAAAACTAGAAGTTATTTAGGAGCTCGATATTAAAATTGTTGTATCTCTATAATTTCATATTTCCAAGGTCTAAAAATTAGCCATGTGGTAGCCCTATGAATATTCTTTCCAATGCCACAAGTCAGACCAATATTGGATTCTTAAATATAGAGTTATTCCAAATATCCCACAATGGTCTGATTATGGACTAGTTCAATAGAGTGAAGTTGTACGGGATGCCACATGTCACTATTTCAACCTTTGGCCCAAAAATTCCTACCAGAAAAACTAAAATCTGTGAACTTTCGGAAACTTTTTACAAAATTCAGATTAGATGCCTAAAACGAAAGGTATGATTAGTGTCCCTAGGTCACCTATTTGAGACTACATTCTGGAGCTTGCAAAAATCCTAAATTCTTCAGAACATACCTCAGAAAATATAGCAAACCAAGATTTGAAATTTTGACACAAAGTTAACCAAGCTTTCCTCTCCTAGTGGTCACAATTTCAACTTCTAAAGCTTCATAGAAAAAAATATATAGTGAAAATTCCACGATGACCTGTTTGAAGCAGTGAAACCCTTGAATCCAAAGCTCTGATACCATTGTTATGCAACTAGCTCACAAAAAGATAGGTCAACGACTTAAAACTATCATCTTCGATGGGGAAACCTTCTTTACATTAAATAAATGAACAATTCATGGATGGTACAAATGACAAGACCTCTTTTGTATATATAGGAGTCTAAGGGATCACAATATAATCAAACCCTACATAACAATAATAATGTAAGGGCACAACAACAACAATAGTGGGCTTCTATGGGGCACCAAAATAACAATATGGGGACTACATTGGAAAAACAATAACAATAATGTGGCTATACTAATAATAACAATAAGGTGTCTACACTAGTATTATAAGGACCTAACAACATATTTCAAGATGCTCAAGCCCACAGAATATGCAAGCACTGAATTTCACACCAAATGGGCCAACCTTGACATAACTGACATCATAAAACCATGGCATTGAGATCCTGCTAAGTTTTTCCATCACCCATATGTAGTCTATCCGACTGAGGAAAAAGCATCTTTGAGGGAAAACCAGGCACCACAATTCTATATGTTTGTGTTTCTTTTGGATGGAATCCATGCATTGTATGTTTTAACCGTGTACATAAATTACCTGCATACGAATTATAAAAACATAAAATAAACAATGTAAATAATATAAAACATAAAAAAAATATACAAAGAGATTTTCCCCTGGATCCCAAAACTGAGACTACCAGATTGATTTTTCATTATATTCCTTTCAATGTTACAATACATATATATACATTATGAAGCATTCATAAACCACAATCCATTAACCCTAGATTAGAACATAATCACAGTTCCCTTCGTCGGATTTACAAAATACCATGGGCAGAAAACCATCATGCCTAAAACATGTGCAAAACCCATACAGAAAATTATAGGTAGGTTTGCCCACCTAATATAGGGTCCAAAAAAAATTTCCATGCAGGGGGGCTACTACCCCACTAAAACTCCCCTACGCATGCAACTAGTCGTGGAAAGAATATAACACACACCCAACATGCACAATATGCTTTCCCAACATTACACTGGAACTAGACCCGTGAGGAAAATTTTTTAGTCTACCTTCATTGCAGAGTGTTATCAGAATCAAGCTTCAGAGGAACATATGACAAATTTGATTAACACTTATTTGTAGTTATCTTTCATATTATATTCTAGATCAATCCTCCTTGCATGATCGATCATGTGAAGGAGTCACTACGATATATAGTAGATTGGTTTGTTGCTCCCAAGGGTACATACATTAGATGTTTGGTTGTTAGATATCCCCTCATCTCATGCCATGATATGTGACCAATAAGGTGGTCATGTAGGAAGCAAAAAATCAATTGGACAAGGGATTGTTAGGAGTCCTTCACGGGATGAAGAAAGCCCCTAGGCCCATCTTTCTTTTGAGGATAAGATTATATGAGTTAAAGAGCCACAAGGAGACAACAATAGAAATACAAGAGTTGGTCTGCTTTCACTTTGCAACCAAATATTTTCATGGATATGGTCCCAAGAGAGTGTGCAGGCAGCATTGCGAAAGGATCGGTTTCAATACGGGTATTCATTGATGTCCACAACGCAAGGCGAGAAAGTTAAGAATTGGTATAGTGCAGTTAGAAAGACACATCCAACAACAGATACCAGTTCACCACAAGATCCACTAGCTCAAGGTATGTAGGTCCATGAGGAAGAAATGATAACCCCTCAAGCAAGGAAAGTAGCTCCTAAGAAGAGGATCATGTATGATTTAACAAGCGAAAGTAGCAAGAAGTGGAAAGTTGATCCTTTGAACACATAAGCTATTAAAGCATAAAGGAGAGGAGTGTTGGGCATGGAATCCCCCCAAGGCATCTTTTGGGGGTTAAAGCCCAAATTTTGACCAAGTCCATTGGAAAGACTTCGCGATTTGTGGGCGTGGAGTGCGAAGTCATAATAGAGTCACAGGGTTGTCCGCCCTTGTTTTGTAATGTAATGTCGGCTTGATAGGCCTACCCATGGTCCGTGGACCATGGGATTGTATAAATAGAGCAAGGCTCTAAGTGTAGAAACAATAAAGGAATCAAGGAATAGAATAGAAGAATGATGAGTCTAAGGGATTGAGTCGAAGTGTAAGTTGTGTCTTTGGGTCGTAGAGTAGGAGAAGGATCTGTAGCTGTGTGCGCAGAGGCCTAGTAGTCCACAACTAAGTGCGCAGACCCCTACAGCTGAGTGCGCAGGGCAGGTCGAGTCTATAACTGTGGGAAGAATTAATAAAGAGAATTTTTACCGTATTTTTGTGTATATTTTCTTATTTTATGTATTATTGGGTATAATTTGCAAGTGTACTGTTTATTTGCTGCATGAATGTATATGAATGTGATGTATAAATAAATATAACATAAGGCATCCATTTACGCAAAGATACTTAACTGGTAAATAGTGCAGAGTGCTACTCCAGCAACGTAGGAGCCCCATAGTCCCTAGTTAGGGATGTGCGAAGGCGAATACATCAGGACGCGAAGGATAGGGAATTGTGCGAAGCAAACTACATACAGGAAGTAGCAGTTAGACCAAATCAACCCCTCAAACATCTTAAGAGTGCGGAAACCTAGTTCCAACACCCCTCCATACTACTTCGAGAGAGACCTTAGTTCATGCTCCACGGACTGTTGTCGAAAGGGCCAGTAGTACATGGATTTGCTTAGCTAACTAACTCGGAACCTAGGTCAGGCCCCAACAAGCCAACAAATGGTTCCGTTGCCAAGACCAAGATCTGCATAGAGATGTTTGATGTCGTATCACTGGAATCAAACAAAGAAAGGAATTGAATATTGGTTGGATAGGAATACTCATGAGTTCGTGGTGCAGGAGAACAAGAATCCATGACTATCAAAAGAAGAGTGGTTAGACTGCTACTTATACAAAGAGATCCATGAAATTTTCTTCGCATATTTCCCTACCGAGCTATACGAGTGGATCACGACGCTAGCAGATAACCAAGGAAGGTGAAAGCTCGACAGACCTATTGTGTGGACTCCAGAATTAGTGCGCAGATTGGAAGCATCAGAGGATAAGATCGTGTGTGCTGTTGATCACTGGGTCAATCAAATTATAGGAGGATTCATCACTGAGTTCGCGGTAGATACTTCAGTCAGCTATAGTGAGGCAGAACAACACTGCCTCAAAGGACTCCAAGGTAAGTACACTAAGTATTTAAACACTTGAATAAAAATGCTACTGTGTGAAAAGCGGGTTATGCCAATAAATTGATGTTTGGGGCTATGCAAAGTGGGAGAATCTATAGAAATGAAGGTAGTGCAGAACTAGAAACTACCCCCTTGATTTGACCTACACGAGGGGACGAGGGAGACCTTGTGAAGGTCTCAGCAATAAGTGCGATCAGTTTGATAAGGTAGAGGATTTCGTGCATACCATCCCCACCCCCACCACCGCCAGTTTCACCATCTTCGCCCATGCCACCTCGACCACCACCGCGAGTCAATATCAAGCGCAATACAATTGTCAATGTTTAAGGGAGTAGGAAGTGAAGATCCGGACCAGTTTTAGTTCATGATAAAGGTTGTATGGGAAGCACAGGGAGTCACAGATTACAATATAAAGAAGGCAACTTTGGTTAGTGCTCTGTAGGATCACGTGCTGACCTAGTACATTAAGCATTCCAATGACAATTCGAATGTGGGGATCGCAGATATCCAAACTGTGCTAAACAAAGAATTTAGCAAGTCGAAGTCAGAGGCACAGTCGATCATTGGGTTCAAAGAAATCACAATGCTACCAGGTGAGACCCCTTGGGAGTAGGATTAGAGACTAAAGTGCACAATTTGTGAAGCTAACATGACATTGACAGATTGACAACACCGCAAATGGTTTGTAGCATCATTAACGCTGCATTTAAGGAACACGCTATCACAACATAGGCTAACAACTTAGCCCAAGGCCTTGGAGATCGCAATGAGACTGCATGAGACCCCGATATAGGATCCCAAACTAGGAGTTCAGCAGATTCACGTGCAGTTGAAAAACTTGTGCCTTGAGATGCAGAGTTTGAAACAAGACAGGATAGCTTGCCTAGAAGTGTGCGACAAGGTATGGTGCATAAAATGCAAGGGTCAAGGACATGAAAAGGACCACTGATTGGTGTTCGTGAATTACCTTGCGAGAAGAGGACCAATGCAATAGAAACCAAAGGCACAAGCAGGACCTAGCATAGCACCTGTGTTGTGGTGCACGATTTGTCAAATAGGAGGAAATCATGCTACAGATAACTTCCATTTATTGCAGAAGTACATGCAGAATTCACAACTGTTGTTCTGTAATTTCTATAGATCAGTGGGACATGATGAGCACACCTGTAGGAGTTATGAGCTGATGATGGATCATACTCCTACCTACAGAGTTTAGGCCAAAACACGACCCCTTGACTAAAACATAGGGATGGTGCGAACCAGATTTCAGGGGCGTAGATGAGGCAGAGGTGGAGGAGGACCTAGAAGAGGTCGCGGACAGCTGATATGTTAAAATTTCGGAGGGCCAGGACATTATGCTTGCGATTGTATGAATCCAACATGACCATCATACTTGTATTGTACATTGTTTGATCATGAGACGGAAGATTGTCCCACACTAATAGCGAGGTTACACGATAAAGGAGCACTCTAACCTCCCCCAACTCAGAACCTGAAAATGATGAGGTTTAAGCCACGCTAGGAAGACCCTAATGTGAATATTGTGCTCTGAAGTGGAATTACGATAGGGGATGACAAAGGCAAGCATCCTGAAGAGAGTACTTGGGTTCGCAAGTCTCCAATGAAAGAACCATAGTTTGATTTGGAGCACGCTAAGGAAACCTTCATGGAAGCTAGGAAGAGCTTCATTGATGCCTCCACTTTAGGAAGCAAAGACAGACCAGAGTCAGAAATGGACACATTGATGCTCACAACATTCTTGGAAACATGCATGAAGCTGTTGCGCGATAGCAAGGCTATAAAGGGGTTGCAGGAACTCATAAATAGATGCACTGGGACTGCGCTAGGAGAACCACGTGTAGTCTGGAAGCTCAGAAAGCACATGACGAGGACGGGAAGGAAAATGAGATTGACCACACAGATTGGAGAATATGAGATGGACCAAGTGATTCTAGACCTGGAATCAGATGTGAACGTTCTGCCGAAGTAAACATGGGAGCACATGGGAAGGCCTACATTGCAATGGTCTCCTATCCAACTGCGAATGGAAAACCAAAAGAAGATCCTACCTATGGGGAGATTGCAGGGAATCATAGTGGATATTGAAGGAGCAAGCATGCTAGCAGACTTCGAAGTGATAACGATTGTTGTTGATAGAAATCCCTACCCTGCGCTATTAGGAATAGATTGGGCCACTGACATGAATGGGGTGATAAATATGAAGAAGTGAAAGATGATCTTTGAGAAAAAGTCTCTGTGTGTAGTTGTACCTTTGGACCCTGCAGAAGGATTGCGCTACACGGAGCCAGTGTGCAACTACGACAATGATGAAGATTTGGACTACATCTACAAGATAACCGCGTGAGAAAAAGACTGGGTAAATCCAACTGTCGATGGAAGAATCTCATGGGAGCACAAAAGCTCCTGCACATCAGATTCAGACGAGAAGATAAAATGATCACAGAACCAGTTACACGTGGTAACCACGCTGAACTATAACATGATGATGATATCATTGCGTTGCGTATCAATGGAGGAAAGGGATCTACCTATGTATGATGGGACAAGTGAGGTAGATGACTTCCTAAACATATTTGAAAGAGAGGTGCTGGAGCAACAACATTTCGAAGCTTTGAAATGGGTACTGTGCGTGACGCCCACGAGGTGGTGGGGTACACACCAAGGAGGCTTCAGGGACTGGCGCGAATGCAGGAGAATGATGCACATACAATTTAGGAAGCTTGAGATGGGATTGATAAACAAGATGGCTAGATGAAATGATCTACGCACCCAACTGTCTAGATGGATACAGGAATATGGTATGAAACCTACGCAGATGCACATAGTCTTCGTGTTAGGAGATACAATCAGTAAGCAAGTGTGGGCAAGGCAATGGCACGAACAACCCCTCTAGTTAGAACCACGAAGTATGGAAAGACAAAGTGTGCAGAAGGTTATCCATGCAGAAATCATTAATGAAGTATGCGAAGCGTTGAGCAAGGTACACAGTGCACAGCAGATTGATTGGGACCTGTGCATGACAGCAATTCTATGGGCTTATAGGACCACATGCACGAAACTGACGACATAGGCGCCTCCGAGGCTAGAGTATGGAGCGAATATTGTAATCCCCATAGAGCATAAAATGCCTAGTCTGCACGTAGTAGCACTGACAAATACGATGGTTCGCGGAACCTTGAAAGAAGGGGTAGCACAGCTGAACGAAGAATTATAATTTTGATGTGACGAGGAAATCTGACAGGGTGACCTTAGGCTCCGAGAACTTATGAAAGATAGGGTGCAATTAAGGGAGGAAAGCACTATGGTGGAAGAGGAAGTCAAGAAACGTGAGGACGAGATAAAGGAAGATTTTCTCGATAAGAAGACCAGGGTGATAAAACAGGGTGCACACGATCACATTGACAAATTTAGGGGCTATCAACGCGAATTTATTAGTATGATGCCTTGGCTTGGACCGCATATTACTAAACAAATCAACCATGGTGGCGCGCTACAGATGATACAGTGTGTGACGCCGCCCGTAACAATAAAAGGTGGGTATTTTCCAGGAAAAGTGATGGATGACCAGATGAAACCCTATACAGGTGGCACGACCACATGACAAGCTGAGGGAAGTATAGTCTTAGTGCTCTAGGCAGTTGAAAGGAGGTGCGAGACTATAAACTGCTCTGCCTGGGAGCTGCGTGATGTTGTAGCTACATGTAGGAGTAAATTGTCACAAGTTCCGTGGCCACGCAAAGGGGGTTGTGCCACCACGCGGGTTGGCCGGAAAGTGACTGTTGGAGTCACTATTCACGATGTCATGCTCGACTTGAGACCAAACGGAGCGAGCAACAGGCATTTAAGACGCGATTTATGGGCAAGATTTGGGAAAATTCGCCACCAAGGGAGCAATAATGAACCAGATTCGAGGGGAACAGTCGAATTCAAATTCAAAAGGTGCTATAAATTACAAAGGGCTACCCAGCAAACAACACTTGGTCATTTGTGAATTGAGCTATTGTATACCCCACATATTCTGAGCAGAGCCTTGTTTGACCTATGTAGAGCATTGATTGAGCCCCTGATTACATGAGTGATAGATTTTTGGACGAAAATGATGGCAGCATCTGAGGAAGTTATGGAAATTGCAGAGATGACCGTCAAAGAGGCCGCGCAGGCCCTGACTATGGGGGATGCCCCTGAAGGCACTGAGATTGTCGTGGAAATCCCTAAATCACCGTGCACACTGAGGCTAAAGAAAGACAAACATTCAATGATTCTTGTGCATGTATCCCTGTGAAACCTGTTGTGCACTAGGTTAATGATGGAGGAGAAAGGGAAAGCCATTAAATTGGAAACGGACGAGGAGGAGGAAGACTTGGAGGACCTTATAATTGAAGAAGATGAGGATGAATGCATGGAGGAAGAAATTGAGCCTGTGCACCCTCCAACAAAGCTGCGGCCTATATCCCCCTACGGAAGGGGAAGGCAATAGTTTCCAAGGATTTCGACGAGAGAAAGAGCTCTCTCCAGACTTCGCTCCTCCCAGACAACATCATCTTTGAGGGCATGCACCTGGGGCAATTTCCTAGCTTGAAATTTGAGGATTGGGATTTCGTTGACCACGAGAATTTCCCTCTTCTAGAAACCACATAGCTCATGAAGCCCAAGCAGAACACTGTGGCAGGGGTTATGGAATTGGAGCCGCGAAAGTGGTTACGAGGAGTGGAAAAGGTAGGGTTACTAAACCTGCTTTGGGTGTTGCATTTCCACCGCACTCCAACAAAAATATTTGTCATCAAGCAACTGCTCTACCTAGTGGATGGTGGGTGTTTGTGGTTGGAGGAGCCCATCCCCAAGACCACTCAATCCACCACATTACCCAGCTCCCATGCAAAGGAGAGGACCCCATAAACATCTCGAAGGGGAAGAGCAGTGACTTGGCCATTGCGGAGGCCATGAAGAAGAAATACAAATTGGAGAAGAAGAAAATGCGCTATGCCATATCTAGCATCAATAACAAAGAAGTAAAGGTGGTGACCCAGATACTAGTGAGTAAATTTATACGCAAGTTTCGTGCGAATGAGGTACCCGTGCCGGTGGTGGCACTTACTGAGTGGTGCATGGAGGGGGTCCAGTTCAACTGGTCCGATTTCCTATGCAAGGAGTTTCTGGAAAATTTCCATGAGACCCAAGAACAAGGCAAAACTTTCCACTATGGATGGATTTTGCTATCCATAGTGCTCGTGGTAGGGCAATTGCCAGAGGACAGTTAGTTCCCCACAATTGACAAGGATCTGCCAGAGGCCGTGAAGTACGTTTCACTCTATGCCACGAAGGACACAAACTAGATCCGCAACAATAAGATATTATGGGTGTTCATGGAAATGAACATCAGAATGGGGATTAACCGCAAGCTGCAGTTATCACCCACTGTCTACAACAACCTGTAAAGTTTTGCAGAGTTTAAAGAGGACCTCCATAGCATCTATAACAGAGCATGCAAGGACCCAGCCAAGAAATGAAGATAGCTACCCTTTGTAGCCATGGATGACATAATTTTTTATGTACTGGAGACATGTCCACCAGCGTGGCGCACCACAGACATCGTGACAATGAAGAAGTCTGCGGCACAGAAAAAGAAAAAGGAGGCCAAACTACACATGGCACAGTTGGCAGAGAAGAAAAGGCAGGAAGCCACAACAGCAAAAGCACAAGAGGCACGAGACACTGCATAGAAAACAACATAACAGAAAAAGACAGTAGCAGTAGCAGCACAAGAGGCAGCTGAGAAGGCGCGTGAGGGCCAGAATTCGCCTTTGCATGGGCAGGAAATAGAGGAAGAGGAGGGCAGTGCGGACCCACAAACCACATCAACACAACTGAAGTGCCAACACTCGAGCGAGCAAACGGGGCCGCACAAGAAGGTCAAGGCATCAAAGTTGTCTATTGACCCGATCACCCTTACTGAGGATGATATGCACGACATTGGCAAGACGGTGCATGATTTCACCTTCGAGGCCCTCTAGAACTTCACGCAAGAGAATTAGATTGTGTTAGGGGACCTCAGAGCGCAGTTATTAGAGTTGTAGGTGCACACTCCTTAAGCTAATACCCTTTCAACCAACCTCGTAGTAGGGGCAACTGTAGCAAAGCAGATGTTGCGCATTCAGACAAAAAATACAATAGTGTTGCCAGAAGGGGCACTGGTGACAACAAATGAGGCCGACAGGCCTATGATTAGTCACTAAAAGGTATCAACATCAACATGGCTGCACTCCTGCAGGAGATGTTATATGTTTTGCAGGATGGAATTACTGTCGAAATGTAGACTAGGGACAGTCGTGCACTACAAGTGCTGAGCAAGCAAAAGATCAACATGGCGCAGTTGAACTTGCAATGCGACAAAGTGGTGTCCCAAAATAGGCAGATGGTACAGGTCTTGGAAGAAGCCTGTCAAATGGTCCATGAGCTGGCCATCCCAGCAGACACACCAGTAGAGGCGTGCATCCACAGATTAGCAGCAGGGGTGCACAAGGTGTGAGAAGAAATCGCTGAGGTTCAGCTGGAGCTGAACCTTCAGATAGTAGAGGTTGAAGGCACAGTTGTCCACCCCTCTGAAAGTAAGAGAACAGTGCGCCAGCACTATTACATCAGGGATGGAAGAGATCGGTAGTACAATAAGGGACTACACCAGAATGTTGGAGGAGTCATTTGAGGTCCTCACGAATCTGCAGGAGGACCCCAAGATCTAGTGCTTAGAGACAGAGGCGCGTGAGCTCTAGCAGTAGTACAACAACGTGAAAGGGACCATGTAGATGGTGACCCTCACTTAGAGGCTTGCATGAATGCAGTAGGCCAAAGTTTTGAAATAGCAAGTGGACACTGCACGATACTGAGAAGCAGTTCTGAAGGCACGTGTTCAGCCTTGGATTGAAGAAGCCTTCACCATTACCGCAACAATTGAAGGCAAGCTCACACAAATGTAGGGGACACAGGAACATATGCAGGGAAGCAATTCTAACACTGTGGCCTTGGAACAATGGGTACAGGAGATTCAACGGGTAGTCACTCAGTGCGTTGCTGACCTTGCATCGGTTCACACAGAGTTGGAGGGACTCCATGTGAAGATCTCTACACCGACAAAGTGACTCGAGGGTGAGTCATGATGTTTGTGTTGTGGGCATGTAGGGAATGGAATCCCCCTAAGGCATGTTTTGGGGCTTAAAGCCCAAGTTTTCACCAAGTCCATTGGAAAGACTCCACGATTTGTGGGCGCGAAGCGCGAAGTCATAATAGAGTCACAGGGTTGTCCACCCTTGTTTTGTAATGTAATGTTGGCTTGATAAACCTACGGATAGTCCGTAGACCATGGGATTGTATCAATAGAGTGAGGCTCTAAGTGTAGAAACAATAAAGGAATCAAGGAATAGAATAGAAGCATGATGAGTCTAAGGGATTGAGTTGAAGTGTACGTTGTGTCTTTGGGTCATAGAGTAGGAGAAGGCTCTGCAGCTGTGTGCGCAGAGGCCTAGTAGTCTGCAGGTGAGTGCGCGGACACCTGCAGTTGAGTGCGCAGGCCAGGTTGAGTCTATAACCGTGGGAAGAATTAATAAAGAGTGTTAGGTCCTTATAATACTAGTGATTACCCCATTATTATTGTAGTTGTATCCCTTATTAATATTGTTGTGCCCCTATTGTCCCCATACTGTTATTACTGTGCCCCATAGAATCCCTCTATTGTTATTTTTTGTGGCTTTATATTATTATTGTTAGGTTGGTTGGGTTACATTGTGACTCCTTAGACTCCTATACATAGAAAGGAGGTTTTGTCATTTGAATAATCCAAGAATTGTTCATTTTTGTAATGTAAAGGAGGTTTCCCCCTCGAAGAGGCTGAATTCTAAGGCGTTCAACTATCTTTTCTTTCTTTTTGTGAGCTGGTTTCATAACATTTGGAATTAGAGTTTTTCGATTCTAGGGTTTCTCTGCTCGAAATAGGTCATCATGGAATTTTTGCTATAACTTTTTTTTGCGAGGTTTCAAAAGAAAAGAAAAAAAAAATATCCATTTGAGACGAAATCGCACTGACCTCTGGTCCCAATTTCAGATCTTTTCATGCTATATTTGCGAAGATATGATCTGAGGACATTGGTCTTTTTGTAGACTCCTGAATTACATTCCAAACAGGTGACCTGGGGAAAATCATCATAACTTTCTCTCTGAGCATCAGATTGAAATTTTGTAAGAAGGTACAGAAAGAGGACAGACTATAGTTTCTTGTATATATTTTTCAGAGCCAAAGTTTGAAACAGGGACACGTGGCACATCGTACAAGTTCACTCTACTGAACTAGTCTATAATCAGGTCACTGTGGGAGATTTGGCATAACTCTTCCTTGGAAAATCCAATTTGGATCAAACTGGTGACATTGGAAAGAGGACACAGCGGGCTATCGTAGGTTGTAATTTTAGAACTGGATGATCCAAAATTACAGAGATACATCAAATTCAATATCAAGCTCCTACAAAGTGAAAAAAAGTGTGCAATTTTTTTCAAATTTTTTAATAAGATTGGTTTGAAAAATTAGTTTGAAGGAATTCAAAGGGCATAGTAAAGCATTATTATTGGTAATTGATGCCCTG
>APFE030575548.1:94349-118848 GCA_000404065.3 Pinus taeda | reverse complement strand
AATAATAATAATAATAATAATAACACCCATTTTTCATTTCAAAAGCCAAAAATTAAAAAACAAATCTTAATTTTTCTCTTATAGAATTAACTCCTTCGCATCTCCTCTGTAAAATCACTTCAAACCTTTTAACAAGACCCATAAGACCTGATGTGATGTGAAGAATAGAAAGAGTGAATTTTATTTTATAGTGATAATTGTGGGAATGATTTATCATTTCTTGAATGTGGGATTATGCTTTATTTATATAGCTTTAGGTAAGTTTTCGTTCATTATGGGATAAAATAAAAATTAATTTACTTACATAGTCAATGTTAAATCATTTAAATAGAAGGGGGGGATGAAGAGCACCATTGATGAAGGAGGGGATGAAGAATTTGCAGAGTCAAAGTTTCCACATATTCCTAATCCTAAGGATTATGAGAGCACCACTAATGAAGGGGAGGGCAAGGATGAACAATCTCTAGTAAATAGAGATTCAAAGTTTCCACTTAGTCCTAATCCTAAGGATTATGAGAGCACCACTGATGCAGGGGAGGATGAAGAATTTCCATTAAATAGAAATTCAAAGTTTCCACTTGTTCCTAATCCTAAGGATTATGAAACCAGCATTGGTGAAGGGGGAGATGAAGAATTTCGTGCAAATGATAATTTGACTATGAATAGAGCCATATTTTCCACTTAGTCATAATTCTAAGGATTATGCGAGCATTGGTGATGAAGGGGAGGATGAAGATTTTCTTGCAAATGATAATTTTAGAGGCACAAATGTCAATAATGAATTTTTCTCTAAGTGAGTGTTTCAAAGGTAGTCGTGGTGATGATGAATTGAGTCCTCCAAGGGAGGTTTTCAAAAGCAGGGATTAAGATGGTGAAGAATCTTATCTAAGTCAAGATTTCAAAAGCGCAGATGTTGGTAGTGAAGAATTTTCTTCATGTGAGGATGGTAACGAATATTCTCCAAGCAACGATGGTGATGAATTTTCTAACTATCTTCATCAATATAATATTCCTCCTACTAATGATGAAAATGCTTTTGTAGATAATAATGAAATGCGGGAGACGTTGTAAGCAAATATTGTATCTAGGAGTAGGAGTAGGCCTTTCCATATCAATCCAAAATATTCCAGTTATACAAGGGATAGGAAAGAATATCTCACAAGTAGAATTTTTGTCGGTGATCTGATTTCAAGTGAATATTGTCAAAAAGATTGCTTGAAACATATGGATTTCAAGTTTTCTTTGGAGCAAAGGAAGAAATATTTGTCAACAAATAAAAGCATGCAAATTCATTTTTAGTGGGTTGCATGCAATCTACACTAGCAGGGTATGATTATTATATTGGGAATGTATTGATTTGTAGAAAGGCTTTCAAAATGTTGCATTCAGTTGGTAATTTTCATTTATCAAGAATCTGAGAAAGACTGGAAAAAGACCCTACATACTATTCAAAATTACGTTATAAAAGAGAGGTTGGACCATCAACAATTACTATAATGTCATGGATGAAAGACTTCTTTTCAAAGCATGGAGAATGTATGCCAAATAAAGACACAATACATATTCCAGATAATTTCTCAAGATGAGAAACCTACAACTTATATAGAGAATATGCACAAGGTGCTGAAGGAGATGGTAATTTGATCACATATTCATATTTTACAAGGATATGAAGGAATTAATTCAACAATGTTCATATTCCTAAGAAGACAAGGATGGGTATTTGCAGTACATGTGCTTCTCTTAAATAAAAAAGAGATCAATTTCAAGGGGCAGCCTTAAAGCACTTTAAGAGCATCGCAATCAGCAAACAAGTGAGAGACAAAAATTGTATAAACATAGAAAAAAGTGTTATGGTAATCCAAATAAATATTTGGGTTTGATAATTGATGGTATGGTCTTTAATGGGAAGATGTTGCCAAGGGTTTACTTCACAGCTCCAAATATTCATAATAATGTGAATATTACCATGACTATAATCCATGATGTGCTTTCTCATTGATCTGGTATTCTTCCTGATGTTTTGTATTTGCAATTGGACAACACAAGTAGTGAAAATAAAAATCAAGCTCTTTTTGGTATCTAAACATGCTTGTTCAATTGGGAATTTTTAAAAAGGTAAAGGTTGGTTTCCTTCTTGTTGGGCATACGCATGACCATATTGATCAGATTTTTTAGTCGCTTTTTAGTAACATTGAGGAGGAAAAATGTTGGGAGCCTTCCATCATTAATTGAATGTATTAAGAAATCATATATTCCAGAGCCTGTTTTTCATGTGCTGGAGGACACTATTGACATGAGAAGGTTTATTTTGGGATCGCATGGGGAGGAGAAATGCATTGAACAACATAATGTCATCAGCTTCCAACATCAATTTCGTATCAAAAAAATTGATGGAAAAACACTTATATGGGGCAAGAAGTATTCAACTGTTGCAGAATGGGGTTCGTCGTCACGTGTATCATTTTTGAAGTTCATTCCAGATAATATTATTACAATTAGTAGGTGAACTCAATAATACAAGAAGGCATAAGAGAGAGATAAATTATTCTGAATGTCTGGAAGAAATAAAAAAATGTATTAGAGATACATATGACTACTTTGATGTTGTTGATTCAATTTGGTGGGAGTCTTTTTTCAATGATCAAAGTGATATCATCTCAATATCAGGAAATGAATATACACTTTTGAATACTCCATTTATTTGGCCTCAAAATATGCCAAATGAACAAGAGGAAAGACACATTATTGAACAACAACAATATCAAGGCATTATTAATTCTCAATAGGAAGAGGAAAGAGAAATATATATTGGTTCTAGAAGATTGTGTGCACAACGTGAAGCCATGGAAGACCTTTACAGAGGTTTTGTGTAGGATGTTAAGGAGGGTTGCATGATAGCAGTATTAGCAGATGGAGATCCACTTGGCTATGCATTTTGGGTTGTGAAGGTTATAAAAGTCATTCAAGAAAATGAAGATATTACAATTGTTGAGGTACATTGGTATGCCAAAAATACCCACCCATTCAATGGTGTATACAAGCTAGAGATGTTAGTTGATAAACAAATTCACAAAAAGAGAAAAAGAAAGGGTACAAATATAAATTGTTGTTGCACAAAGCTATTAAAATTGGAGGATGTTGACATACTTGTCTATGACTTCAATTTAACAAAGAGAAGAACTCTTCGCTTCAATACCATAGATATTTTGAAGTTGCTACCAAAAGGAACAGTGTTGAGATGGGAGTTTGTTGAACCTAGTCGTAGATCTAGAAGACTTTTGAAACTTGAAATGGTGGGCATGCATGTTGACTCAAATGGGGCTCTAGTTGATGAAAGAGAAGAATATGAGTCATCTTCATCTGCATCAGTCATTCATCTAAATATGTAGATTCTAATGGTGTGGAAAATCCTATGGATGATTTTGAATAAAGGTCTAAGACATTTTATGTAAATGAAGTTTGCATGGTATCTTGAAATAAATATTTTGACTTCCATGATCTTACATGAATTTATGAGTCATTTCTATGTTTGTTGGATTTAATGTTTTAATTAAAAGAAAATCATGTCTTTAGAGATGTTTGCATGGTAACTTGAAATAAATATTTTTGACTTCCATATGATCTTAAATGAAGTTATGGGTCATTTCTATGTTTTTTGGATTATATGCTTTAATGTATGTGATATTCAATCTACGAAAGTTTATGCTTTGATTAAAAGTAAATAAAGAATAGAAATTAATTTGATTTTTTAATTATACAATGATATTGTCATGATATTATTTATTGTTATCATTTGGTATAAGATAGTTTTAAAACTGTTGAAATTTTAATGCCTCATTAAAAAGAACACTTCAGTTTGATGGTTGATTTTTAGGTTTTTCTTACAATAGGATAAGTTGTCTTAGGCTAAAATTTGAAAAGAGCTATAGTTTTATCCTTTGAAACAAAAATTACTCTTAGAATAATGAATCTTTCATATACTTTTTCATTTTGAAAAACTGTTTGAGTCATATAATTTGTCCATAATTTCATGGATGAAATGTGTTACAAATTGGAGGTTTTTAATTAAAAGGTTGAAAATTTGTCAAAATTTTAAGGTGTTTGTGAATTACGATATTTTATCTTTAATGGTATGGTTGAAAACTATTACAATTTCAAGGTTTTTTAGATTCAAGATATTTTATCTTTAACTCCATTGCCAAAAACTACTCTTGGAATAATGGGTCCTTTATTTACTCATTCATTTTAAAAAAAAAAAAAAATTAGTCATATAATTTGCCCATAATTTCATGGTTGAAATGTGTTACAAATTGAAGGTTTTTAATTACAAGGTTGAAAATTTTTCAAAATGTTAAGGTGTTTCTGAATTGTGATATTTTATCTTTAATGCTATGGTTGAAAACAATTACAATTTCAAGGTTTTTTAGAGTCAAGATATTTTATCTTTGACAACAAGGATGGAAATAGTTGGAATTATCAAGATTTGAGACATGATATTTTATCTATAACATCATGTCCGAGAATCGTTGGAATTTTACATTGTTTCAAATTTTGGATATTTTATCTTTAACTCCATTGCTAAAAATTACTCTTGGAATAATGAATCTTTCATGTACTTGTTCATTTTTAAAAAATGTTTTAGTCATATAATTTGTCGATAATTTCATGGTTTAAATGTGTTATAAACTGAAGGTTTTTAATTACAAGGTTGAAAATTTGTTAAAATGTTAAGGTGTTTCTAAATTATGATCTTTTATCTTTAATGCTATGGTCAAAAACAATTACAATTTCAAGGTTTTTTAGAGTCAAGATATTTTATCTTTAACAACATGGATGGAAATAGTTGGAATTATTAGGATTCGAGACATGATATTTTATATTTAACATCATGTCCGAGAATTGTTGGAATTTTACAGTTTTTCAAAGTCCGAATATTTTCTCTTTAAATCCATTACTAAAAAATGTCAAAATTGTAACTGGGTTTTTTTTTTTGTTATTCGAAAATAAACAATTTTTAAGGGTGTTTTTTCATCCATTTTTCAAAAAAAAAAATGATTTTTACTTCCATTGAAAAAAAATGTTGAAAATTTACCCTGAAAAAAACATTGTGCTGGAATAAACAATTTTCATTTTTGGGTTGTTTCTTCAAGGTTTTTTTGGGGATTTTGGGCTCGAGTACCCATTTTGAGGTAATAGTTCCCGTTTCATCCGTAACTATGTTATAATCCAAAAAACATAGAAATTACCCATAAATTCATGTAAGATCATATGGAAGTCAAAAATATTTATTTCAAGTTACTGTTGGCTTATGGGGGCCTGACCCAAGTTTGGAGTTATTTAGCCAAACAAATCCCTACACTACTAGCCCTTTCAGCATCAGCCCGCAGAGCACAGACTGAAGTCTTACTCGAAATAGTACGGGGGGATGCTAGAACCAAGTTTCCGCACCCTTGAGATGTCTGAAATGTCAATTTAGTCCAACTAGATCTGTCTTCGCAAGACATTTTGCACACTGTCCCGACCTTCAATACCTTCGTGATCTGTTATAATCGTCTTTCGCACAGCCCTAACCAGGGGCTAAGATGCTTTCACGCTGCCAGGGCAGCGAACCGCACTATTTCCCCAAACTGCACCGCGTATATTACTGATCTTCTTAACATATCTTAGTTAACTTCACGTAAACAGATATTCTATCTTGCATTCACTTAATCAATACAATTATACACATTTGCACATCATATAAGTATTAAAAGTGAATTTCATACCCAAGATAACAGATGCATAAAACAGGAAAAAAATACACAGTAACGATAGGAAACTTCTCTTTATTAATACTTCCAAATGTTACAAACTCGACTCGCCCTGTGCACTCAGCTGCAGGGGTTTGTGCACTCAGCTGCGGACTACTAGGCCTCTACACACTTAGCTGCGGAGCCTTCTCCTACTCTACGACCCAAAAACTAGACTTTACTCCACAGAAGTATCTCGCATACATCATATGTTCATCTTTTCTTATCAATTCATCTCTTAACTACTTAAAGCCTCGCTCTATTTATACAATCCCATGGTCCGCGGACCATGGGTAGATTTCTTCAGCCGACATTACAATAACAAGACTAAGGGCAGACAACCCTATGACTCTTTTACAAACTACGCACTCCATACCCACAAAATGCGGAGTCTTTACATCAGAATTACAATCTTTGACCAAAATCTAGGCTCTAAGCCCCAAAACTTCCCTTGGGAGATCCCACGCCCAACAGGCCCCCAACATAAACATCGTGACTTGCCCTTGAGTCACTCTATTGGTGTCGAGATCTTTGAGCGAAGACCTCCCAACTCTAACTAGATCGCTGCAAGCTCGGCAACGCACTGAGCGGCTGCCTAAGGTACTTCCTTGACGCATTTTTCAGTGACCAATGTGGCTGAACTACTACCTTGGATCCTGTTATCTCAAAATCAAACCCTGATAGGCTGCTATGATCAGGTATACTTCAAGTAACTATTTCAAACCTACTTTGGTTGAGGCTTAGCCTCCTCAACCTGAGAGGGCTCTCTCAAAGGATTAATGATTTTTTGATTATGAGTAAGATGGCTAACTCTTATGAAACAAATGTAAAAATATGAGTGGTGGAAACACAATTAGAAAGTATCCATTGGGTTTATGGAGTCAAATATGCTTCAGTATTGATAGTAAGGTTAGCTCTACATAGAAGTTAGGGCATTTAGAACTCAATGCATGTAGAATACACCAGAAACACAAAGAACCAACACAATTTACAAATGCATGAAGGAAATTAGAGCATTGTTAGTGATTTCTAAGTAATCACACATTCATACCACTGTAGATAATAGGAAGAGAACAATACAAGACATTCAAAGCATCGAATTCTTTCTGATTCCTGAGAAGCAAAGCCAAAGTACTGTATTACTAAAAATAGAGTCTTTACATAAAGCCAAATATGAGAGCTTTTCTGAATAATTTTCCAATCCTTTGTACATCAGATGTTTTTCTATATATAGAGCTCTCTAAATAAATGAGATTCCTCCTCCAGCATGAGGGGAACTCAAATTCATCTTATTATGACACCTATTAACACTTTAAACTAACTATTAAATACCACTAACTGCTAACTGGAAGTTCTAGAAACCTAATACAATTACAAGTCTAACTCCACATCATGTTGGTGATAGTATTTATTACAATCAAAACTCGTTCTCTGACAAGTGGTCTCCTTCAATTTAGTTGTGGTGGATGTTTGAAGCTCCTTACTGGTCCTTAATGTCTTATCCCTTTACTGCTGCTAAGAAGTAGGAAACTGCCCCTGTTTTTCTGCTTTTGGTTTCCTCAAGGATATTCGAAACCAATTAACCATGTCGTTCTTCTTTAATTACCCAAAAATCTATTGGATTGCCACGTTCTTCATGTGTTGTAAACCTTTCCCATATACCTGTGTGACGACAAAACCTCTTCAAAGCTGTTCGAAAAGTCATGGACAATACTAGCAGTTATCATTTCTATAAAAAAAACTTAGAGTTCATATATCTTTCTTCCGCTTGTTTTGTCATTGCTGATTGCTTGCACATTGTAAATGATCCTTTTCTGAAACTCCCTTTCAAATATTTCCCCTCAGTCACTCAAAATTGGTCGACTGAGTTTAATTATGCAGCTACAGCAGTTTCGTAGCGCGCTACAAAACTGTTGTGCATTAGGCATCATCTACAGCAGTTTCGTAGCGCGCTACGAAACTTCTGTGTAATCACAAAAACACAGCTTAAGCCAAAATTTGACTGTCTTGAGTCTCTTTATATTGAAATGTCCTTTTCAGCTGTCCTGAAGCTATTCAAAACTGAACATGGTAAATCATCAAAATTTGGGACTTAACCTTACCTTTTTCCTTAGCTAAGGAAATCTTTCCCACTGGCTTAGTTGGATCTTCAAATCTTCAATTTACCTTTTCATGACTCTGATCCCATCTCTCATGTTCGTATTAACTTTTCTGATGAATTATGCTTCCTTTAATGTAGGAAATTTCCAGGTATAGTATTGGACATTACAGTCGACCACCTCGGGTATTGAAATTGTTTTGTCTTCCCACATAGCCTCCATTTTATTAAAATGAGCTTCCCTGATTGCATGTTTCCTTGAGGCTTTCTTCAATCTAGCAATTTCGAGGTTTGCTAACCTCAACTTCTTTTTCAGCTCTTCAACGTTATATTCCTCCTGAGGGATAATTGTCTTATTTCTATCTTCTTTATGCAGCTGTGATGATGTTTCTAATGAAGTCACCGGTCTTTCATGAGTTTTTTCAATCTCTTCTATTTCACCTGCTTCTGGCAGCATCTCTTGTACCTGTTTGAATACCTCGTCATAGGTCTTCTTGGCTTAAAGATAAATTTAGAAACTTGATCATCAAACTTGAGCTTTTTTTAGGCTTTGATCTTTTCGGTCTTGCCTTTACTTGATTCTATCAAATTTGCTTGAACTAGGGGAGATTCTTCAATATCAATAGCTTACAGTAAGTCATTCAAGTTTCCCTTTGAAACCGGGCTTTCCTCAGTAACCATTGTCTTGCCTCTTTCCTTAGCTATCTGGCTCCTAGTCATTCTCCTCTGAACTACTCCACTTGTATATGATTCATGTACACCCTCTTTGATCTAAGTTTTCTCTTTCAGGGACTGCTAGGGTGTGTCTTGGATAACCAGTGTTCTGGTGGGCTCCTTTACCTGTTTCCTAGCCTTCAATTTTACAAATCTCCTGGATCTTGTTTCTGCACAATGACCAGTTGTTGGTGGAGAATTTTCCACAGCTTGAGGATTGAGGCCAGTTTCATTCTTGAAGCCAGACATAAATATGAACGTGGACCAGTCCCTGTCTATTCTTTGGAGCTCATGCAAAACAATCAACTTGACTAAGCCATGGTGAAACAATGAGGTCTCACAAGCTTCCTTCTTTAGTTGAACCTTGTCGCACATTTTGCCTAGGCTACGAAACAAGTAGAAAGGTAAATCAAGAGATATCTTTCCTGTGAAATGCAGCAGTAGCTTGAAGTGATATGAATACAGCTTATGATATCTCCCCTCACAGGTAAAGTACCTATGTATGCAAGTAAGTAAATTGGCATATGAGTCCTTGACAAAAATTTTGGGCACAGACTTGTTTAAATCTGAGTCAATGAACTCCGGCTTTAGAAATTCTTTGCAGGGGGTCATATCAAATTTGAAATTTTTAAACCATCTTTCTTGTCCCCTTGGAATCTTAGTGACTGTGGAGATTACCTCTGGTGAGATTTGCAATTCAAGCACCCCAACTTTTGAACTCAGTCCTGTGAAATTCAAGGCAAATTCCTTGGTGATTTGCGCATGACCTCCTTGAAGTTTCTCGCAAAAATTCCAACAGTCAACCTGCTTGAATGCACATTCAACTTCTCTGTTCTTCAAGATAATGTTCAAACCTTTAGGTTTGCTCCTCAAACATCTGCCTAACCTGTGCTCCTTTCTTTCTTTAGACCCCTCCATGAGACTCCAGCGTAATGAAAATTTGAAAGACTGGCATTGTCTCAACCTTTGATCACTTCCTCGCTTGATAGCTACCTCGCTTGAATACTGCCTCGCTTGAATATTGCCTCGCTTGATGTTCAAGGAATTCAAATTGAATGTTTGCCGATTTGTTCCTCATGCAATGAATGCAATCCGAGTGTACCAAGGTACCTAACGACTCTAATGATGAGGATAAGCGGTTGGACATGATAGAAAAAGCGTATAAGCTGACAGCTGATGATGCAAACATAAGGAATTTTGATAGATATGACAACTGAGAAAGATTTTCTACGGATCCGCATGAATCTCCGATTTCATAGCACAGCGAGTGTAAAATCTGGCTTATGCGCTACGAAAACATCTAAACTGTGTTTGCGCTACAAAAACACCTAAAGCGTTTCGTAACACATAAGAACCTTTAAAACAAGCTTGATACAGGGAATCTATGTAAGTTATGGGACCAGTGGTGAATGAGAATGGACTATTGACATTTATTTAACCATACTACCAAGACTCCTAAGAATTAGACACTAAAGTAAACATGGAAACACTGAACTCGGACTAACACCTAACCCTCACAATCAAACTGATGTGAAAAATTTAGAAATTGCTTCTTAAGTGATAACAGTGGCTCCACTAGGGATAGTGCGCTCTTGTGGTACACTAAGAACTTGTAGCTCTAGTGCCGCTATCCATCCTCTAGAATAAAACTCTGAACCTCTACCCAATTTTTTCCTCAAGCCTTTAATGATTTCTGAACGAATAATTCAAACAGCACCTACTGAAATAGATGCTCAGTCAACCTACCCTGAGCTTATTTTCACATTCCTACCTACCCTATCAGCTGCAATCTCCACTTGTAGCTCAAGGAACATGAAACTTCCAATGAAGCCAATCATCGATCTAATCTGACACTTGAATCTCTTGACTGTGCTTGAAGCAAAAATAAACCAGATACTGAGATAACCAAGGCAGCATGAGGTGTAACTGTTCTTCAAGATGAACATATAACTGGAAGTTTGAACAGTAAATCTTTTCCATGTAGTCAGCTATAGGGTCAAAAAACACATGGTTAGTTTGATGATTCTCATAACATTCTATATCTTCAAACAACTGATCCTTAGCCACACAAAATTTATTTGATATGATATCCAACTACCTTTCTGAATGATGCCCACAAACAATGTAATTTGCTTCATTATAAAGATCATTCTTTGATGCAAGCAGCTGCAAGGAATTACAAAAATGAACAACCTTTTCCTCTGCCTGAGGGTCATAGAAAATTGCTTCCTGTATTTCTTCTTGGTGTTTGTAATAATTTTCATCTTCATTGTGATCCAAAGACTGACAAGTCTGCTGCATATCTACATCAATCTCGGAGGACATAATATGATTTTCATAAGTAAACCCTTGTTGATCTTCATGTTACATTTCATGGGATGTTATACTTTCTTCTTGGTGTTGAAATGTATTGTTATGAAGAGCCTCTAAAATTTCTTCATCCATGAATTCATCATCATCATAGCAATCCTCCAAATATTGAATAAGACTCAAAGAATGTTTACAACAATTTTTTACCAGCAATAAGGAAGGATGACATTCTTTATACATCTCATAGAATTCATCATGAAAATTAGCAAGCGAATATATTGAACCATTTTCCAAACTTTTATAACAAGACCATGATTTTCCTTCTAAAGTGGTCGTAAACATCCTCATGAGACAATCTTCAGGGAAATGAACCTTAAGACTGTGTACATGCATATGGAACCTAACCAAATGAACAGCAGCATTGTCCTTCTTTTCATCTTTGAATATTGGAAGATCATCTAACCAATCAACCTTGGGCATAGGATTTGGAAAACCAGGGATATGAGACCGATTCATAGGGGCATACCTGGCATTCATTCTTGAAATGGAACTCATTTTGAAATTTCATCAAGCTACTGATCTTCTAGCACTGGAGTCACCTTCCAATTTGTTATGTGGAGTCGCCAAGGTAGTTTTGCAGCCTCAAAAAGATGTCTAAGCTCCTGCTACCTTCAGAAGTTTAGCTTCTTGATTTCGGGAATGAATAGACTTTAGGCTCCCGGCAGACGCACCAGAATGTTATCTCAAAATCATACCCTTATAGGCTGCTATGATCAGGTAGACTTCAAGTAACTATTTCAAACCTACTTTGGTTGAGGCTTAGCCTCCTCAACCTGAGAGGGCTCTCTCAAAGGATTAATGATTTTTTGATTATGAGTAAAATGGCTAACTCTTATGAAACAAATGTAAAAAAATGAGTGGTGGAAACACAATTAGAAAGTATCCATTGGGTTTATGGAGTCAAATGCTTCAGTATTGACAGTAAGGTTAGCTCTACATAGAAATCAGGGAATTTAGAACTCAATGCATGTAGAATACACCAGAAACATAAAGAACCAACACAGTTTACAAATGCATGAAGGAAATTAGAGCACTATTAGTGATTTCTAAGTAATCACACATTCATACCACTGTAGATAATAGGAAGAGAACAATACAAGACATTCAAAGCATCGAATTCTTTCTGATTCCTAAGAAGCAAAGCCAAAGTACTGTATTACTAAAAATAGAGTCTTTACATAAAGCCAAATATGAGAGCTTTTCTAAATAATTTTCCAACCCTTTGTACATCAGATGTTCTGCTATATATAGAGCTCTCTACATAACTGAGATTCCTCCTCCAGCATGAGGGGAACTTGAATTCATCTTATTATGACACCTATTAATGCTTTAAACTAACTATTAAATACCTTTAATTGCTAACTGGAAGTTCTAGAAACCTAATACAATTAGGAGTCTAACTCCACATCATGTTGGTGATAGTATTTATTACAATCAAAACTCGTTCTCTAACAAGCGGTCTCCTTCAATTTAGCTGTGGTGGATGTTTGAAGCTCCTTACTAGTCCTTAATGTCTTATCCCTTTACTGCTGCTAAGAAGTAGGCAACTGCCCCTATTTTTCTGCTTTTGGTTTCCTCAAGGATATTCAAAACCAATTAACCATGTCGTTCTTCTTTAATTACCCAAAAATCTATTGGAGTTCCACATTCTTCATGTGCTGTAAACCTTTCCCATATACCTGTGTGACGACAAAACCTCTTCAAAATTGTTCGAAAACTCATGGACAATACTAGCGGTGATCATTTGTATAACAAAAAGCTTAGAGTTCATATATCTTTCTTCTACTTGTTTTGTCATTGCTGATTGCTTGCACATTGTAAATGATCCTTTTCTTAAACTCCCTTTCAAAAATTTCCCCTCGGTCACTCAAAATTGGTCGACTGAGTTTAATTATGCAGCTACAGCAGTTTTGTAGCGCACTATAAAACTGTTGTGCATTAGGCATCATCTACAGCAGTTCCGTAGCGCGCTACGAAACTACTGTGTAATCACAAAAACACAGCTTAAGCCAAAATTTGACTGTCTTGAGTCTCTTTATATTGAAATTTCCTTTTCAGCTGGCCTGAAGCTATTCAAAACTGAACATGGTAAATCATCAAAATTTGGGACTTAACCTTACCTTTTTCCTTAGATAAGGAAATCTTTCCCGTTGGCTTAGCTGGATCTTCAAATCTTCAATTTACCTTTTCATGACTCTGATCCCAGCTCTCATGTTCGTATTAACTTTTCTGATGAATTTTTCTTCCTTTAATGTAGGAACTTTCCAAGTATAGTATTGGGCATCACAGTCGACCACCTCGGGTATTGAAATTGTTTTGTCTTCCCACAGAGCCTCCATTTTATTAAAATGAGCTTCCCTGATTGCATGTTTCCTTGAGGCTTTCTTCAATCTAACAATTTTGACGTTTGCTAACCTCAACTTCTTTTTCAGCTCTTCAACGCTATAGTCCTCCTGAGGTATAATTGTCTTATTTCTATCTTCTTTATGCAGTTTTGATGATGTTTCTAATGAAGTCACAGGTCTTTCATGAGTTTTTTCGATCTCCTCTGTTTCACCTGCTTCTGGCAGCATCTTTTGTACCTGTTTGAAATACCTCGTCATAGGTCTTCTTGGCTTAAAGACAAATTTAGCAACCTAATCATCAAACTTGAGTTTTTTCAAGACTTTGATCTTTTTAGTCTTGTCTTTACCTGATTCTATCAAATCTGCTTGAACCAGGGGAGATTCTTCAATATCAATAGCTTGCAATAAGTCATTCAAGTTTCCCTTTGAAACCGAGCTTTCCTCGGTAACCATTGTCTTGCCTTTTTCCTTAGTTAATTGGCTCCTAGTCATTCTCCTCTAAACTACTTCACCTGTATATGATTCATGTACAACCTCTTTGATCTAAGTTTTCTCTTTCAGGGACTGCTAGGGTGTGTCTTGGATAACCAGTGTTCTGGTGGGCTCCTATACCTGTTTCCTAGCCTTCAATTTTACAAATCTCATGGATCTTGTTTTTGCACGATGACCAGTTGCTGGTGGAGAATTTTCCACAGCTTGAGGACTGAGGCCAGTTTCATTCTTGAAGTGAGACATAAATATGAACGTGGACCAGTCCCTGTCTATTCTTTGGAGCTCATGCAAAACGATCAACTTGACTAAGCCGTGGTGAAACAATGAGGTCTCACAGGCTTCCTTCTTTAGTTGAACCTTGTCGCACATTTTTCTTAGGCTACGAAACAAGTAGAAAGGTAAATAAAGAGATATCTTTCCTGTGAAATGCAGCAGTAGCTTGAAGTGATATGAATACACCTTATGATATCTCCCCTCACAGGTAAAGTACCTTTGTATGCAAGTAAGTAAATTGGCATATGAGTCCTTAACAAAATTTCTGGGCACATACTTGTTTAAATCTGAGTCAATGAACTCCGACTTCATAAATTCTTTGCAGGGGGTCATATCAAATTTGAAATTTTTAAACCATCTTTCTTGTCCCCTTGGAATCTCAGTGACTGTGGAGATTACCTCTGGTGAGGTTTGCAATTCAATCACCCAACTTTTGAACTCAGTCCTGTGAAATTCAAGGCAAATTCCTTGGTGATTTGCGCATGACCTCCTTGAAGTTTCTCGCAAAAATTCCAACAGCCAACCTGCTTGAATGCACGTTCAACTTCTCTGTTCTTCAAGATAATTTCCAAACCTTCAGGTTCACTCCTCAAATATCTGCCTGACCTGTGCTCCTTTCTTTCTTTAGACCCCTCCATGAGACTCCAGCGTAATGAAAATTTGAAATACCAGCACTGTCTCAACCTTTGATCACTGCCTCGCTTGAATACTGCCTCACTTGATGTTCAAGGAATTCAAATTGAACATTTGCTGATTTTTTCCTCATGCAATGAATGCAATCATTATTATGATTGTGAATACTTGAAACTTGCAACCCGAGCATACCAAGGTACCTAATGACTCTAATGATCAGGATAAGCGATTGGACTTGATAGGCGAAGTGTATAAGCTGACAGCTAATGATGCAAACATAATGGATTTTGATAGATATGACAGCTGAGAAAGATTTGCTACGGATCCGCATGAATCTCCGATTTCATAGCGCAACCAGTGTAAAATCTAGGTTATGCACTACGAAAACACCTAAACTGTGTTTACGCTACGAAAACACCTAAACTGTGTTTACGCTACGAAAACACCTAAAGCGTTTCGTAACACATAAGAACCTTTAAAACAAGCTTGATACAGGGAATCTATGTAAGTTATGGGACCAGTGGTGAATGAGAATGGACTATTGACCTTTATTTAACCATACTACCAAGACTCCTAAGACTTAGACACTAAAGTAAACATGGAAGCACTAAACTCAGACTAACACCTAACCCTCACAGTCAAACTGATGTGAACAATTTAGAAATTTCTTCTCAAGTGATAACAGATCCTTTCCTGCATTTTTTGCAGCTACATGTGATTTTCTTCAATGGAGGTTTTAATGGTGTATGCCTCATCAATCCACGATTGTAAGCAAGCCTTCAAAACTACTTCTTTATGCCAAGCAGCATCCACTTGCTCCTTGAGTGCTTTAGCCTGCTACATCCTAGCAATCCTCTATGTAAGGGCAACCGTTTATGCAGTCCCTTTTAATTCATTGTATCTCTATTGCAGCTCGCGTGCCTCTGTCTCTAGGCGTTGTATGTTTGGGTCCTCCTGTAGGGTGGTGAGGACCTCGAATGACTGCTCAAACAACTTTGTGCAGTCTGACACTACAGTGTCGATCGCCGACATTGTTGTGGTAATCGCGATGGCACATTGTTCCTTAACCTCTGGCGGAGTTGAAGGTTGTGCCTTCAACTACAGTTCTGTTATTTGAAGGTTTAGCTTTAGCTGAACCCTGGCCATTTCCTCTTTTGCCTCACACACCCCTGCTATTAATTTTCAAACATGCGCCTCCACTGGTTCTTCTACTTGGATGGGAAATTTTGGGACCATCTGGTAGGCTTCCTCTACCACCTACACTATTTGTCTATTCTGTGCCACTACCTCGTCACACTACAGGCTCAACTATTCCATGTTGATGCACTGCTCACTCATTACCTAGGGCATGTGACCCTCCCTGGCTCATAGTTTTGCAGTGACTCCATCCAACAAAATATAGAGTGTCTCCCGAGGGAGAGCAGCCACGTTTAATTTGATTCCCTTCAACCCACTGAACATAGGCTTGTTGACCTCATTTTCTATAACGAGTGCACCACTTGGTAGCACTATTGTGTTAGTAATCTGCGCACGCAGCATTTCCTTGGCCGTGGATGTGCCAACTGCGAGGCTGGTGGACATAGTGCCAGCATATGGAGTGCGCACCTACAACTCTTGTATCTACATCCAAAGAGCCCCTAACACCATCTAGTGTTTCTCCTAAAACTACTGGAGGGCCTCCATGGTGATGTCCCTCACCGTCTCGCCAATATTATGGAGATCCCCCTTAGTGAGGGTGATCATGTCGAATGAAGTCTTTGAAGCCTTCAACTTCCTTCACATCCCTACCTATTCTTTTAGGCACAGATGTTTTAGCTAGGTGGACGCTATCTGTGGGTCCATGCCACCTTGCTCTGTATCGGTCTCTGGCTCAAGTGAAGGCGACTTTTGTCCTTCACATGCTTCTTCTGTTGTCTTCTACTTCTCTTTTGCCAACTTCCCAGCAGCGTGCGCCACCTGGTCCTTAGCTACTACTTCTTCCATTCTACGTTTCTCTGCCAACTGCTTGCCTCTTCCTTCTTCCGCTGTGTAGCGGACTTCTCTACTTCCACCGCGGAGCCAGCTAGAGTGCACCACTCTGGTGGCCATGACTCTAGGACCGTGAATATGACATCGTCTATCACCAGATAGGGTAGCTCATGCCACGTCTTCGTGAGGTCCTTCCGCGCTCTAATGTAGACATGGTGAAAATATGCCTTGAACATCGCAAAGATCTGCAGACTATTGTAGACCGTGGATGATAATTGTGGCTTACGATTAATCCCCATTCTGATGTTCATCTCCATGACCACCCAGAATATTTTGTTGTCCCTTATCCTGTGTGCATCCCTGGTTGCTCACAGCGAAGCATACTTTGCTGCCTCCAGAAGGTCCTATGTGATTGTTGGGAACCAGCTATCTTCGGGAAATTCCCAGGCTACCAGTACTATTGACAACAAAAGCTACGCATAGTGAAAAGCGTTTCCCTGCTCATGTGCCTCGCGACAGTTCTCAAGGAAATCTCTGCATAAATAGTTTGCCCAGTTGAACCGAACCCCTTTTGCGCATTGCGCTGCTAATGCAACCACCAGTGCAGACACCTCATCCGCACAGCACTTCTGCATAATCTTCCCTTCCAATATCTGTGTTGTGACTTTAACCACAAGGTTGTTGATGTTGGAAATGGTGTACCCTCTCTTCTTCTTCTCTGGCTTAAACTTCTTCTTCATGGCCTCCGTGATGGCCAAATCATTGCTCTTTCCCTCCAAGATTTTTGTTGGGTCCTCCCCTTTGCAAGGGAGCCAGGTAATTCTATGAATCAAATGGTCTATGATGTGGATGGGCTCCTCCAGCCACAAGCACCCATCATGTACCAGGTAGAGCAGTTGCCTGATGACAAAAATGGTCACTGGGGCACGATGGTAATGCGACACCTAGAGCAGGTTTAGCAACCCTGCTTTCTCAACTCCTCTCAGCCATTTACACAGCTCCAATTCTATGATTCCGGTTAGTTCGTCTTTCTTCTAGCGCATGTGTTGTGTAGTCGCGAGATGCAGGAACTTCTCGTGGTCTGAGAGATCCCAATCCTCAAACTTCAACCCGAGTACTCGTCCCAAGTATGCTCCTTCGAAAATAATGTCATCAAGGAGTAGCAGAGTCTACAGATAGCTCTTGCTCTCATTTATATCTTTGGGCACCTTTGATTTACCCTTCCGTGGAGGAACATATGCAGGCAGCCTGGTAAGAGGGTCTACACCCTGGGTTTCAACCTCAATTTCTACATCCTCCTCCTCTACCAGGATTTCTTCGAATTATTCCTCCTCATCAGCCTCCAAATTGATAACCTTCCCCTTTTCTTCTATGGTGAGCCTAATCCTCATTGGATTTCTAGGTGATATGCACACTGGTACCATGGCCTGCTTGTCTTTCTTGGGTCTCGATGTGCCCAATGATTTATGGATTTTTGTGACTATCCTGGCACTTTCTGGGGCTTCCACTTCCATAATGGCCTACGCGGTTTCCTCGGCGGTTATTACTCTAGTATCCATGGCTTCTTTAGGTGTTTCCATAGTGTGATTCCATAATTCTCTCAATGTCTCGGGTAATTGCTCAAGCAACAAATTCGCCTTCAGAAGATCGAACATGTCTGGGTTCATGAATTTCTGTGCACGCAACAACTCAGTCCTCAAATTTCCAAGTGTTGTTTGTTGGACAACCCTTTGTAATTTATAGCACCTTTTGAATTTGAATTTGACCGTTCCCCCCACATTCAGTCCATTAATGCTCGATTGGCAACAGATTTTCAAGAATGTAGCCCATAAAGTTCGCCTTAAATTCCTGTCACCCGCTCCATTTGGTCTCAAACCAAGCATCACATCATGAATAGTGACTATAATGGTCACTTTCCAGCTGACCCACGTAGTAGTGCAGCTACCCTCACATTATCGTGGACCCTGGGACACTTAACTACTATGCGCAGTCCTAACATCGCACAGTCCCCGAGCATAGTAGTTTATAGTCTCGCCTCCTTTCAACTGCCTAGAGTGTTAAGATTGTGCTTTTGTCAGCTATTCAGATGGTCGAGCCCCTTGTGTATGGCTTTAAACGACTTCCATTGACTTTTCCTGGGAAGAGTTCTCCATTTAATTTTACCAACTATACCACGCCACCATCTGTGATCTCCTTAATAACATACAGTCCCAGCCAATGCATTCTGAGCTTCCCTAGGAATTTATTGAACTTAATATCATACATCACCAAATCATTCACCTTGAAGGTGCACAACTTAATATGTCAATTGTGCCAAGCCTTTTTGCACTGCTTTTGGACCTGTTGGTGAAAACTCTAGCCAAAAATCATTCTTCCTCAAGCTCCTCCAACTGCGTGAGCCTCTCCTCCAAGGCTCTGCAATCCGTCATACCTATGAGCGATGTTATGTGCAG
Organism: Pinus taeda; assembly: GCA_000404065.3. Classification (NCBI taxonomy): domain Eukaryota; kingdom Viridiplantae; phylum Streptophyta; class Pinopsida; order Pinales; family Pinaceae; genus Pinus; species Pinus taeda. The sequence continues at coordinate 99,710 of APFE030575548.1, read as the reverse complement.
ACTAGGCATGATGTTCCATAGGAATTATAGCTTCTACTCCATAGACAAGCCTAAAAGGTCTATGTCCCGTTAGTTTCTTACATGTCATCCCATAAGCCCATAACACTACAGGTACGTTGAGGTCCCAATCACTTCGTTGTGTGTTGCATACCTTGGTCAGCACGTTGCACACCTTGTTGAGTGCCTTTTCACGTAGAATCTTTTGTGCAATAGCTCCTCCTACAAAATCTCTTCCCAACATTAAGAGCCATTTGCACCTTTGTCCCTCCAACACACACTTATTGACTAGGTCTTTCAGCGTGGAGTACATGTACATCCGTGCAGGTTGGGGCTCTTTTCCATAGGCCTCCATCCTCTTGGACAGATGCACATGTGAACCACCTTGTCCATTGTACTTATCTATCAGTCACACCCTAGGCTTCCCAAATCATGTTCACATCTTTCCCCTACATTCATGCCAGTCGTCAAAGCTCCCTTTGTGCATACCCCACCATCTCGTGGGTGTAGCGCGCAGTACCCATTCTAAGGCCTAGAATCGTTGCTTTTCTGGTACTTCTCTTTCAAATTTATCCAATAAGGTATCTACCTCACTTAAACCATCATAAGTAGGCAGGTCTCTTACTTCTATCGATACACAGTGCAACAACCTTGTCATCATACTACAATTCATTGTAGTTACCTCATGTAACCAATTTTGCCATCGCTTTGTTTCCTCATCCAAATATGAAGTATAGGAGATTTTGCACTCCCATGCAATCCACCCATTGGTAGTGGGATTCACCCAGTCCTGGTTTCGCGCTATTATCTTATAGATGCAATCCAAATCATCATCACTTCCATAGTCGTGCACCGGCTCCGTATAGCGTGATCCTTCAACAGGGTCCAGGGGTACAATTATGTGTAATGACTTCTTTTCAAAAATAATTTTTTGCTTTTTCATATTGATTACCCCATTCAAGTCAGTGGCCCAATCAATTCCTAAGAGCGCGGGGTAGGGATTGTTGTCATCAACAATCTCTGTCACTTCAAAGTCTGCCAGCGCGCTCGCTCCCTCAATATCCACAGTTATTCCCTACAATCACCCCATGGGTATTATTTTCTATTGATTCGCCATCCTTAGCTGAATTGGAGACCACTACAGCATAGGTCACCCCATTTGCTCCCATGTCTGCTTCGGCAAAACATTTGCATCTGATCCAAAATCCAAAATTACTTGTTCCATCTCATTTCTCTGATCTACGTGGTTAGTCTCATCTTTCTTCCCGTTTTTGTCTTATGCTTTCCAATCTTCCGAACTACACACAGTTCTCCTGGCATGGTCCTAGTGCATCTGTTGATGAGTTCCTATAACCCTTTCACCGCCTTAATATCGCACAGTATCTTCATACATGTTTACAGGAATGTTGTGAGTATAGATGGGTCCATCTCCGGCTCCAGTTTATCTTTGCTTCCTGAAGTGGAGGCATCAATGAAGCTCTTCTTAGCTTCCATGAAGGTTTCTTGAGTGCGCTCCAAATCAAACTATGCTTCTTTCATCAGAGCTTTGCAAACCCAAGTACTATCTTTTGGTTGTTTTCCTTTGTCATCTCCCATTGCGATTCCACTTCAGAGCACAATGTTCACATTCGAATCTTCCTCGCACAGCTCAGAGCTCATCATCTATAGGTTCTGAGTTGGGGGAGGTGGTAGCGCTCCTTTGTCGCATATCCTAGCTATCAGCGTAGGACAATCTTTTTTCTCATGATCAAACAAGGTGCAATACAAACACGACAGGCACATTGAGTTCATCAAATCATAGGCATAGTGTCCTGGCCCTCCGTAATTGTAGCATATCAACTGTTCGCTACCTCTTCCAGGTCCTCCTCCGCCTCGGCCTCTTCCGCACCCCTGAAATCTTGTTCACGCCATTCCTACATTTAGGTCAAGGGGTCAAATTTCAGCCTGAACTCGGTAGGTGGTATTTCTATCCATCATCAACTCATAGCTTCTGCAAGTGTGCTCATCATGTCCCACCAACCTACAAAAGTTGCAGAACAATTGTTGCGAACTTTGTGTATACTTTTGTAACAAGTGACAACTGTCCATGGCATGTTTTCATGATATTTGACAGATCGCGCACCACAAATCAGGTGTCACGCTAGGTCCTTCTTACGCTTCTGGCCTTAAGGGAATCGGTCCTCCTCCTGCGAGGTAATTTGTGAAAACTGGGCAGTGGTCCTTGTCATGACCCTGACCCTTGCATTTTACACACCATACCTCTTCGCGCACTTCTAGTCGAGTTGCCTTGTCCTATTTCAGACTCTGCATCTCAAGGCATAAATTCTTCAGCTGTAAGTGGATCTGCTAAACTCCTAAGTTAGGATCCTGCATCGGGGTCTCATGTAGCTTCATAGAAATCTCTAAGGCCTCTGCTTGAGTCATTATCTTCTATTGTGATAGCACACTCCTTAAATGTGGCATTAGTGAAGCTACAAACCACTCGCAATGTTGTCCATTCGTCATATTCATATTAGCTTCGGAAATCGTACATTTCAGCCTCTAATCTAGCTCCCAAAGAGTCTCACCTAGTATCTTCATGATCTCTTTAAATCCAATGATCGGCTATGCTTCATACTTCGGCCTACTAAATTCTGTATTTAGCACTGCTTGGATATCCACGATTCCCAGGTCAGCGCATGGTCCTGCAGGGTGCTAACCAGTGTCACTTTCTTTATATTGTCATCTATAACTGCTTTTGCTTCCTATACAGCCCTTACCACGAACCAAAATTGGTCCAGATCCTCATTTCCCAAACCTTTGAACACAAGTAACTTCATTGTGCTTGCCATATTGAATCGCAGTGGTGGTGGAGGTGGTACGGGTGAAGATGGAGGTGATGGTGATGGAGCTGGTGGTGGTGTGGGTGGAGGTGGTATTCGCAGAATTCTTTACCTTATCAGATGGATCGCACTTTGTGGTGAGACCTTCATGAGATCTTCCTCGTCCCCTTGCGGAGATGAAATCAAGGGGCTAGTTTCTGGTCCCTTATTTCCTTTGTTCTTGTAAGATTTTTCACTTCGCGTAGCCCCGAACATCAAGGTAACTGCATAACCCTCTTTTCGCACAATAGAATTTTAATCCAAGTATTCAAAGACTTTACATACTTACTTCATTGTCCTTTGAGAAAGAGTCGCTTTGCCTCGTTGTAGCTAACTGAGGTGTCAACAACGAACTCGGTAGTGAATCCTCCTATAATATGATAGAGCCAATGATCAATGGCTCATGCGATCTTATCCTCCGATGCTTCCAACCTTCACACTAACTCTGGGGTCCACACAATAGGACCATCAAGCTTCCACCTTTCTTGGCTATGCACTAGCTTCACGATCCACTCATATAGCTCAGTAGGGAAGGATGCGAAGAAGATTTCATGGATCTCCGTGTATAGGTAGTAATCTAACCACTCTTATTTTGACAGTCATGGGTTCTCGTTCTCTTGTGCCACAAACTCATGAATTCTTCTATCCAACCAGCCTTCAATTTCTTTCTTAGTTGGATTCCAATGATATGACATCAAACATCTCTATGCAGATTCTGGTTCACGACAACAGAACCATTTGTTGGCTTATGGGGGCCTGAACCAGGTTCAGAGTTATTTAGCCAAACAAATCCCTACACTACTAGCCCTTTCGGTATCATCCCGAGGAGCACAGACTGAAGTCTCACCTGCAGCAATATGGAGGGGATGCTAGAACCAAGTTTCTGCACCCTTGAGATGTCTGAGATGTCAATTTAGTCCAACTAAATCTGTCTTCGCACAAATCATTTTGCATACTGTCTCGACCTTCAATACCTTCACAGTCTGTTATAATCGTCTTTTGTGCAGCCCTAACCAGGGGCTGAGATGCTTTCGCGTTGCTAGGGCAGCGAACTGCACTATTTACCCAAACTACACTACGTATCTTACTTATCTTCTTAACAGATCTTAGTTAACTTCACGTAAACAGATATTCTATCATGCATTCACTTAATCAATACAATTATACACATATGTGCATCATATAAGTATTAAAAGTGAATTTCACACCCAAGATAACAAATGCATAAAACAGGAAATAAATACACAGAAATGATAGGAAACTTCTCTTTATTAATTCTTCCAACTGTTACAGACTCGACTCGCCCTGCGCACTCAACTGCAGGGGTCCGCACACTCAATTACGGACTACCAGATCTCTATGCACTCAGATGCAGAGCCTTCTCCTACTTTACGACCCAAAAACTAGACTTTACTCCACAGATCTATCTCGCATACATCATATGTTCATCCTTTCTTATCAATTCATCTCTTAACTACTTAGAGCCTCACTCTATTTATACAATCCCATGTTTCGCGGACCATGGGTAGATTTCTACAGCCGACATTACAATAACAAGACCAAGGGCGGACAACCCTATGACTCTTTTACAAACTACGCACACCACAACCACAAAATGTGGAGTCTTTACATCGGAATTACAATCTTTGACCAAAATTTGGGCTCTAAGCCCCAAAACTTCTCTTGGGGGATCCCACGCCCAACAGTTACCATGAAAACATATCTAAAGACATGAATTTCTTTTAATTAAAATATTAAATCCAACAAACATAGAAATGATTCATAAATTCATGTAAGATCATATGGAATTCAAAAATATTTATTTCAACTTACCATGAAAACATCTCTAAATACATGAATTTCTTTTAATTAAAACATTAAATCCAACAAACATAGAAATGACTCATAAATTCATGTAAGATCATATGGAAGTCAAAATATTTATTTCAAGTTACCATGCAAACTTCATTTACATAAAATGTCTTAGACATTTATCCAAAATCATCCATAGGATCTGGCACACCATCAGAATCTACATCTTTAGATGAATGACTGGATGCAGATGAAGATGACTCATATTCTTCTCTTTCATCAACTAAAGCCCCATCTGAGTCAACATGCATGCCCACCTTTTCAAGTTCCAAAAATATTCTAGATCTACAACTAGGTTTAGCAGACTCCCATCTCAATATTGTTCCTTCTAGTAGCAACTTCTTCACAATATCTATGGCCTTGAAGTGAAGAGTTCCTCTCTTTGTTAAATTGAAGTCATAGAAAAGTATGTCAATATCCTCCAATTCTAATAGGTCTGTGTGGCAACAATTTATATTTGTACCTTTCATTTTTCTCTTTCTATGAATTTGTTGTTAGGATATTCCGACACATAGGAATAGTTAAGTTCAACTTGGTCTAGTATAGAGTTAGGTTAGCGTTAGGTAAAGTGTGTTTCTTTACCGTTGTACATTTTGTAACTTACAATACGACGGTCACGATATGTAGTGAT
>APFE030575548.1:78884-92401 GCA_000404065.3 Pinus taeda | reverse complement strand
TGTTTCCCTCTCTGAGGGTTTTAACCACGTCAAAATACTGGTGTATTGATCTGTGATCTGTTTATGAGCGGTGTCCTTCTGGTGTTCTGTCTGAGGAACTTACCCTGTAAATTCCTACATTTGTTTATCAACTACCATCTCTGGCTTGTACACGCCATTGAATGGGTAGGTATTTATGGCATACCAACGTACCTCAACAGTTGTAATATCTTCATTTTCTTTAATGACATTTATAACCTTCGCAACCCAAAATGGATAGCCAAGTATATCTCCATCTGCTAATACTTCCATCATGCAACCCTCCTTAACATCCTGCACAAAACCCCTGTAAAGTTCTACCATGGCTCCACGTTGTGCACGGGATCTTCTAGAATGAATATATATTGTGCTTCCCTCTTCTTGTTGAGAATTAATAAAGCCTTGATATTGTTGTTGTTCAATAATGTGTCTTTCACCCTGTTCATTTGGCATATTTTGAGGCCAATTAAATGGAGTCTTCAAAAGTGTCTATTCATTTCTTGATATTGAGATGATATCACTTTGATCATTGAAAAAGGCTCCCACCAAACTTAATCAACAACATCAAAGTAGTCATATGTATCTCTAATACATTTTTTTATTTCTTCCAGACATTCAAAATAATTTATCTCTCTTATGCCTTTTGTGCATTATTGAGTTCAGCAACTGATTGTAATAATATTATATTTGATGAAAATATTGGATGATCTAGAATGAAATTCAAAAATCCTAAACCTAATGATGGCCCCCATTCTGCAACAATTAAATACTTCATGCCCCATATAAGTGTTTTGCCATCAAATTTTTTGATATGAAATTGATGCTAAAAGCTAATGCCATTAAGTTGTTCAATGCATTTCTCCTCACCATGCGATCCCAAAAGAAACCTTTGCATGCCAATAGTTTCCTCTAGCACATGAAAAACACACTCTGGAATATATGCTTTCTTAATACATTCAATTAATGATAGAAGGCTCCCAACATTCTTCCTCCTCAATGTTACGTGTGCCCAACAAGAAGGAAACCAACCTTTACCTTTTTTTAAATTCCCAATTGAACAAGCATGTTTAGATATCCAAAAAGGACTTGATTTTATTTTCACAGTTTGTGTTGTCCAATTGCAGATACAAAACTTGAGGAAGAATACCAGACCAATGAGAAATCACATCATGAATTATAGTTATGGTAAGATTTGCATCATTATTAATATTTGGAGTTGTGAAGTAAACCCTTGGAAACATCTTCCTGATAAAGACCATACAGCCAACCAAGTGAAACTGAATAAAATTTTATTCCTGTAAATTTTTTGGTGTGCGAAAAAAAATGTGGCAAAAGTGTTTTCTTTTTTTCCATACCATCAATTTTCGAACCCAAATATTTATTTGGATTATCATAACACTTTTTTCTATGTTTATACAATTTTTTTCTTTCACTTGTTTGCTGATTGTGATGCTCTTGAAGTGCTTGGACAATGGAATCTGCACATAAAATAAAAGAAATCTATTAATAAATATATTTTCATAGTTGATGACTATCCAATTTTTAAAAATAATGTTATGAATGCATACCTCTTCCTGCCCCTTGAAATTTATCTCTTTTTTATTTAAGAGAGGCGCATGTACTGCAAATCCCCATCCTTGTTTTCTTAGGAATACGAACATTGTTGAATTCGTTCCTCCATATCCTTGTAAAATATGAATATGTGATCAAATTACCATCTCCTTCAGCACCTTCTGCATATTCTCCATATAAGTTGTAGATTTCTCATCTTGATAAATTATCTGGAATATGTATTGTATATTTATTTTGCATACACTCTCCATGCCTTGAAAAGAAGTCTTTCATCCATGAAATTGCAGTAATTGTTGATGGTCCAACCTCTCTTTTATAACGTACTTCTGAATAATATGTAGGGTCTTTTTCCAGTCTTTCTTGGATTCTTGACAAATGAAAATTACCAACTGAATGCAACATTTGAAAGCCTTTCTACAGATCAATACATTCCCAAAATGATAATCATAACCTGCCAGTGTAGATTTCATGCAACCCACTAAAAATGAATTTCGCATGCTTTTATTCATTTACAAATATTTCTTCCTTTGCTCAAAGAAAACTTGAAATCCATATGTTTCAAGAAATCCTTTCGACAACATTCACTTGAAATCAGATCACGGACAGAACTTCTACTTATGAAATATTATGTTTATCCCTTGTATAAATGGAATATTTTGGATTGATATGAAAATGCCTACTCCTACTCCTAGATACAATATTTTCTTGCATTGTCTCCCTCCTTTCATTATTATCTGCAGAAGCATTTTCATCATCAATAGGAGGAATATTATATTGATGAAGATAGAAAATTCATCACCATCATGGGTTTGAAAATATTCATTACCATCCTCACATGAAGGAAATTCTTCACTACCAACATCTGTGCTTTTGAAATCTTGACTCAGATGAAATTCTTCACCATCTTCCTCCCTGCTTTTGGAAACCTCACTTGGAGGACTCAATTCATCATCACCATGACTACTTTTGAAACACTCACTTAGAGAAAATGCATTATTGACATTTGTGCCTCTAAAATTATCATTTGCAAGAAACTCTTCATCCTCCCCTTCATCATTGGTGCTCACATAATCCTTAGGATTATGACTAAGTGGAAAATATGACTCTCTATTCATGGTCGAATTATCATTTGCATGAAATTCTTCATCCCCCCCTTCATTAGTGGTGGTTTCATGAACAAATGGAAACTTTGAATTTCTATTTACTGGAAATTCTCCATCCTCCCATGCATCAGTGGTGCTCTCATAATCCATAGGATTAGGACTAAGTGGAAACTTTGAATCTCTATTTACTGGCAATTGTTCATCCTCGCCCTCCCCTTCATCAGTGGTGCTCTCATAATCCTTAGGATTAGGAATATGTGGAAACTTGGACTCTACAAATTCTTCATCCCCACCTTCATCAGTGGTGGTCTCATATTCCTTAGGATTAGGAATATGTGGAAAATTTGACTCTGTAAATTTTTCATCCCCCCCTTCATCAATGGTGCTCTCATAATCCTTAGGATTAGGTATATGTGGAAATTTGACTCTGCAAATTCTTCATGGCCCCCTTCATCAGTTTTTCTCTCATAATCCTTAGGATTAATACTACGTGGAAACTTTGACTTTGCAAATTCTTCATCCCCCCCTTCGTCAATGTTGCTCTCATAATCCTTAGAATTAGGACTATGTGGAAACTTTGAATTTGTAAATTCTTCATCCTCCCCTTCATCAATGGTGCTCTCATAATCCTTAGGCTTAGGAGGAAGTGGAAACTTTGATTCTGCAAATTCTTTATCCCCCCCTTCATCAGTGTTGCTCTCATAATCCGTTTTTCTTTTTAACACAATCGACTCTTTTCTTTTTATTGCAAAAGAGAAAAGGAGTGATCTCCTTGTATATTCGGAAGGAGGATGGTTCAAGTGTAGTGCACAAAATGGGAGCGCATTCCCAGCATCCGCACTTGCAGCCTTAGTACAAGGAAATTCAAAAACTAGTGTGGCATACTGCCTTACAAACTATCCTAGGAAAAAACTATGTTTGCACCGCGTTATACGATAAACAAGATCACCAGAACTGATTTACTGATTCCTCTTGCTGAGGGCGATGCTTCTTGTTGTTCCTGGTGGATGTTCCCCTTGTTGGCTTTGATTGAGAGTCTTGATGTACTCAACTATTTCTTCAAGATGCTTGCATTTGTCTTTTAGATCTTCAATTTCAGCTCTCTGTTTATCTATGTCTCTTTGCATGTACACATTGGTTGTCCTCATTTCTGCCCTGAGGTCCTTTAAAGCTTGGTTAAACCTTCTAATCATGAACCTATTGGTCCTGCAAGTTGGGTAACTATCATTCTTTTCTGCTCTATCTAAAAGATTGCAAGCCATTGTATTGCTTTGAGTTTTTGTAGAGGTCGTGTCTTTTTTGATCCTTGTGATGACCTTTTTACATTGATGTGCTATGTTTTGTTCCTTTGTTCTTGATGGTGAAGTTCTGGCTGATGGAGTCCACTTGATGAAAAAACCCCAAAGCTCTAAGCGAACCAAATGAGCAGTGATCCTAATTTGTGTTCCAATAACAATCCAAGGAGTTGTCATGAAAAGAGTAGCTGACTTGGAGATACTGATTATGCAAGAGGTAAATAAAGGGAATTTCGAGAATTTGACTCCTGGAAACCAAAAGACTGAGGATGTTGGGGAGATGATACTGCTCTCAAAATGGGGGTAATTCTTGAGAATTGAAGCCTATGAATTGAACAAACGGGGGCAGCATGGAAATGGAGAAGGGCTATTAAGATATTCTGAGTGTTTGGATTATGAGCGAAAAATATACCGAAGGTGCAATCAGCTAGGCGAGAGCACTGAAGAGTGACTAATGACAGCAACTTTATACCATGCTAAGGTAGATTGAGCCTAAATATATGAATTGAAGGGTCGAGAGAAAGAAAATGGCAAGCTATTGAAAGCTTCAGGCTGGTAATGGGATCATCAAGAGGACTGCGAGCGAGGGGATACAAAGAAATATAATCACTTAAGAGGTAGCTTGAAAGTGAACAGGCTGGACTTTATATATAATGAAAATGACTGTGCTATTCGACCAATTTGTTGACCTTAGAGAGGAAGATTCTTTGTATTCTGCAGACAATCTGAATCTGGGAATGAAGATTTGATCATCTTTATCTTTACTTTTGTTATGCTTCTTTCCACTTTCTCCTTTCTCAGTCCTCATTATAGTTGTGACAATAATGGTATATCTACGATATAGACTTCATTGTTTTCCTTGACAGTCCCAACTAATATTTCAATTGCTTTGTTGGCATAGTTATCTGCTTCCTTGTTTTGATTTCTCAACACATGATTGAAAGTTATTTTTCCTAGAATTTTTATATTTTATCTTATCCTCTGACAAATTTTATTAATAGCGATATTATTGAAGTCCTTTTCATTTACCATTGTTGCTATGATGATTGTTAAGTATCCTATAATTATAGGGTCCTTGATCGCAAGTTTTTTTAACAATCATGTGCCTAAGAGAAGGTTGTATGCTTCTGCCTTATTGTTTTTCATTTCTCCGAGACTCCATTCATAAGTAATAATTGTTTTCCCATTTGGGTCTGAAATTACTCCACCTGCCCCTACTTTCCTAGGTTATTATTTGATGCCCCATCGAAAAAAAGATTGAATCTTTTTTGTTTTTTCCTCCATTCTTCCAATTCTTTATCTTCCAGCCTTAACTTCCAATTCTTGACTACAGGAGCTTTTTTCTTTTTTGTTGTAGCTTCTATATTTTTTCCTAATATTGCTTTGTGTTGCCAATCTTTCTCTTCTTGTTGTAGGCTATTCTGATCCACATTTGACATTCCATTAGAGCTTATTATTTCTGATACTAGGCTCCATGTTTTTGAAAGAATCTTGCCTATTCTTGGTTTTTGTTCTTTGAATATACATTTGTTTCTGGCTACCCAAATTTGCCAGCACAGAGTTGAGGGGAGGCAATTCCAGATCCTGCTTATTGTGGCCTTGCTTGTCTTTGAATACGGGTATTAATTCTCCCAAGCTTTATCATGTGCTGACCGCTGATTTGAAAAATTTATATTTATTTCTAGCAAACTTGTTATCTGGGTCTAGTATTCTCTGGCCACCCTACAATCCATGAAGAGGCGTTGAATTGTTTCTTCCTCCATTTGACACATGACACATCTAGAAGTCCCCTATATTCCTTTTTTTTCATAGGTTATAATTTTCCTTTCAAGAAGAGTCCAAATGAAAGCTTTGATTTTAGGGAGGCATTATGTTTTCCAAGTTACCTTCCATAGAGTCTAGTCTTGTTGGTTTTGTTGTTCTTGGAGGACGTTATACCCTGATTTCACCATGTATTCCTATCCATTTGGGTCCCACACAAAGTCACCATGATCCTCTTTATTTATGGGAGCTGCTCCTGATAGGTGAGCTTTTAGTTTCTCCCATTGATCTTTTAATCTTTTTGGAATTGTTGGTATTTTCCATTCAATCCAGTTATCATGATCCCACTCGGAGATTGAATATAAAGTATTTATCCTTCTCTCTTCCATCTAACGATCGAGTCCTCTTAAATCTCGCTTAAGCTTTATAGGATCTCTCCGCTATATTCAATCCTCCCAAATTGCAATTGTTTTGACATTCCCTGGATTTTTAGAAATTTAGTCTCTAATAAGGGGAATTATCTTCTTTACAAGTTTCCAAATTTGTGTGCAAGGCCTGACTGGAATGGATTCAGTTATCAATTTTTTCTATGATGATTCAAATATTTCATGGATAGAACTTTTCCCCACCAATAATCCTTTCCATTTATCATTATCCAAATTATTTTTATCCCTAAAGCAATGTTCATTTGTCGTGATAAGTGGATTGCTAGACCTCCTTTTTCATAAGGAAGGGTGACTTGCTCCCATCGTACTAGGCTGAATTTTTTATTCTCTTGTTTTCCTCCTTGCCATAGGAAACTTCTTATTATTATTTCCATTTTCTTGTGTGCACTTTCCGGGGCCAGAATAATCGCATATTGGTAAATGGGAAGGGATGAAAGGAGTGACTTAATCATGATCACTCTTCCTGCCAAATTAAGCCACATCACTCCCCAATTCTGAATTTTATCATTCATTTTTTCCACTTGTTTGCTCCATAATTTTGCTTTTACATTTTCCTTAGCTAGGGGCAGCCCAAGATATGTAATGTGAGTCCATCTTGCTTGTTTTGGAATTTCCAGAATTTGTGATATGTGTTGCATAGTTCTTGGAGAAGTGTTCCAGCTATATATTATGCATTTAGTATTATTTAACATTCCCCCAGAGGCTTGAAGAAAAGAATCCAACACTTTTTTAAATCGTCTAGCTATTATGCTTGATGCCCTCCCCATAAGAAGGAAATCATCTACAAATAGTGAGTGATTTATATTTTTAATCCCTCTTGCTATCTATATACCTGTTATTTTTTTTCCCTTCTCTTATTTTCCAACGCTGCACTTAAAGTTTCTGCCATGATGATATAGAGGAATAGAGCTATAAGACAACCTTGTCTTATCCCTCTTATGCTCTGAAAAAATTTACTAGGCCTTCCATTTATTAGAGGGGCTATCCATGGGGTTGATATACAAGCCTGAATAGTCTCTATTATATTTGTTGAGAAGCCAAATTTTTTGAGTACTGCTACTAGATAATTATGATTAACTCTATCAAAGGCATTTGCCATATCTAGCTTTACTATCATTCCTTTCTCTTTCCTTTGAATGTTGTTGTGAATAACTTCCTGAACGATGATCACATTGTTTGTGATTTGCCACTTGGGAACAAAGTCGCCCTGATTTTCGATATGATTTTCGGAAGAATTTTCTTGATTCTATTTGCAGGAATTTTGGTGATTATTTTATAAGAAGAGTTGCAAAGAGAAATTGGTTTGTATCTATTGAAATTTATTGGATTGGACTCTTTGGTTATAGTGCCAAATAGGAAGATTTTGTATTTCCTCCAACTTTTTTTTTGAAAAGCATTTTTTATCATTCTCATAAAATCTTTTTTAATAATATCCTAGTGTTGTCTGTAAAAAATCCATTGTAAAGCCATCTGGCCCCGGAGCCTTGTCAGGGTGAAGACTCCAAAACGCTTCCCTAACTTCATCCTCAGTGATCTCTTTATTTATTTTTGTGTTTTGTTGATCACTTAATTTTTTATTTATATGCTGCAAAAGTCTTCATTAACTGCTTGCTGATCGTTTGTTGTAAGTAGATCTTTAAAGTAATTGTGAGCTGCAATTTTAATTCTTTAGCTCCCTTTATCTCTTGCCCATCTACTTGAATCTGTTCAATCTGGTTTCTTTCCCATCTTATTTTCATTGAATTATGGAAAAAGGTTGTGTTTTTATCTCCTAATTTTAGCGAGAGACATCTGGACTTCATTTGACTTTCTTCTCCTTCTTTTCTATTTTTCTTGTAAATTTCCAAGAAGATTTCCTTTTCTTGTAGGTAATCTTGTTTGCTTTCTTCATTGTTTTGTTTTTCTTTATGAATGTTGTCCATTTTTTTTTGTAAATCTGTTTTCCTAGCTTTATCTTGAATATCATTTTCTCTTGCCCAAATTTTTAAGTGCAGTCTTAAATTCTTTCGCTTTGTTTCCCAAACATAATGGGGAGACACAGTGATACTTTTTGTCCATCTCTCTTTGATTTGATTTACAAATTCTTCATTGTTGTCCCAACTCGAATTGTATCTGAAAGAGAGTGGGCCTTGATTTTCCAACTTACCCATTATACCACCGGCTTGTGATCTAAAGTTGTTGTGTGGACGATCTTGCTTTTCACAGAAGTGAATTCAGTTGCTATGTTTTCTTGTACTGAGATTCTATCCAACCTTTCCTTGATACTATTCTTGCCTATTCTTTTATTACTCCATGTGTACTTCCCATTGCTTGGAGGAATGTCCATTAGTTTATGTTGTTCCATTATTTCTTCAAGGGCCTCTCTTGACAGGTCTGTATGATAATTCTCTCCAAATTTTTCTTTGGTGTTCCTTATCAGGTTTAGATCTCCTCAGAGGATTAATTTCCCGTTTTGTCTTTCTGTTAGTTCTTCTTTTATTGATTTCCAGTAGTGTTCTTTTTCTCTGTAGTGATTTGGAGAATATACATTCATGAAGCAATACAGTTCCTTTGTGTTGAGATCTCTCAAATCTGTTCTAATCCAGTGTTTGTTGATTTTTTGGTTTATAAGTTCCCATTTTCTTTTTTCCCATATGGTGCATATTCCTCGTGATTCTCATGTTTCCTATAACATTGTTCCATCATAATTTCTTAATTTTTGAATCAGTTTTTTATTTTCTTGATTGCTTGTTTTTGTCTCCTGGATCATATAGATGTCTGGCTTTTCTTTGATTAAGATATCTCTAGCTGCATGGGCTTTGAAAGTGGTGCCAAGGCCGTGACAATTCCAAGAGACCACTATCATTATTTATTGTTATGCTGATGGGAACCTCCCTTTCCTCTTTGCTAAATTTTTTCTTTGTTTCCTATATTTTTCCCAAGGAAAGATTCCATTGGTTGTTGAGTTCCTAATGTCATTTCTTTAGTTGGTACCTCATCTCTTATTTCCTTATTGGATTTTATTCCCATTTTTTTTTGCTGATCCAAAGTTTGGGGGTTTTCTTCAGCTTGATTTCTAGTTAATATACGGTCCACTGAGAGAGGAGGTAGAGGGTAAATAGGAATAGAGGAAGAGGGTATGTGGGCAAAGGAGTTGGGGTTAGATCTTGGGGATCTGGGAGAGGGTGGCTCAATAGGGTCTTCCAAGGGCCCAAAGGGATTCACAAATGTATGGAGTGGGGAGATAACCTTCAATGAGGACTGAGAAGTAGTCTCATTTGGTTCTTGAAACTGGGAGGTAGTTGATATTGGCTGCTTATTGATGGGTTTTTTTCCTTTTTACTTGTTCCCATGTGTTCTCTTGTTCTTCTACATTTTCATTCTCTCTTTTTTTAAGACATTTATTAGTAAAATGACCATACTCATGACATACCTTGCATTTGAATGGTATCTACTCATAGTCCAACTGTTGTATATGCGTCCATTGATCTACCTTGATCTTTATTGCCTCTGGAAGGCCTTTTCCAAGGTCTACTTCAACACATATTCTAGCACATGCATGCATGTTATCCTTTGGTTTGCATCTGTCTATGTACTTTCCCACTGCATTTCCTATTGCTTTGACCGAATCATCTCCCCAGCAATGCAGCGGAAGGTGTGGTAGTCTAACCCAGACTACGCTTGGCACGTCCATTTCTAGATCAAAATTTGGAGTCCACCTGTTTAGATATAAACCTCTGGAATCCATGAAGTAAGGACCGTTTCTGAAGATCAAATCTCTATCTTCCTTTGATTCGAAGAATAAGGTATAGTATCCCCTTCCACAAAATCGTATTTCTATTTTCCCCTGAATGGTTGCATTCCAGTTTCTTTCAACCCAATTTTGTGTTGATTTGGGTGACGGCCATAACCCTGTGAACTTCCCAACTAGTCCACATTCTGCCAATGAAAGAGCTGCTCTCCTAGGGAGATCATGTGGGAGAGAGATCTTTGGTATTTCCTCAAGCTTCTTTACAAATTTGTTGATTGTTGGCATGTTCCTTGGAGCTCCATTCGCAACAATCAAGGAAACGAATGCTTCTTTGTTTTCTTCAGTTCCTTGATGCCTGGATGAGAGGGGGTCGCCCTCCTCAGAGGAGAGCATGATCAGAGAAGACTCAATAGTAGGAGGCTGCCAAGAGAGGCCTACAAAATTAGGGAGGTGGCTAGGTCTGCACAGATCTCATCCAGACTTGCGCTCGCAAAAATGAGATATGTTGTCTTTTAACTCATTTATCTCATAATCCTTATGATTAGTAGGAAGTGGAAAATTTGACTCGAGAAATTCTTCCTCACCCCCTTCATCAGTGTTACTCTCCTAATCCTTAGGATTAGGACAATGTGGAAACTTTGACTCTAGAAATTCTTCATCCCCCCCTTCATCAGTGGTGCTCTTATAATCCTTAGGATTAAGAGGAAGTGGAAAAATTGACTCTTTATTCACAACAAATTCTTTTTGCTGCCCTTCATCAATGTTGCTCTCATGGAGGAGGACGGCGGCGGGTGAACAGCTAGGGTTTCCAGACTTTTGCAGGGGTTGATCTCCATGGAAGGGCGCAAAGGAGGGAGCTCCACTCCCTCCTACAAGCAAGTTGTGGCTAGTAGAGGTAAGAAACCAATAGAAATGATAGAGGTACTTCAGAAGAATGGAAAAGGAACAGTGAAAAGGAGCTAGATGGTACCAAAACAAGGGAGAATGATAGCACAAAGGATAATGAGGAAGAAGACAAGGAATAGGGAACGAAATACAAAGTACAAAAGGGACCATGTAAACCCAAAGTTGAGATCACACCCAGAGTAGTATTAAATTATCCTGCTCTACAGGCACACAGGGACCACATGAGGACATATGTTATCATTTGTAAATTCATGGGATTATGGCCCACTGAAAAAGCTTTACAGACATGGATTAAATACCACTGGAAACCAAAAGGAAGCATAGACCTACATCTTGGTTCAAAGGGATTCTTCACTGTGTTCTTCACAAATATTGAAGATAAAGGCAGTGTTTGAAGGAGGGCCCTACTTCTATGCAGCAACATGCCTCTATATGTGGCCATGGATCATGAATTTTGTCCCAGAGCATGAGACTTTTACTTTGGTCCCGGTCTGGGTAAGACTCTACTCTCTACCTCTTGATTACTGACAAACTGAATCATTAGATGCCATTGGAAATAAATTAGGGCATTTTGTCAAAGCTTCTAAGGCCACCAGAAGGCGAAAATATACTTCCTTTGCAAGAATATGTGTGGAGATGGATCTCTCTAGAGATCTTTCAGATGAGGTAATCTTGGAATTTTTGATGAAGAATGGGTGCAAACAGTAAACTATGAGCATATTCCATTTATATGTTGCAGATGCCATGAGCATGGGCACCTATTCAAAGACTACCCTCTCAATAAAGTAGAGAACAAGAGTAAAGCTAATACAATGAAAGATACTGAAAGCTTTCACAAAGTGGTACATAGAGGAAAAGGGGGCAAAAGGGGGCCAAAGCAACATCAAAATGAAGGGCAATAGGTCAATCAAAACAAGTTCCGAGTACTTGAAGAAGATGAAGTGATAAAAAAAGCAGATCAGGCTATGGGATGTAGTTCAGAGGACAAGGGGAGAGATGAAGATTGTGAACAAACACGGGATATTAATAAATAGAAAGAGACTATGATGAGCAATGTAGAACTGGAGATGGACCAGGAAATGACATGGAGTGAGATGGAACTGGAGGACCACGAGCTGCAGGATATTCTTGACAGAGAACACCTAGATCTGGAAGGGTTCTTGAAACAGGGAACCATGGGAGGGGTAGACTCGTTACCTCAAGAAGAGTTCAATAGAGTACAACAGTTGTTTATATGGAAAACTTAGGCGAATGGGCTGGAGAGGCAAAATAACATTGAAAAGCAGGGTAACGAAGGTGTGAAGACTGTGAAATCTACACCAGGATTAGCACCTAGAAACCCAGGAAAGAAAAGAGGCAGGCAAAAGCGGAATGAGCTATTGATGGAATGCAGAAAGCTAATGATAGTTTCAGGTAAGATGAAAGATCTAACCAGCTACTTATTTACAAATATTTAATTATGAAGTTCACATCTTGGAATATCAGGGGTCTAGGTAGTAAAAGAAAACAAAGATTACTTAGTAACAGAATGAAACAAGCAGCTCTAGATATGATCTTTATCCAAGAAACTAAATGTTCCATTCAAAAGATAAAACAACTACATAGAAAATGGTTAAATAGATTTGAGTTTCTAGAAGTCAAAGTAGAGAATACAGCAAGAGGCATACTCACTCTTTGGAACCCCCAAAAGATTGGCATAATAGATGCTGAGGCATCTAGGAATTATTTATCAATGGTTATTCAGCCTATGGGAGATAGGGATACCTATCTGGTCACGAATGTTTATGGCCCTCAAAGAATGGATGATAAACTCAGGTTTCTAGATTCCCTTGGGGAACTCAGAAACAGACATGCAGGTATACCTTGGATCATGGGGGGGACTTCAACATGATCATATCACTTTCAGAGAAAAAGGGTGAACCAGATCTCTAAGCAAAGACTCTTTAGCATTTCAAACTTTTATGGATACTATGAAGCTAGTACACATTTATACGAGCAATGGTCTATTTACTTGGAACAATAAAAGAGGAGGAGATTCTCATGTTGCTTCAAAGTTAGATAGATTCATTATCTCAAAAGACCTTATGCTCTTCGATAAGGAGATGATAGTGAGAGTTCTCCCCTTTGGAGGCTCAGATCACTGGCCAGTTCAACTGGAGGTTCAGGGCATTGGTACCCCTAGGAACAGACCTTTCAGATTTGAGAATATCTAGCTTACCCACCCAGATTTCATCAACAATATTGAAAATTGGTGGGCAGAAGATTTGTAGATTCAAGGTACAAGAATGTTCCTTCTTCACAAAAGATTAAAGAACATCAAGCTCAAGCTCAAAGAATGGAACAAGAATGAATTTGGCAATATTTTTGCAGAAAAGAAATCTATTGAAGATAAAATGCAAGAACTCAACCAAGCCCTCATCACAGATGGCTTTGATAAAGTCAGAAGTGATCAAGCAGCTAAACATCATCAAGATTTGGAGAATTTGTGTAAACAAGAGGAAATATTTTGGAGACAAAAATCTAGAGTTCAATGGCTAAAAGAAGGAGAGCGAAACACTAGATTTTTCCCCAGATCCACCATGGCTAATAGAACTCACAACAGGATCTCTTCAATCAAGGACATGGAAGGGAATCTTCTTAACTCCCATGAGGACATAGAAGATGTGTTAGTTCAGCACTTTCGAGG
>APFE030575548.1:49859-71682 GCA_000404065.3 Pinus taeda | reverse complement strand
AACAATTTCCATATAGAGATAGAACAAGAAAAGAGAATGAAGCAAAAATCCAATCCATAACACTGCAATGGTACATGTAGGGGATCAACAAAGAATCCATATGGTGGGTCAATCTAACAAAGGTAAACATGTTTCTTTTGAAGATGTGGCAGTTGTAGCTCAAGCTGAAACTCAAAAATATGTTTCCCTTAGTGAGGAGGAGGTTAGAATTGTTGTTGAAAGGGAGAAAAGAAATAAAACACCGAAAAGAAAAATGCCCATGGATGTTGCTCTTCCACTTGATGATGAGGATATTATTTATGTAGAAGAAGATATGTTAAATAGGAAGAAGAAGAAATCAAAATTGGCGAATCTGTTAAAATCATAAGCAACAGTCAAGAACAAAGTGAAAGTTCTAAAGGCAGCAAAGAAATCATAACACCAGGTGCTGATTTAGAGGATGGCATTATGAAAATAAAACAAAATGCCATTCATAATCACTTGAGGAAGAATAAATAAATTAATGGTGGAAAAATATTTGAGCTTAATGTCACCCAATTCTATAGGTCAGATGAAGGACAAACTCAATATCAAATTAGAAAGGCACATCACCTACATGTCCATAACTTGAAAACATTGTTCAGGTACAATCCATATGCACTTTCGGTGGCTTATGTGGTTGTTGATCCAAATCAAGTTCCCAATAGGGAGGAATTTGATAGGACGCAATGTTTTGACTACATATATTACTTAATTGGAGGGAACCATTTAGCAGAGGCCAAAAGACAATTGATCGAGGAATATCCTGGAAACTATCTTTTTGAAACAGTGAAATGCATCATTTATGTTGGTTTAACAGAAACAGAGGCAAAGTTATTGGCATGGGATCATAATGCAGATAATGAGTATAGAATGTCTATGACTTTCATCCAAAGGGTCAGATTTATTCATAATGAATTTTTAGAAAAATGTGGTGGCGATAAGAAAAAGGTGATTGTAAGCTTTCGAAATGAATACTATATGGAAACAGGTTATCAAATTGAGGATAGAATCAAATCAAAAGGTGGAAAAGTAAATTCAGAACTATTCAAAGGCATAGATAACATTTTCCGGATGGCATTTAGAATAGGGGAGATATGGGAATTGATTGATGACATTTTCAAATTGTGGGAGAATACTGGCATAAAAAATCAGAATGTTAAAAGGTCTAAACACATAATATGTACCAATAGTAAGACAGGTCCTGAAATGAAGCAACTTCCAGATGATATGACTATCACACCTTGGAGAACAATGCAAGATGTGAAAGATGAAAAACTAGTCAAATCAATATTATGTCGTGTGAAGTCAAGTGAATTGTCATTGGAGGAAATGTGCTTGGAATTTCAAAAGTAAGTTTGTTGAATTACTTTTACTTTTTCTTGGATTATAATTTTCTTTTAAATATAACATATTGTTGTTGGTATTATTTGTTATACATATCACTATATTAACAATTTTTACTTTATTTATTTAGTCATAAGATTATATGAAAATACAAGAACATATTCTTTCCAGGAAAACTAATGTCTTTTCGATCTGCTAGTCCCACTAAGACGGGTAGCTATATTAGAAACAAACAATCAAAGTAACTTGTGATTTCCTTTATGTATGATAGATAAGAGAGAAGCAAAGAGTACCAACCTGAATCTTTCTCTTGGCTCCTTGCTTGTTTCCTCTATCCCTTGATAGAGCTTGCCACTCCTTTCCTACTTGTCCCGCTTTAGAGAATACCTGTAGAGGAAAAGCAACAAAACACCATCAACCTATAGAGATCTATAATACCATAAACAATGCAGAATCAGAAATACATTAACCATACAGTTGCATTCACAAATACACAAGTATATGGAGGAAAACTCAAATAACTTTATTGATAGTAGAAGAGAGGATTACAACCCAGCCGTCTGATCCAGCATCATCCTCCCAACATGAAAGCCCTCTTCACCTCATGAAAAGCAAGATCACCCAACAATACAATGTCTCAAAGAGAAACCAACAACACTTCCTTACAAATTACAAAATTCTAGCCTCTAGATCTCTCAGATGAGGGATCCATATATAGACTTCTTGCAAGGGGGTGAGTTAGCTCTGGGTTTTTTATTAGTGTCATTTCATTGATATTTCTTGGTTCCACTTGGAAATTTCTTTGATCTCTTACTCATCCCTAGGCGAATTCAGAGAGGTGAGTGTCATAGGAGAAGTTTCTAGAAGATTCCATGAGCATCCACTTAGCAAACTGTCTCTGCCATTTGTCTCTTCTCGCTCATCGCACCCCACAAAAGGCTCTTTCAGTATGCATCACACCTGGCTAGTGTGGTAGCTCGTATGCATCGCACTTTGACCATGGAGCAGTCAGAATGGTCTATTTTTGGCCAGTTCTGAGTAGTTTTTCAGGTGGAACTTCTAGGAAATGATGTAATTAGTTGACCATGATCCTTTAGGGTATGAAACAAAAATTTTAGGGATTAAAGAGCTCTTGTTTATCGACATATGATTGGGGTTGCAGTGCCCAAATATGTCTATAACAGTTGCCCCCTAAAGCATGAGGTCGTAAATCTTCTGATGTCGGGTGAAATGCTTTATCATGAGGATCTATGGTTTTTCGAACTGGAAGGTGACCTGTAATAAGATACAATACAATACATCATCATCATGTTATTTTCATGATCTAGCTGAGGCGGGCATTCCCATGCTCAGCTTTTATAAATTCATTTTCATGTACATGGAACAGATAACTATCTGCGATTGCAAACCAGTGATTCTTTATATGTAGAGTCATCATCTCTTAGCTTGGATGATCATCTATGCAATTTCTATGTACATTTGATGTCTTTATTTCCCTGAATATATCATAGTCAGGATGGATGAAACTAGATCTAGGGTCTTCAAACTCATTCAATCTTCACCCGATGTACGAGTCGATCCATGTGAAGAGATGTTCTGAAGTCAAACATGGAAAGGCATCGCCTGATTACCAACCAATGACGTAAGGTGTTAACAGGCACAAGAGGAATCACCGATAATGATAATGACCCTCAAGGTACTATAGTACAATTCACCTAGTGTGAATATATGAGTCGATGTCGAACACCACGCAAAATCTTTCGGTCGAAGGCCATTGATGTAAACCTGTCGCCGAAAATGAGAAACTTGCCATTGAGCCATGCAAGCTTCACAGTACTAAAAGGGTTGTTTCTAATTCAACTTCTCGGATAATGTATTGATGTCGACAAGAAGTGACTCATCGTAGGAAGACATTGATGTATCCCACATCTACGACATGAAACGAAGCAAATGATTTTGTGGAGGTGAAAACAATCTGATGATACAAGGTTCAGGAATGGCGGTCATGAAAAATGGACGATGAAGGTATTCCAGTGGATGAGGCGTTAGCTGGGTGGTAAATTCTTTGAATGACTTCTCTTGAACATATCGGTGACACTGAAATGGATTGGTAGTGTTAACCCCAAAAGATGGATGGTATGGAGGACCAATGGTGATATGACCGGTGAACGGAATAACCCAACCCGATCAATCATGGTGATCGAGTGAAAGTGTCATGTTCAAGAGTGACCTACTACCGATAAATTTCTTTAAGTTCTCTTCCCCTTTTCCCCAGTCATTACTGACCAGTACCTCTTTATTTTTGTCAAGCTTGAGGAGGATAACATATGTTTGTTCTATAATTTGCTCTTCGGGCAAACCTGTCGCTATGTTTTAGCAAGACTAGCAACAGTGAAACTCGTTCTTGTCAGGGTGGACAAGTTTGTCGCTATCGTTTTAACGAGTTTAACAACAAAGGTAACTCGATCCTTTTCATGTTTAGAGAGTTTGAAAAGGGACTAAAAGGAAACTTCAGTAGTCATTTTTCATAGAATAATCCCTTAAGTCCTAAAAAGTATAAAATAATATGAAAGGGATCACTTTTCGATCATTTTAGTGAGCTGAAAAAGACAAGTGCTTGATCTTTTTGTTTGATAATCCCTCAGGTTCTAAAAGATTAAAATGTACAGGAGGGATGGCGTTTCTCTTTACTTTAACGAGCTGGAAAGGCCAATAGCTTGGCAATCTTTTCATATTTAGCGAGTCTAAAAAGAGCTTAAAAGAAACTCTTTTTTTTTTAGGAACAAGTGATATTTTCAGATAGCAGCTGGTTCCAGGTAAGTTTGGAACTTCTCAAAACATGGAAGTGAAGAGGGTGGCTAACAAAATCACTTATCGCAGTTGTTCCTCAAAAGGGTAAACAATCAAGTGGAAGCATATGATTGGCCAAAAGAATGGAGGTGATGGAAGGACACAACCAAGGCTCAAAAGGCTGATAACAACGCAATCACAAAATTCGTTTACTGAAGGCAGGTTTATTTTTTAATGAGCTTAAACCTTGTGCCAACATGTGCTCAGTGCTAGGTTTATCTTTTAATGAGCTTGAACTTTTCTTAAACATTGCTCATGCCAGTCATTTAAATATGTCTCTTTCTAGTAGTTCATTTTTTAATGAGCTTGCACCATGCGAAACTTTGCTCATTTCCCTTTCATGCAGGCTAGAAACAACCAAACTACAGAACTAACTACACTAAAGCTAAGGAACTACTAAGATTAGGTAGGATGGTTTTGTCCTCAGCCGAGGCAAAATCCTTCCTTTGCTTTGTCTGCAGGGCACCGACAAAAGTGAACGGTGGATTAGAACATTCACCTAACCTAAGAAGTTGAACTAACCTAAGCTAAAATAGCTAAACTAAAACAGCTACAAAGCTAATCTAATTGGTCATATTTTGCTTGCATAAAAAGGATTGCATGCCCCTAGGTATGAAGAAAAGTAGAGTTTCTAGGTTACCATATGGAAGTTCCCACATCTAAGCAAGATTGTTTCATCCGCAAAGCAGACAAACACTTCCTTCGCTTTGTCCATTGAAACAGACAAAGGTGAATGGTGTGGGTCAGCACTTCCAATCACATAACCTTTGAGGAGATAAATGTTTCAGGCCGATCCCAAACCCTACAAGGAAATGGTGTTTCAAACTAATCATATAACCTACATGGAAATCTATCTTTTCAACTGGGTTCGCTTGTTGAAGCAGACCAGGGTGCATGCCCCCTAAATTTCATTACATTCACCTAACTACTCGCGGTAATTAGGTGGATGAGATGAAGGTTAAAGAGACATTTTTGATGTGAAGAAACCATTTAGGGATGATGTTTGACTTGTAGTTGTGTTTGAACCAAGAAATGAAAGTTGTTCGATAAGCTATACCATTCTGCCTTCATGCGGGAAACACATCACTCGGAAGAGTGTGGAAACAATAGATCCCATGCTATAAACATAGTCACACCCAAGGAGTAGATTGTAATATAATGGCCCTTGGACTACCATCACATTCAAGTGAATGGTTTTCCCTTTCAAATTTATGCGTAACTTTGGAAGGATCCTGAATAGTCGACTGGTTCCTTTGTTAAAGCCTGACAAATTTTGATTCTCAGGCAAAAGCGATGGTGAACCAGGTGCTTTCCAAGTAGTTGAGGAAAGGATACTCACTTAAGCCCATTAATCGATAATGGTGCCAGACACGATCATTTTGTACACTTGTACTATGATCCGGAATGGTACGCTAGATGGAAGGAGGGGTCTTGCTAGTTGATTCCAATCAAAGGAAACGACTAGACTGCTCGGAGGAGGTGCCGGATAAATGGCTGGATAAACCTCCCGAACTAAGGAACCTTCCTCCTGTTGTAAGGGAATGGGTAGACTACTCCCATGTTCATCAGAATATGTACTAACAAGAAGCATTTGAACGGTGTCGTTCTCATTCTCTTTGGAAATTGTATCATCTAAAGGTAGACCTTCCAAAGGCAAAACTAGGTCGAGTGCTATCTTGACCTGCTGACTTGGGTCCGGTATGGACTCAGAAGTTTTACTTTCAATGATAGGCATTTCGACTAACAATTGAGTTATGTCAGTCGGATTTTCAACTAGCAATGGACTTGGTAGGAGTTTCTTGTATCCACGCTGAAGTCGTTGTGGTGAAGCAGGACAGTTACACAAGATTCTCTTGGCCTCATCTAGAAAAGGACATTGGCAAAGGTGATGGTCTTCATCGCATAATTGACATGGAATTTTGACCTTTCCTTTCTATCCAGGAACTTCATTTTCACTAGTCGATGGTGCGTTGTCAACATGATCGCCAGATGTTGATGACACCGGACGGTGTGCACGAGGAGACCATTATCTCAAGATTGGTTGAATGCAAGGGCAATATCTATGAAAATGGTTTACTTTGCACATTAGAAAAGAACATTTAGGAGATTTAATGTGTGGATTTTCACCAGATGATTCATTGTTGCCCCCTTGCTTGACTGACTTCTTCTTCTTCTTCTCCTTCCCTTTCTTCTTCTTCTCACCTACTTGGTTTTTAGTATCACTAGTTTCACTAAGTGAAGAGGAAGAAGGAGAGGGATAAATAGATGAATTATACAATGAAGGGACAACTTTATTATCATCTGGTTGCTGATTCTATTGCTGAGGAATTATCGTGTTTTGAACGACAAAGGTTGAGAATAGCCATACTAGCAGGCTAATTATGATTCCTGGAAGGGACAATGTAGCCATATATGGAGCACCAATATCTCCCCAAGAAGAGAAAGGGCTAGGATTCCTCCCAAGGGGAATTCCTTGATTGGTGGACTCCATTACTTCAACCTAAGATCAACGAAGGAACAGGGATGTTATTATGAATTAAATAAATTTTATGACGCTTTGACACAACTTGCTTTTTCAATTTTTAAGAGTCGAGAAAAAGCTAAAGGTGACTCTAGTCGCCTTCAATTTTTAATGAGCCTGAAGTGAAAAGTGATCAAATGGACCTTTTCTTTTAGGGAGTCGAAAAGGAACGAAAGTGACTACTCTGGAAATCTAGACAGAGGGATTACCAAACCAATCGCAAAAATACAATATACACCTTGGTGGTAAATTAAAAAGAAATTACTAAGGACTTTACGTATGGCAATCAATCTTCCCGAATGTTGTCTTTAGTGCATTGCAATCAATAGGGCGGCAGACACGACTTCCTAAGCATAAAGGATATCAGCCTATTGTGGTCTCCCAATATATACTCGACGATATGGGGAGCACAAGTCCGTACTGGCACTTGTCATATCAAAGAGGAGGAATCACCCAACCTTCAATGAAAATGATAGTTACCAAGTTTTACAATGCCGAAACACGTCTCTAGCCTAGACTTCTATATGTGTTGTGTTAGGTTCCAAAGCGTTTTTATGTTCATTGAGGTTTATTTTAGAGTTGATCTTTCTTAGAAGTTCGTCTTTCAAGGTTCACCACGTGATGTAGATGTAAAATTCCTAAATATGCAATCTAAAATGATAAACAGTCGTTTGTTTTCTTTTAGCAATGAAAATCCTAGCTACTAAGGAAAGAAAAGTATGATTCTTCTAACAGAGAGCATAGAGCACACACTAAATGCACTTTTCCTAAATCATTTTCTGCATGCAGTCTAAATGAAAATGCACATGCATGTATTTGTTTTTCCATTTCCTTAATGTGAGAATGCCAAAAAGGAAAACAAAGTACAGATCTGAACTATTGTCTTCAAAGCGACACTTCAACAATTTCTTTTCAAAATGAAAGGAAGACTAAAATGACACTTCGATTTCGAATGGAAAACTACTTTCGACACTTCAAATATTGACAATTCAAATCAAATACAATGACGAAAGTACAATCCACTATCTAAAAGAGGAAGACTTTATGACACTCTTTTTCTTGACTCAAAATGACAATTACGACACTTTTGAATCAAAAGACGACAATTCGATTAAGCTACTCTTGACAAAGGAGGACTATAAATGATGAAAAATACATAAAAAAACATTAACAATTCCTGATCAATGGAGGCTGAATAATGTAAAGGAAGAAGGCTTCAATAATGATATACTGATCATAAGCAGCAAAACTACTGAATAGAGCTGAAAACAAGGAGAAAAAACCAATTTCCTAGGAGGAAAAACAGTATCATTCAATCATCGCACCTGTCCTTAAGGGAAACAGGGATGCATCTCACCTACAACACACTGGAGGTGCGATGCATACAGGCTGCCAGTCACAGACAGTGCGATGGGCTAGGGAACAAAACTAAGTTTGGTTGTGCTCAAAATTTGCAGCTAAGTTTAGTTATTTCAGCTAAGTTATGATAGACAGTAAGAACAAAGTATAGGGGTATGATCTTAGGAGGTTATTGAGCTACCACTAGGGCACTTAGGATGTTTGCAAGTCAGATTTTCAGTTCATAAACCAACTCAGACATTGACTGAAGCAGCGTTGATCTACTTTGCACTTGCATAGCAAGTGCAATTCGAAGGCTAGCTGGCTTAACTTCAAGCTCCGTCTGTAGTTTATAAAGCAAACAATAATAACACGCAAACAAACTAATCTCTCCCCGATGGAGTCACCATTTTATTTCTGGGAAAACTAGTGTCTTTTCGATCTACTAGTGCCACTAAGACGGGTAGCTATCTTAGAAACAAACAAACAAAGTAACTTGTGATTTCCTTTATGTATGATAGATAAGAGGGAAGCAAAGAGTACCAACTTGAATCTTTTGCTTGGCTCCTTGCTTGTTTCCTCTCTCCCTTGATAGAGCTTGCCACTCCTTTCCTACTTGTCCTGCTTTAGAGAATACCTGTAGAGGCAAAGCAGTAAAACACCATCAAACTATAGAGATCTATAATACCATAAACAATGCAGAATTAGAAATACATTAACCATACAATTGTATTCACAAATAGCAAGATTCACAAATACACAAGTATATGGAGGAAAACTCAAATAACTTTATTGATAGTAGAAGAGAGGATTACAACCCAGCTATCTGATCCAGCATCATCCTCCCAGCATGAAAGCCCTCTTCACCTCATGAAAAGCAAGATCACCCAATAATACAATGTCTCAAAGAGAAACCAACAACACTTCCTTACAAATTACAAAATTCCAGCCTCCAGGTCTCTCAGATAAGGGATCCATATATAGATGTCTTGCAAGGGGATGAGTCAGCTCTGGGTTTTTTATTAGTATCATTTCACTGATAATTCTTGGTTCCACTTGGAGATTTCTTTGATCTCTTACTCATCCCTGGGTGAATTCAGAGAGGCAAGTGTCATAGGAGAATTTTCTAGAAGATTCCATGAGCATCCACTTAGCAAACTGTCTCTGCCATTTGTCTCTTCTCGCTCATCGCACCCCACAGAAGGCTCTTTCAGTATGCATTGCACCTGGCTAGTGTGGCAGCCAGTATGCATCGTACTTTAACTATGTAGCAGTCAGTATGGTCCAGTTTTGGCCAGTTTTGTGTAGTTTTTCAGGTGGAACTTCTGGGAAATGATGTAATCAGTTGACCATGATCCTTTAGGGTATGAAACAAGACTTTTAGGGATTAAAGAGACCTTGGTTTATTGACATATATGATAGGGTTGCAGTGCCCAAATATGTCTATAACACATATTATTAAAATGTTGAATGAAGAGAGTTGGAATGATGTTGTACTCAACTACCCAGAATCAAGTTCTACAGCAACACTTAAAGATTTTTATCTTGCATTCAAATATGTATGTCGATTTTTACATTCATTTTATTCATATAATTTTTATTTTATTATATTACTTATACTTATATTTATTTATTTCATTAAAGATGTCGAAGAAGGATGTGAATGGAGTACCAAATACTTTCAAATTTAATTGAAAAAATTATGTTGGAAATTCTGAGAAAGCAGCGTCTTAGGAATGTTGAACTTTACCCTACTCTTACTCATTTCATTTGGAATGGGTTGGACACTATCCAATATCAAATAATTCAAGGTCACTGTGAAGACATTGCAAAACTCATACCTAAAAGGGAATATGCCCTAGTTGTTGTAGACATTCCTCATGGTTTCAATTTCTCAAACATTGAATATGATAGTTACCCTTACACTTATCAAACTTTTAATAAAGTGGTTACGGGCTTTCAAGAAGTCACAACATCATCACTTTGAAGATTTGTGACATTTCATTCAAACACACAATTTGCAATGTTATTAACAAGCTTCAAGGGAAAATCAAACTAAAGGATGCAACTTACATGGTAAGACATTGGAATTGTATGTATGATTAATGTAATTTTTTTTTTATGTACAAGTGGATTGATCTTTTACTATGTTGTGTTACAGGCAAAAGTCAAATCTTATTTCTTCTAGAGATCAACCAATTACAAGTGACTATGAGTTCATCCATGTTGAATGTTGGGCAAAAGATGATAACTATAAGACCATTCTTCTGAACCAAGAAGATGGAAAGAGACATAGCCAAGTACTGGTTCATGATGTTGTCATAAAAAAGTTAGCATATGAGGATAAAGATGCAAAAGGAGAGATAGTTAACATTTATCAAAAACCACAAACATTGATTAACTAACTTATAGATTTATGTTCAAATGAAGGAGATTAGGTTTTGGATGTATTTTCAAGTTCAGGTAAGTTTTATTATATAAAATTGAATTTTAATATTTTGTATTTTTGTTTTTATGTGTTTATACTAATTTACTTACTTATTGTTTTTGTGCTTTATGATTAGGTACAACACTAGCATGTTGCCTACAAAAAGGAAGAAATTGCATTGTGATTGAAAGAGACCCACTACAATGCAATTTTATTCAACAAAGAATTAATGCTCTTCAATTTCTTTGAGATGCAATGCAAGGAGTGGGTTTGTGGAAAGGATATTTTAGTGAATCACGTGTGGCAAAAAAGGCAAAGGAAACTCAACCACCATTATATGGAATGATTGGAAAATGACACTTTGGGAGATTTGCATACATGAAAGATCCATTAGACAAGGAAAATGAGGAAACTCAAGCATAAAATATTGTGGAAGAAGAAAATAATGAAGTTGAAGAAGAGGATGAACATGGATTATATGATATTCTTGATGACATTTAAGCTATGATTACAAATCAAACTCAATTTTGAGAGATCTTCATTGGTTTTACTTGTAATGTTTTGACTTTGAGATTTTAAGAGAAGAATGAACATTTGATTATTGTTGTTATATGTTCAATATTTGTATTATCTTATTTTCACTTTAAT
This sequence comes from Pinus taeda, assembly GCA_000404065.3. Taxonomy (NCBI): domain Eukaryota; kingdom Viridiplantae; phylum Streptophyta; class Pinopsida; order Pinales; family Pinaceae; genus Pinus; species Pinus taeda. The sequence continues at coordinate 60,532 of APFE030575548.1, read as the reverse complement.
TTTTATGTGAATCATTTTTTTTGTAAAACATGTGATTACTATTATTTTTTAACATAAAATTCATAAAAATGCTAATTTTTTAAGTTTTTTTGTTAGGATTTTCCCATAAAAAATGTTTATTTGACATGCCATTTTTGACAAAAATTCTGAAAATGTGTATTTTTTTCATTATAATTATATAGAAAATGTGTTTTTTTGTCAAATGTTTAAAATTATTGTGTGTTTAGTGACAACTATTTGATGTCCGTTGAAATATTAATTAACATTACATAAACATATAGAAAATATTAACTTTAAAATATTGACCATTTTTTTAATTACGCGAAAAGATGGAGATTTCATTACAAACAAAATTGAAAAGAAAAATGAAAACACTAAAAATACACTTAAAACAAATCTTACGGGAAGAAGAAGGCATTAGAAAATTTAAAGTGCCAAAAATCAACCCTCTAAAAAAAGGGGTTGATGTTGCATCAATACTTTTCAAAATCAGCATGAAAACCACTAACATCGAAAAAAAATGTTCATACTTGATACATAAGAAAATTTAAAGTGCGAAAAAGATGCTAAAAAAAAAAGGTTTATTCTGGCATCACCACTTTTCACAATCGGGGGATTTTTTGCTACCTCAAAAAAACAAGTTACCAATTCATTTTCTTGTTTGATTGGTAACTATGTTTAAATTAATGATAATTTAAAGTAAAAAGAGGACAAAAATGCAGCACAAGACAAACACAAGTCGATAACGAAGTTCACCCATCTTGGACTATGTCTCCTGGTTCAACTTCCAATGGTGACCACTTTATTAAAATGTTGAAGTGCTTATTACATCAAAATATAAGTCTCAACTTGTAAAAATAACACTCCCATGTTGTCTAGAACACTCAAAAACCCTTATCTAGTCTCTTGTTGCACTAAAAAGGGCTCAAAAATGAGCAAGATATCCTTCTTCAAAATTATGTTTTCATAGCCATTCAATAAAAAGCTTTATTTAGCTAAATGTTCAACAAAATGGGCCTATGGCCCAATGGTGGTGCGGTTGATTAATTCTCAATCATTCGGGGATTCGAATTGGCAAGTTCACCAGGTAGTTGATTGGTTTAATAAATATTAAACAATCAAATTAATTGGGTTGTTGGCCCCTCACCCTTCTCTATCGTGGTTGCATTACATGCAGTGGAACCACAGGCCGTTGGCTCCATGCCCTACACCTCTTCCACCTATGCTTTGGTCACGTTGTATACCATATAACCGAATGCTAGGTCAGTTAGGCTAGCCCGTCAGTCTAGTGTTTTAACACCAAACGAGAATATGTTACACCATAAATTAAATGTTTCTACCATGGTTTAGTAAGCAGCATATGTGACATATTGGTAGAGTGCATATTTCGTTGGATGGAGGTTGGAGGTTCAATACATAGGGATGTGGATTCGGTCGATTAACAAATTTTTTGGCATCAATTCTAGGGCCACTTGGTAGCCTCTCATAGGGTGACATGACACCCTCAATTGGCCCATGTGGTGGCCTATGATTGGCCCACATTTCCAACTATATGCTGAGTCATATGCCGAGTTAGCTACCACATCCTCTTCTCTAATTCACCCCTACCAAATCTATACCACCAATCTTGAGTTACCACGTCAGTGTCTGTAAGCTACCACATGGAAGTCTATATTGTCCAATCAACCCTACAAGTCAACTCTTTACATGTTCAGAAAAAACTTCAAAACGTCATAACTTTGTCATACAATGTCATATTAACGTGATTCAAGCATCGTTAGAATCACCACGATGAGCTCAACGACTTGGCAGTGGTTTCAAGAGAATTTGAGCACACTGATTTTGAGCATTTTCTTGATCCCATTGATCACTTAGTGACTCCATTTTTATGGTTTTGTGGCCTTGGAGAATTTGCTCTCCAATCCTAATCCAAAGCCCTAAATCGTATTTTATGTTAATTTGCTATATAGACAGGGCTCTAATTGATTTTAAATTAAGTGTTTTCTTTTTAATGGTTGATGATTACTCAAGTGTGTGGAATGGTCCAAGTGATGTTATTAATTTGTTTCAAACCCAAATAAAATTTGAAAGATGGTAATGCAAAAATGCAATGTTTTCCTTTCAACAAAAAATATTTATGGGAGAGAACAAGAGGTGTTTTTCATATTAGAACAATAAAGCAATCATTCAAGTCCAATCAACTATCAACCACTCCAAAATAAAATTTTAAAGTCCAAAATTCACAGCCAACACTCCAATGCAACTCTCTAAATAGCCCAAAAATGTCAAAAAAATGATCATAAAATGGAATTTTTTGTTAATGGCATGGAAACAATAATGAGGAATGTTGGACTTGAAATTGTATCAAATAAATCCACTTTTCCCAAATGGGTGGAGAAAAATTCCATAAAAAACCAATATCCAATGGATCTCTTTCCAAGGAGTAGATTCCCTAAGGTTCACGGGAAAAAACCTCGAAATTTTTCGCAAAAGTTCTTTTTGCACCCTATGAGAACTATTTCTACACCCTACAAGGGTATCATAGATAATCAATGGCAACAAGAGTGATTATGTAGGAATCGTCACCCTTCAAATTCACATTAGGTTCTAATGAGTCACTCTATATCCCTTTTCTAAACCACAATGGTCACAACTATCATGGGATAGATTATGCCATCGTTGAAACACATAAAATTGAAAATACCCAAAATTATAAAATGCAAAGATTTAGATATGATTTCCCAATTCCAAATTGGTAACAACAATCAACTAGTACTAATCACATAACCAAGTCAAGCAAATAAAACTTAAGACTCTACCTAGGTCGCTACTCACTAGGCAACACACTCAAGAAAATTGTCATAGATAAAATGCATCCAAAGGAACACCAAATAATCTATAACTAAGGATATCTAAGTAGATCCTAAAAGAAGAGACTTGTCCAACATTACATGCAAAGAGATATAAGCCATAGAACATCCTTGGACCAATCAATGACAAGATTCACAAAAAAAATCCAATGGTTTCCCAAAGTTGGGCCCTACAAGCATAATCATTCTTGATATTTTAGCAACAAGTGATGATCTCTACTTACTAAGCCTACAAGGAGAGATGCACTACTTTGTATTAGACTACGTAAAGTGATGATGGGATGACCAAGATTCTACTTAGATATTCTAGACCAAGTTTAATAACTCATGCATATTTAGAAAATGGAGTTAAACCACACACAAAACTCATAAAGCAAATAAATCAAGAAATTTAAACAACGGAGATAAATATGTGTCCCCATTGGGGTTTCCACTTTCGTTGTGAAGAAAATCCATCCTATGGATAGGTGAGATCCTCCATAGATTTGTCCATGATCTGTGACACGATCATGTATAGATCATCCACTATGATCCACTAGATTAATATCTCAAACTAGTTGACATGTAAGGAAGGATAATATGGAGGAATGAGTGCATAACTTTTTCCTTGTAGGTTGTGTTTGCTCATAACTAGTATGATTGTAGAAGATCTTGCTTTAGCTCCTGAAACTCTTGCTTCCACTCCCAACACTTTTATACTTTGCACAATAGACAAAATAAACACAAAATCTACCTTTTCTAATAATATTGAAGTTAGAGATTTTATAGATTTATCCTAGATTATTCAAGGCAATATAGATCCAAACATAACATGCACAAAACAACTCATTTTGGAGGGGGAAAAGTGAAATCTATGTCAATGAATGATAGATTACAATGGTTTATACCTTGAATATAGTTGCAATTTTTTCATAACTCCTTGATTAGATTATCCTCCTTGGACTACATCCACAAGAAAGGCAACCTCTAAATGCAAATTTTAACTCAAGAGGGTCTCTATCTTTTGAGATTTTTGTAGCATTTAGTTATGTGTGCTCTTTATATCTACTCTCCCATGTGAATGGATTCTTTACATAGAATTGGTGAGGATTTGAGAGGATGAATCTATACCCTTAAGCCTTGGTGAATTTGGGGTCCAATATGAGTTCCCAAGTCCATTAGATGGGGTACTCCAACTCTCGAACTAATCTTCTCAACAAGGGTTGAATCAAGAAGCATATGAGGTTTATTGTTCTTTGCTAAGATGTAGAACACAATCATCATTGCTTTTAAGAGTGTAACAAGTGATGCATTGGTCTTTGTTAATGGATAGGGAGTGGGTGATGACCCATTTAATATCACCTACCCAAGGATATTCAACAATGTCTCAACAAAGAGTATCAATAGGTCCCTGAAGTAGACTCTAGGATGACAGATAAGGCTATAACATGGATGGATTTCCAGTAAACCATTGCACAATATTTTTTAATTCCTTTATAACATAAATTTTGTAATATAATGGAAAACCAAACACTCCATAATGATCAATGACCTTAAAAATAGGCATAAGCTAGTCCTTACCTTCAAATACATCAATTTGTTGGTATTCACAATTCACATGTTAGATGATCCAAAAATACAATATTATCATAGGTTATAAAATTGGAACAAAATAATTATTAATTTAAGATAATTATTAAATTCTATAATGTTTAATTATTTAATGGAGACATTTAGAATTAGTATATTGTTGTAACAAGATATGACTCTCCAAAAGTGTCGTATTAGGCTCTATTTTAGGAGATTTGTTAGCTAGTTGTTTTGAATAGAATTTATTGTAAATGGACACTTGTTATTTAATAAGTGATCGATAATTAGAGGTAGCTAGGACATGGAGCTTATAAATAGCCCATTGCAAGAGTGTTTTGTTGTTCGGGTGTAAACTCTTGCAAAATCAAATTATGTAATTATTTTTTTTATTAATAAAGTTATGTGTATGAGGACACTTCTGCCATTATTGTGGTAACTGAGCTCGAGTAATGTCGCAGCGGATGTGAGGAGGAGATTCCAAATCTACAAACACATGGAAAACTCCATTAATTTGGTCAGTTAATATTTGATATGCAATCTATTGATTTGGTATTTTTTTTCTGGAAAAGAACTATATCATTGATTTTAGATTTTTAAATCTAAAAAATCATTCTCTATATTATTCCCCCTACTGTGCATTTGCTTGGTTTCCATGGATTAAAAATCATTTTCTTTATTATTCCCCCTAGTTTCTTACAATACTTGTAGAAGTCTTCTAGATATGCTTTATAGAGTGTGTTCCGCATAAGTTCTATATTCATATCACCGAGATCCTCAGAAGTAAAACATTCAAAAAAGTAGGGAGCTAAAGACGTGTCAACAAGCACCAGTCTATATTTGACAGTGGCTCAGCTACTTGAGAAAGCAGATGCTTGTATTCATCCACCAATTTGAGAGTACATTTATCCATGATTGTTGATATGTGCAATAGTGAAGGTTCGTTCTGCAGGTAGGGGTCGTAGTCGGTGGCGGCAAGATGCATAAACCTTGAAAAACAGCGTCAAGCAGCATCACATCTTAGCACCTCTCACGCAGCAGCACCTCTTACGCAGCATCACATCTCAGCACCCCTCACGCAGCAGCACCTCTCACGCAACATGCATCTCCGCACCTCTCACGCAACAGCACATCTCTAAAGCATAAGCCGCAGAAACAAAAATGCAAACTGCAATTTATTGTTGTGAATTCCTTCAAAGACTCGATTTTTTACAGCTTCATATCATCAAGGCCTCTTTTTCGCCAGAAAATAGCAGCGGAGTGGCTTCCTGGCATCGTCCTCTTTTTTTTTAGCGGCGGCAAAAAATTCTGTGGGCCGGATCACCATATTTGAGAATTTTGCGTTGCAGGTTTTGAATTTCTAAATGTGCATGTAATTTAACAATGCACACCAGCACCTAGAGGCGGTGCTTCTGAGAGATTGTGCTTGATTCGTTACGCACCATTTAGTATCAAATTTCTAACAAATTATCAATTTTTTCTTGTATTTTGAACTCTGCCTGTCTATGCGTGTATTTACCACTGGGACCAATAGCTGATCAATTTGAAATGTTATCCGATCTGTTAAGTAATTAATTAATTTCACTCAAGGGTGTTTTCTCTTTGCAACTCCAGAGGTCTTGGCCTCTAACATGTGTCTGAACCAGTTCGTAGTTCTTACTGTGGACTACCTTCAAAGATCTGAGAAGTTCCAAAGAAATCCATTCCTTCTAGATTTATTCGTTTAGATTTGTATAGCAGAAAGGGTATGAGGTTACAGTGGAGCTTGGCATTCATAAGTCCGAGGCCCTCTTCTCTTGGATAGCTATGCGCTTTGTTATATGTGATGTGAGATGATCAGCCAACAAGCGTAAGAACCAGCCAGCGTTTGACAAGTAAAAAGATCCAGCATTTGACATTTTTTTTAAAAGGTGAATCTAAAAAGTTTTTGCGGAGGAATAAGGAATATTGTATTTTGGAAAGATAGGATGTTTTGTTACTTTTGGGAATTTATTGTGTGGGGAATAATAAGGTGATTTGTAAATCTTTGGAGTAATAAAGTGATTTTAATTGTAATTTTTTGAAGGGATAAATGTAACTCAAAGTAATTTTACTTTGGGGGGGTAACTTTTTTTTTACCAAGTTTTGCAAGAGCATCATTGTAAAAGTCAAATTTTTAAAGTTACCTTGTAGTTTTTGAGAAATTGACTAGAGCCAAGTGCAAAGCTCAGTCATTTTTCTCCTGATTCAACGACTATATGAGAGTCAAGGCCAAGCCCCGATAGATTGTGTTTTTTGCATGGAGTGTTATGTTGCCCATATTGACATTTTTGTTCTGATTCTTGGTGCGAAGCTTCAACATTACAATGTCTAAGTTGATTAATTTGTTTTCTGATACCGACAAACTTGAAGGCACCAAATCTTATAAAACATGGCACCGTCTCATCAAAAGAACTCTCATTTACAATGAATTATGGCAGGGTATATGAGATGGACATATTAAGCCTAATAACCCACAAATGCAACTGCACTAGCAAAATGGGAAGTTAAGAATGCCAAAGCCTTAGCTCTTATTAAATCTTCTGTGAATGATGAAATGTATGTCCATATAGAAAATGCTACAGATGCATGGTCTACTTTGAAAACATTTAAAGACCTCTTTGATACTCAACCTGAATCAAAGAAAGTTGATCTACAATTAAAATTGTTGCAACAAAAATTGACTGAAGGAGGTGACGTTCTTGAATATATCTCAAGACTTAAGAATATTAAGTAGGAAATCATTAATGTTGGTTTCCCAACAATAGATGATAGTTTTATGGTAATAATTGTAATTGCTAGACTTCCTTCTTCCTACACGCATTTTTTGGAGACTTTACAATTAACTGGGAAATTAGAGAAACTAAAGTTTGATGAGCTCTGTGAAATTTTGACCCAACATGATAAAACCTTTGGGAAGAAGAAGAAAGTTGGTGAAGATGTTTTTCTCACAGAGGCCAGCACTAGTAAATTATCATCAAACAGTTCTCAAGGTAGAGGCAGAGGGAATTTCAATCAGAATCAAGCAGCACATAATGTACAAAGTCGAGGTCGAAACCAAAGAAGAGGAAACAACTTTAATAGAGGCAACAGTTCAGGAGGAGTAATTTTCAAGGTAGAGGAAACAACCAAGGAAGAGGAAATTTTCAAGGACAAGGAAATAATAATCAAGGTAGAGGATAATATCAACATAGAATTCAAAGCAGAGGCAGAGGACAATCTTCAGGAAGAGGAAGAGACTTAAGTCAAATTGTGTGTCGAAGATGTAACAAAGTTGGCCATTATGCTAAAGATTGTCGAACATCTCTTAATAAAATTCCCAAGTTTCAGTAGCACTCAGCACAATTTGCAAATGATCATGATGATGATAACTCAGAATATGTTTTTACTTCCTCGCCCACATCACAATTTTTATCTCATCTTAGAAGTGACTATGAAGATGCGTGGATCTTGGATTCAGGGGAAACTTAGCACATGACTTGTCGATGTGATTTTTTTTGGAATTTTCAAGATTGCCAACTTAATTCCATTTTTCTTGCTGATGATACAAAACATACTCCTTATGGAAAAGGAGCAGTTAAAGTTTTTCTCCCTAGCATTGGAGAAAAAATGATTTCCAATGTATGGTATGTACCAACATTTAAGAAAAATTTGCTCTCTTTAGTCATGATTCGACAAGCAAGACATCAGGTGATTATGGAAGATGGTTTAGTCAAGATTAATTCAGTCAAATAGAACTTGAAAACAATCATGACAGGATATGAAGATGGAAAACTATTACGGATAAAAGGGACAGTTATTCCAAGGCATTCTGATTTTGCAGGGGTAGTGACTACATGTATTTCACCTGTAAGACTATGGCATGTAAGATATGGACATTTGAATTTTGGGAGTCTTTCTCAATTGCAGAAACAAGGAATGGTTAAAGGACTTCCAACTTTCAAAAGGGAAAATGCAAAATGTGAAGCTTGCATTTATGGCAAACAAAGTCGAGAAATTTTTCCAACAAGTTCATGGTGTGCGAACAGGCGGCTACAACTAGTTCACAGTGATGTTTGTGGACCACTACAAACTTCATTTGGTGGTTGCAAATATTTCTTACTATTCATTGATGAATTTAGTAGAATGACTTGGGTTTACTTTTTGAAGAACAAGTCAGAAGCATTTGAGAAGTTTAAAATTTTTCGCCAACTTGTTGAAAACGAAGTCAAATAAAAGATAAGTACTCTCAGGACAGATAATGGGGGAGAATTCACTTCAAATGAATTCAAAACTTATTGCAGTGAAAATGGCATAAGACAACATCTTACTAATGTTTATACTCCACAGTAAAATGGAGTAGTCGAAAGAATGAATCGCACCTTGTTAGGAATGGCGAGATCCATGTTAACTTTTAAGAGGTTAAGTCCAACATATTGGGCAGAAGCAATACATACAACTATCTACTTAAGAAATAGATCTCCAACTGCTTCTTTAGACGGAATCACACCTTATGAGGCTTGGTTTGGTTTCAAACCTCGAGTTAAACATCTTAGAATTTTTGGATCAGTATGTTATGCCTTAGTTTCGAAAGAAAAACGAACTAAGCTTGACTCGAGAAGTTTAAAATGCACAATGATTGGCTATTCTGATGAGAAGAAAGGGTATCGTCTTTTGACCAATGGAAAATTCATTGTGAGCAGGGATGTCATTTTTGATGAAACTGAGAGTAAAAGTGTTGAAGAAATTGAAAATATTCTTCACAAGTTAGAAACTAAGGGAAGTAAAAGAAATGGAAAAATGCAAAGTCAACCAACTTCACCAAATTGGTATGAACTTGATTTTCCTTCCTCTGAAGATGAGTCATCCAGTCCATCTCCATCAACAACATCATCTGGGTCTTCTAGCAGTTCATCCGCATCTCCAAGCAGCAACAGTTCTTCTGACAGTGATTCTCCACATTCTTCACCTGAACGACGAACATCAGTTTATATTAATCCTCTTTACAATGATGGAGACTTTACAAAAGCACAAACAAGTGAGCACCAACTACCAAAATGGGCAGTTCGACTTTTGAAAGATGTAAAGCCTGATGAGCAGAATAAAACAGGCACCAGAAGGGCACATAGAAGTGAAGGCAATTTTGCCTTAATAGCAAATGATTTTACTGAACCTTCCACATACAAAGAAGCAGTAAAACATAAAGAATGGCAACAAGCTATGATTGAAGAGTATCAGGCAGTAATTGATAACAACACTTGGAAACTTGTTGATTGTCCAGCAAATGTTAAACCCATAGGATGCAAATGGGTTTACAAAATTAAGTATAATCAAAAGGGAGAACTTGAAAAGTATAAAGCTCGACTTGTCGCAAAAGGTTTTGCGCAGCAGAAAGGCATTGATTATGAGGAAACGTTTTCTCCTACAGCTAAATGGAACACCATCTGATTAACACTTGCATTGGCCGCTCAAAAAGGATGGAAAGTTCATCAAATGGATGTGAAAAGTGATTTTCTCAATGGGGATTTACAAGAGGAAGTGTATATGACCCAACCACCAGGTTTTGAAGTTGAAGGACAAGAACATAAAGTCTGCAAATTGATCAAGTCTTTATATGGATTAAAACAAGCTCCCCGAGCTTGGTATGCAAAGATGGATGAATACCTTAAGAAATTTGGTTTTCAACGAAGTGAATCTGATGATACTTTGTATGTGCGACAACAGGGAAAATATCTGGTAATTCTTGTTATGTACGTAGATGATTTGATCGTTACTGGAAACCATGATGATCATATTGCACAGGTGAAAAAGGAGTTACAAGTAGGTTTTAAGATGACAGATTTGGGATTACTTCACTACTATCTTGGAGTTGAAGTCTTCCAACGTCCACATCATATTTTCATTTCTCAGAGTAAGTATGCAGCAGAGGTTCTTCAGCAATTTGGCATGCAAGATTGACGGCCCGTTCTCACCCCCATGGAGCAAAACTTGAAACTTTCAAAATTTGAAGGGGGGGAAAGGTGGACAGTACAACTTACAGACAGTTGATTGGTAGATTGATTTATTTGACAAATACTCGTCCTGATCTATCTTATGCAATCAGTATTCTTTCACATTTAATGCAGGAACCATGAGACAGCCACTGGAATGCAGCCAAAAGAGTTCTTCGATATATCCAAGGAACAAAATATTTTGGTCTTCTTTACACAAAGACTAAAAATTTTGTACTTGGTGGATATT
>APFE030575548.1:1151-17218 GCA_000404065.3 Pinus taeda | reverse complement strand
AAACACAGTCAAGCAACCAAAAAGCAAAAGACATAAGACTCTTTTTAGATCAAAGCAATGATTAAAGGAAAAATCAAATCCAACAATGGATTCCCCAGTGGAGTCGCCAATTTGTCATGCGGAAAGAGTTATATTTGCGGACAAATCTAACCTCCCTAGGAGTCTAAGACTCTCTAGTGACAAACAAACCAAACAAGAGCTATCCTTCTCTAAATACACATCATTCTACGAGAATTCAAATGTTTCCGATCTTACCTTAGGTCCAACGCTTGTTGTAGCAGTCCAGCCTTGCTGATCCAGATGAGCTCCTCCTTCACTTTCAGACCTGCATACACTAACAAAGCAAACGATTACGTAACACCTGAATATTCATCATAAAACAAAGCATATTCATCACATAGACCAAGGAGTACATGAAATAATTCATTAACAACAAATCATTGAGAAGAATGGATTTATTTGTATTAAGGAAACAAAAAAGGAACCATTACAACCTGAGCCTTGGTGTTGTGCAAGCTCCTCCCAGGGTCCAGCAAGAGATTTCCTCTACTTTGACAAGCTCACCCACTCCCACTATGGCAACAAGGAAGAATAGTGATCTCTCCTCACAAGTCAACAATGGAAGTCCTAATTCCAGCAGCATTTACCCTTTAGAATGTTCAGCTTTCAACCTCCCCTCCCATGGCTCAATGCCTGTATTTATAGTATTCTAGAGGAGGTTATTCAGTTCCAACATCAATGGGATACTCCCTCTTTTGGATGGGGTAGCTCCTCTCTTGATGGGATAAGCTCCTCTATCATAGGGTGCATGAACCATCTGGAGGCGCTCAATACACGTCAAAAACTCTTCTAGAAGGCTCTAGAAGTGACCACAAGTAACTTTTTAAAGATGAAACTTGCGCCTTCTGACCTTTACAGGGGTACGCACCCATCCCTTGACTTACAGAGCGTACAAGTATGCAGGTACAATGGCTTGGGATGCATACACATAGGCAAGGTAGAGAGAACCTGCATACCCAGAGATAAACATGTTTTTAAGTGACTTTCTCTCTTTTTGAAGTTTTGACATGAAGAGCAGAGGTATGGGGCTTGACAAAGAGGACAATATGGCTATTGATGGGGCCATATAAACTGCAGATAGTCATGGTGACAAATTTCAATGTAACAGGCATAACCCTTGTGTGGTGGGAGTGAAAAATTCAAAAAGGTACCAAGCATAATGGTAAACTCCTTTCGTCATTGTTTGAATTTACATCTTCATCGAGACAAAAATTTTACCCATTGGATTACACATAAAAAGACATGATGGAATGGCAACATTTGAGATAAAGTAGAGGTCAGAGTGTGCAAAGTTTCACTTAAGATTTTAGGAAGAAGGCGTTCACATTTAATGTTCCTTTAGACTCACGAGAACCTTTGATGAAATATTTTGGTGCTTTACATAGTTATCTTCGTCACTCATTATTATTATTTGATCCCAATAATCTAGATGAATCATGTGTGAAAGAAATTCATCTTGAAAATAGGGGAAACCATGAAAAAGACAACCATATGAAGAAGACAATGACAACAAATAAAAAGGAAAGAAATCCCTCTTGCACTCATTGCAAGAAACATGGGCATGATAAGGAGCATTTCTTAGCTGAAACTGTATCCTAAGTTAAAGAATGCATGGCTCTAAGAACATGATAAAATCAACCAAATCATTCAAGAAACAAATGCTTAGTTGAGGATATTGCTACAAGAAGAAGAGGAGAGATATTGCAACTTTAGTTACAAGCCCAAGAAGATGCCTTAGTAAAGTTGTAGTGTAACGAAGGCTTAGCAAAGGCATTTATTGACAGTGTTGGCCTGCCAACATGTAAGGGGATCTCCCCGATAAGAAGTCCCAATTAGACCTGAGACCATTTCTTTTTGGAGTCCCAACAATGGGTCGTACGGTAATGCCTTGACCGCGATTTTACACAGAGGAAACTAAGATAACTATGTTGGTAGCAAGGGTGTGACAGTTGCAGTGAGCCAAGGAAGGTGCATGTGAGGTTCTAACACACGGGGGTTGAGATGAGTGTGCCCCTTAGAAAACTGTGATAGCACAGATTTAAGAAGGGAACACATGAGCAAAGATGCATCACAACATGGAAGGCAAGTTAGCTAGAAATCCAAAGTGATGGTTAAACCAACAACACATTTTAGAAAGATTCATATATACATACACATATAGCTATACATGAATGTGTAAGAAAATAGATAAATATATCATTTAGAGTAAACTAGATAGAATACAATACAATACAACATATGCATGAAACATGTTGGCTCTTTTTATATTAAGAAGTGTAAGTTTCAGTCATAAAATCCATCCATGTCCAACCACTAGTTTTGACAACAAAACATTGCAGCAACAACTTCCTGCTCCTCCAAAGAGATGTACTAGCTCTGCGCAGTGGAGAAGCCAAGGCTCATTACAATACTGTCCAATCTCTCTCTAAGATAGTCTTATCAGAAGCTTGGCTAACCAAAAAGCCCTTACAATGAGTTATGAGGTTCTATTTATAGCAAAGGGTAGGGTGACCCTTGACATTCCCCTTTGTCACAGTTCATCTACCCTCATGATTCTTCATCTACTCTATGATTGTTACATCCAACTATCGACACTTGAACTTGCACTTGACAACGCATTACATTAAAATGCACATGTGCCCATGTGAGACAAAATGGCTTGAGCAAGCAATGTAATGCATCACTGACACTCGATCCATTGAGGTGAGACCAAATCTTTGACATGCTTGTGATGGTTAAGGTGGTGATTTGATACCAAGCTTGGTAATCTGTGATGGTGTGCATGCACTCCATGTTGACATCTTGCCTCTGTTGTATCCGATTGCATTGGTACGGCTCCTCCATACAAATCATCTGCTAGCATGCACACGGTCTTCTTGGGTGTGGCGGAATCGAAAACACACTGATACATAGTGTCCATCCTAATCTTCTAGTGTGTGCTAGTGGTCATGTGCATCAGGTGTCAACTGCATGTTCAACTCCAGTCGGACTTGCTTCCTATCTTCGCCTTAGTGGGTGTGTCAGATGGATTGGATCGCATGCATGCACACAATGACATGCATGCTGTTGAATTCCCATGCATGTGATCAACAACACCACTCACCATGTCTACTCCATGCAAGCTGTTGGGATGAATATATAACTTGTACGGGTGAAATTTCATCTGAATGTGCATGTTTCAACCCCTGTTGTACATGTTCTTATTGCAACTCATTCTCTTGTCTATGAAGCTCTTATTCTTTCTTTAGTTGTTTCTTGAGAACATGCAACTCCTTCTCTGTTCCATTCACCATATTCACGTGATCTTCATGTCACGCCATCACCTCATATCTTGAGTCTCCAAAGTTGCTTTCATCACAAGTGGATTTGTTTGAGCTTGCAACTTTGTTCCGCCTCCGTGTTTTCAACAAACTTCCTCTTGTGTTCGTCACATCAAATATGCTGCCTTCAACTGATGTTGATGGTGTTGCTCGCTATGATGTTGCTACTATCATATGTTGATGTCCTGGCCTATGAACAACTTGATGTCTTCGTGGGTAGGCAAGTTCATAGATACTTGATCAACTCCATCCCCAAGCATACTCTGAATGGTGTCTTCAACTCTGCTCTCCTGAAAACCATTGTACCTATGCTGCTGAGAGGCAGATGAACACATGCAATACCTGGAGATATGGAAACACTCATGGCAAGCAATCTGTCATTTGAAAACCAAAATGAATTTGAGAACTTACTTGCAACATACATGTGTGACTGATCATGAAGGTTGCGCAATTTCCATCAGGAGGTCGGGAGATTGACTCCCTAGACTGTACAAGGCATAGTCTCGGCAGTCACGAGGCTGATTGGTTGCTGGAACTACACAATGCATAATCCAACTTGGCCTATTGGGGATTGAAACTGTGCAATGTGGAATTTCAGTCAGCAGTGACATGAAACCAACAAACAACATTGCGTAATTTCTGAGGCCAAAAGGACATTGCCTCTAAGAATTACACAATGCAAACCTAGAGGTCAATGCATAGCCATACTTGCACAATTTGTGTAGGGAAGGTAGAGCCTTCACTTCTGTAAATGCGCAGTACTAGATGAGCAAGGCACAGTCCGGGCCAAGGCTGCCCAGTCCGACCGACGGGTGACTATAAATATGAGAAGTGTGAATGCATTAGGATATGAGTGCAAACAAGAGTGAATGATCATTCATGCAAACAGCAAGTGCAGGATTCAAGAAATGGGAAAGCATGCAAGTGTGTGAAGCAAGTTGTCGCAACAAAGAGCATCCGTGCAAAAATAGTTCCATGCATGCAACAACAAGGAGGTGAAAACAAAATTGAAATATTGTTAGTACAAGCTAGTATACATGTAAATGATAGCAAGAACTCACTGATATCGAGTAGACAATTTTCACACAAAGTGAAAGACAAAAATCGACAGAAATGCAACGCAAGTCATGAAAAATGAGCTTACCTCAAGACAACTGAGATGAATGTGCCGATGACTCCTAGATGAAATGTGGTATTCTAGAGCTGCAAGGTTGATATGAGGAATGATCTCTTCAGTGTCCAGTTGACGAGTTTTGATAAAATCGAGGTTGTGACGTGTATGCCACAAATATAGGAAAAACGACACTTGGTGGGAGGTTTCTGAGATGATCCTTACATGTAACCTCCAACTGCTAAAAATAAATCCCTAAATAAAGGGATGCCTTTACATGCTGCCTTGGGAGGAGCAACCCATGCATGCAAATCATTTTTTCTCGGTCCTAGAGGGAACCAATCAACTCAACTGCACATGCAAAGAGACTGCTTAGCTGCTAGGAGAAAATGCATTTCTAGGAGGGAGCTAGGCTGGCTGCCCAGGAAATTTGTGTAATTTCTGGGTAGAGCAGCTGACTGCTACCCAGGATGGTGCAATTCCTAGGCTGAGAAGCCTTGATGGGAATAATTGCACATTTTTTTCAGTGAATCTTGACTAGCAGATTTGTGTAATTCTGGAGTCGAGCAGGTTTCCAGACAAAATTGCGCAATTTCTAGAGGGAAGGCTAGATACCCTCCAAAAATGTGGAATTTCTTAAGGGAGCTACTTAGCCTGTAGCTAGACCAAGTCCGAAAGAATAGCTTATGAGGGGAATGCAACAAGCTCTGATGGACAGGCTATCATCCTGCAAGAAAAACACTGAAGCTTGTGTATGTGATGAAGCGAGAGATGCTTCTGTGAAAGGTTGGTAAGGAGGCTTCAAAACAAAGGCAAGGAAAAATTTTGGAGGATGGTTGTAGCCACTACAACACTTGGCGACACATTGGTAGAACTCGAGCTCTCTGAATGGACCTTGTTCATGAAAAGCAAGTCTAACACCTCCAGAAGTATTGTTCAAGTCTCAGCTCGTCTTGGTTTCACACTAGCTTGTTTGTAACATGTAGCATCTATCAAGCACTTGGGCGATTGACACACATTCCAAGCCAAGAAACCCCAATTGTCTCGATTGGGGCTGAGGGGTATATTGGTGCACAAGCAATATAGTTGTTAGAGTCTTGGTTTCATCTTTGGTTTTGCTCTGCTACCAGCAGGCCTGGACATACTCCGACAGAGTCGCATAGGAACATAAGCATGGCTCTATTGCTAGTGAGCCTCATTAATACCTGAGAAGAGTTACTTTCATCACCTCTCTATTCAAGAAGCCTTTCTCTTCTTTCACCTTATTCATTTTCATTTTTTCAATTTTTTGTTCACTTTTTCATTTTTCATTTTTCATCTTCATAACTATGAATAACACACATTCATTTCATAGGCATAAGAGGGATCTCGACTTATTGAGAGTAGAAGAGGTTGTTCCTCCAGAGAAGTAGTTTATTATACCTTTGATGTGCCTTTTAAGGTTTTCCCCCTCACCTTAATCTACTTGATTGAGTTGACAAGGATTAACCCAAAAACAACCAACTGGAGTAGGTGATACTAGTTAGCATGCAAGCGTTGTGTTTTCATCAAGGTTTACTTCGAACAATATGTATTTCCATTGGTGTATCATGGAATGAATACAAAAAGTTCTTACATAAGAGAGAGGACAATGGATAACCAAATCTTGATATTTGTACAAGTCCTCTCGTACTTTACCCAACTTGTTTCAAAAGTCACACACGGTCCATGTGAAGCTAACCTACAGACAATAAACAGAAAACAAACCAAAAAGAAAAGAAATAAGCAGAAGAAAATGCGGAAGTAAAGCGAGTAAAAAACAAACAAGAGAATTAAATCAGAAGTAGAAGTAAATGCAAAAGCAAAGTGATTAAGCAAACAAGCAAGTAGATAAAAAAACATGCAAAGCAAGAATGGAAACAAGCATGCAAGCAAGAAAACTGAAAGAAAACGCTACTCCTACTCCTAAGCTAATAGTGCATGGGCCCGATCATGTGAAGTGATACTTCCAATGCAACCACCGACACATTGGTTGACTCATGTTGCTGAAGGCATGGTTTGCGAGAAACAAAGTTGTGCGGACCAGCAGCTGTGAATGATACAACAATGAAGACATACACACTTTGAGCTTACAAGCATACACAGAAAAAAAATGAGTGAAAATACATGAAATCCAATCTGTGGACATACCATGATGTTGTACGAAACTACGTGCAGATGTTAAGCATACGTACACTCTTAACTATGATATGCAAGCATACATGAGGAAGGTAGACCACCTATGTTGCACAAGTGTACTTGCTGAGTAAGATTCCTACAATGCATGAGAAATGGGATCATGTAGTTCGAGTGGAGGAAGTGAAATTTCAGTGTTATATTGATCTTCAATGCATATAGATGAGTGATGAGGAGCTTTGCATGTTTGAACAATTTCCTGATCAAAAGTGAAACCAACCTCAAGAAAGTGAGGGCCTGACATATCCATCACCTTGGGCTGAAGTGCCTCGATAATCTGGGGGGTTTCGTCTTTGTTGATAGATGGAACATTTTAGACTAGTGGCTTAGATGGACTAAAAAAGAGTGAATCAACATCATGATCAGATGATGAGGTGAAGATATCACTACAACTAAGATCATAAAATTTTGGATGTTGGTCGACATCCTCATGATTTGATGAATTGCACAGAGAGGTAGATGAGAAGCAATAATTTTCACCCTCTGTGTTTCTGGAAAAGATAGATGAAAAATCAAGTGGATGTTAAAAGAAAGATCGGTCCTCTCCATTGTTAGATGATGGAATGCCATTTGGTGTGTCCTACGAATGATCAACAATGGGTGCTTCTCTGGACGGAGATACACATGAAAAATCAGGAATGGCAGGATCACCAAGGAGGTCAGGAAAAAATGGAGGAGGTACGGAAAGAAAAATATGGTCCTCTACTGTCAGTGGATGTTCAAGCTCCCATTCATGCTCTTCATGAATGTCAGCGCGTGTTTGTTGTGAAACACCAATTCCATCGATAGATCGATCCTCATTCAAAATAGGTGTAGAGTCTCGAATGGAAAAATACGAGGAAGTTTCCTACGGATGATTATCCTAGTTCAAATATAGAGGTTGAGATACAAAACACGTGACGAGGTATGGGACTCACAACCAAGTCTGTGAAAAAATCAGAGTGAACGATGTTGGGAGGATGTGATGGTTGAACATATGTGTGTGCATGCTCTCCCACATCACTCTACGATGGTGGAGATATTTGATGAGGGGTCGACATACAGTCACTTGTGGCAACAACCGTGTCCATCTGTATTTCCACAACTCCATCACCAATGTATGCTAAGTAGGGTTTAAGCTTGATCTTCTTTTTGGGTTTGACAGATTGGACAAGGTAGTATTTGAATATGCTCATGAGGTATTGAAATTTCATCTAACTTTTTGGGGCTTCAAACATGAATAGATGGAAGTGCTTCACAAACTCCATAGGTCATTCGTGCGAGGCCTTCTATTGTTTTAACAATTTTTTATTAAAACAAATTCGATTAGATTGTCGAATTGCTTGAACGAGTGCATGGAGTTATAAGGTAGTGTGCCACACCATTGTGATGGGTGGTCGTGAAGTGTATGTGCAGGCAATGAACAAACCTCTATTTCATTAAAATCTTCCATGCCTTGCATGAGTGAATGGAAGTCATCTACGTGCTCAGGCCAGGCCACTTCACCTTCACCATCATACGTGAGTTGCAAAAAGTGATTCCAGACCTCCCTCTCAATGTGAAAGATATTTCCGTTGGACAAACATTTTGGAGGGTGGACTATATCAAACTTCATGATAGATTTGCGAAGATTCAAAATAGATGATGAGGGCTCAGCTTGTCATATGGCCTCCTTATAGCATGAAAATGTTGATGGTGCTAGACCCTCCAAAATGTAAGGGGATCTCCCTAGTAAGAAGTCCCAATTAGACCTCAGACTGTTTGGTGTAGGATTCCCAACAGTGGGTTGTACGGTAATACCTTGACTCTGATTTCTCACAGAGGAAAGTAAAATAACTATGTTGGTAGCAAGGGTATGACAGTTGCGGTGAGCCAAGGAAGGTGCAAGAGTGGATATAACACACAGGGGTTGAGATGAGTGTGCCTCTTGGAAACCTGTGATAACATAGAGTTAAAGGGAACACACAAGCAAAGATGCATCACAACATGGAAGGCAAGTTAGCTAGCAATACAAATTGATGGTTAAACCAAAATCACATTTCAAAAATATTCATACATACATACACAGATAGTTATACATGCATTCATAAGAAAACAAATACATATATCATTTAGAGTAAACTAGATAGCATAGAATACAATACAATATATGCATGAAACGTGTTGTCTCTTGTTATATTAAGAAGTGTAAGTTCCAATCATACAATCCATCCATGTCCAACCACTAGTTCTGACAGTGGAACGTTACAACCACAACCGCTTGCTCCTCCAAGGAGATGTACTAGCTTTGCACAGTGAAGAAGCCAAGGCTCGTTACAATACAATCCAAGCTCTCTCTAAGATAGTCTTATCAAAAGCTTGGCTGACTAAAAATCCCTTACAATGAGTTATGAGGTTCTATTTATAGAAAAGGGTGGGGTGACCCTTTGACATTCCCCTTTGTGATAGTTTATCTACCCTCATGACTCTCCATCTACTCTATGACTATTACATCCAACTATTGACACTTGAACTTACACTTGGCAAGAGGTTACATTACAATGCACATGTGCCCATGTGAGACAAAATGGCTTGAGCAAGCCATGCAAGACATCACTGACACTCGGTCCATTGTGGTGAGACTATCTCTTTGACATGCTTGTCATGGTGAAGGTGGTGAGCTAATGCCAAGCTTGGTCATCCATGATGATGTGCATGCCCTCCATGGTGACATCTTGCTGAAGCAAACTCTTGCCTTTGTTGCATCCAGGTGCATTGGTATGGCTCCTCTATCCAACACATCTTCTAGTATGCACATGGTCTTCATGGGTGTGGCCAAACTAGAAACACACTGATGCATAGTGTCTGTGTTGATTTTCTAGTGTGTGCTGGTGGTCATGTGCATCAACTATCAACTGCATGTTCAGCTCTAGTTGGACTTGCTTCCTATCTTTGCCTCAATGAGTGTGCTAGATGAGTTGGATCACATGTGTGCACATGATGACATGCATGCTGCTGAATTCCCTTGCATGTGATCAACAACACAACTCACCATGTCTAATCCGTGCCAGCTGATGGGTTGAATCTATAACTTGTACAGGCACAGTTTCATCTGTCTGTGCATGTTGCGCCCCTTGCTGTACATGTTCATGTTGCAACTCATTCTCTTGTCTATGCAACTCTTGTTCTTCCTTGAGTTTCTGCTTGAGCACATGAAACTCCTTCTTTGTTCTGTTCTCCGTCTTCATGCAATCTTCATGTTGCTTCATAACCTCATAGCCTGAGTCTCCAAAGTTTTTTTCATCACAAGTGGATCTGCTTGAGCTTGCAACTTTTTTCTGCCTTTGTGTTGTCAACAACCTTCCTCTTGCGTTCATCGCATCCGGTATGTTGCCTTCAACTACTGTTGATGGTGCTGCTTTCTGTGATTCTGATGCCATCATATCTTGATGTCCTTGCCTATGAAAAACTTCATGTCTTCGTGGGAAGGCAAGATCATAGATACTTGATCGACTCCATCGACAAGCGTACTCTAAACAACGTCTTCGACTTTGCTCTCCTAGAAACCATTGTACCTATGCTACTGAGAGGGAGATGAACACCTACGATACCTGGAGATATGGAAACACTCATGGAAAGAAATCTTCCAGTTGAAAACCACAATGAACTTGAGAACTTACTTGCAACATACCTGTGTGACTGATCATGAAGGTTACACAATTTCCATTGGGAGATCGAGGGACTGACTACCTAGACTGCGTAAGGCATAGTCCGGGCTATCAGGAGGCGGACTGACTGCTGGAACTGTACAATGCGTAGTCTATCCTGGTCTATTGGGGACTGAAATTGTGCAATGCCCAATTTAAGTCAGCAGTGACATGTAACAAGTAAACTACATTGCATAGTTTTTGGGGCCAACATGACACTGCCTCCAAGAATTGCACAATGCAAGCCTAGAGGCCAGTGCCACACCAGATTTTCAAAATTTATGGAGGGAAGGTAGAGCCTTCGCTTCCAGAAATGTGCAGTACTAGTCGAGAAAGGCATGATTCGCGCCAAGGCAACCCAGTCCGACCGATGGGTGACTGAAAATATGAGAAGTGTGAATGCATGAGGAGATGAGTGCAAACAAGAGTGAATGATCATTCATGCAAACAACAAGTGTAGGATTCAAGAAATAGGAAAGCATGAAAGTGTGTGAAGTGAGTCACTGCAATGACGATTGTCCGTGCAAAAACAGTTCCATTTAGTACAAGCTAGTATGCAGGTAAATGATAACAAGCACTCACTGAAATCGAGCAGACAACACTCACACAAATTCTAACAAAAAAAGCACATGAAACGCATCGCAAGTCATGAACAACGATCTTACCTCAAGACAACTGAGCTGAATGTGCCGATGACTCCTAGATGCAATGTAGGATGCTAGAGTTGCAAGGTTGATGTGGGGAATGAGTCCTACATCATCCATTTGATGAGTTTTGATAAGATTGAGGTTGTGATGTCCATGCCACAAATCTAGGAAAAGCAACACTTGGCACGAGGTTTCTGAGATGATCCTTGCATGTAACCTCTAGTTGCTAAAAATAGATCCTTGAATCAAGGGATGACTTTGCATGCTGCCTTGGGAGGAGGAGCCCATGCATGCAAATTAATTTTTCTTTGTCTCGGAGGGAACCGGTCAACTCAACTGCACATGCAAGAGCATCCTCAGCTGCTGGGAGAAAATGCATATTTATGGGAGGGAGATCGGCTAGTTGCCCAGGCGATTTGTGCAATTTCTGGGCAGAGCAACTGAGTGTTGCCTAGGATTGCTCAATTTATGGGCTAAGAAGCCCTGCTGGGAAGAATTGCACAATTTTTTCAGTGAAGCTCAACTGATAAATTTACACAATTTTGGAGCCCAGCAGGCTTTTAGACAGAATTGCACAATTTCTAGAAGGAGGTTTAGTTTCCCTCCAGAATTGTGCAATTTCTTAAGGGAGTTTCTCAACTTGTAGCTAGACCAAGTACGAAAGAACAACCTATGAGGGGACTGCAACAAGCTTTGATGGATAGGCTATCATCTTGCAAGAAAAGCACTGAAACTTGTGCACTTGACAAAGCAAGACATGTTGTTGTGAAAGGTTGGTAAGGAGGCTCCAAAATGAAGCTAAGGAAAATTTTTGGAGGGTGCTTGTAGTCGCTACAACACTTAGCGACACACTGGTAGAACTCCAGCTCTCTGAATGGACCTTGTTCATGAAAATCAATTCTAACACCTTAGGAAGTATTGTTCAGTTCTCAGTTCATCTTGGTTTCACACTAGCTCGATTATAAGATGTAGCATCTACTAAGCTCTTAGTCGATTCACACACATTTCAAGCCAAGGAAACACAATTATTTCGATTGGGGTTGAGGGGTATATTTGTGCACAAGCAGTATAGTCGTCAGAGTCTTAGTTTCATCTGTAGTGTTTCTCTGCTGCTAGCAGGCCTGGATAGTACCCAATGGAGTCACATAGGAACAAAACCATGGCTCTGCTAAAGCGAGCCTAGTCAGTACCCTAGCAGAGTTACTTGCATCACCTATTTGCACAGGAAGCCCTTCTCTTCTTCCTGCTTATTCATTTTCATGTTTCAAACTTTTTTCACTTTTTCATATTTTCATTTTTCATATTCATAACTGTGCATAGCACTTATTCATTTTAGAGGCAGAAGAGGGATCCCGACTTATTGAGAGCAGAAGAGGTTGTTCCTACAGAGAAGTATTTTATTATACCTCTGATGCCTGTTAAGGTTTTCCCCCTCACCTTACTCTACTTGACTAAGCTGACAAGGATTAACCCAACAACAACTGAGTAGAGTAGGTGATACTAGTTAGCATGCAAGCATTGTGTTTTCACCAAGGTTCACTTCGAATAGTACGTATTTTCCATTAGTGTACCATGGACTAAAGAAAACAAGTTCTTACATAAGAGAGCAGTCAATGGATAGCCAAATGTTGATAGTTGTACAAGTCCTCTCGTAATTTACCCAACTTGTTTCAAGAGTTGCACACATCCATGCGAAGCTAACCTACAGACAATAACAAGTGAAAAAACCAAAAATCAAAGCAAGAAGCAGAAGAAAATGCGGAAAAAAATCAAGTAAGAAAACAATCAAGTAACGCAAAGCAAACATAGAAGTAAATGCAAAAGAAAAGTGATTAACCAAACAAGCAAGTAGACAGACAAACATGAAAAGCAAGAAAGCAAACAAGCATGCAAGAAAGCAAACTGAAAGAAAATGCTACTCCTACTCCAAAGATAAGGGTGCATAGGCTTAATCACATGAAGTGATACTTCCAATGCAGCCACCGACTTATTGGTTAACCCAGGTTGGTGAAGGCATGGTCTGCGAGCAACACAGTCGTACAACCAACAGATGTCAAAGATACAACAATGAAGATAGAAACACTCCAATCTTACAAGCATCCATAGGACAAAAATGAGTGAAAGTGCATGAAATCTAGTCCATGGACATACCATGATGTTGTGTGACACTATGTGCAAATATTAAGCATACACACACTCTTGACTGTGATATCCAAACATACGTGAGGAAGGTAGACCACCTACATTGCAAAAGTGTGCTTGTTGAGTAAGATTCCTCCAATGCATGAACAATGGGATTGTGTAGTTCGAGTGGAGGAAGTTAAATCTGAGTGTTAGATTGATCTTAAATGCATATAGTTGAGTGATGAGGATCCTTGCATGTTTGAACAATTTCCTGATCAGAAGTGAAACCAATGTCAGGATAGCGAGGGCCTCAAATAACCATCACCTTGGGCTAAAGTGCCTCGACAATCTGGGGGTTTTTGTCTTCATTGACAGATGGATCATCGTAGACCAGTGGCTTAGAAAGATTAATAAAGAGTGAATCAACATCGTGATCAGATGATGAGGTGAAGAGATCACTACAACTAAGATAAAAAAATATTAGATGTTGGTCGACATCCTCATGATTTGATGAATCGCACAGAGCGGTAGATGAGAAGAAATAATTTTCATCCTCTGCGTTTCCAGAAAAGATAGATGAAAAATCAAGTGGATGTTCAAATAAAGATCATTCCTCTCCATTGTCAGATGATGGAATGACATCCGATGTGTCCTACAATTAATCAACAATGGGTGCTTTTGTGGACGGAGATACACATGAAAAATCAGGGATGGCAGGATCACCAAGGTGATCCATGTGGAGCACAACATTCCCCCATTCCTTCATTTGCACTGAGTGTTCAATGTCGACCATCATCGACCATGCTTCCCACCATTACTGGACACAATAGAGGTTGAAGAATAGCTCACCAGAGACAAAGTTTAGTAGATGGAGGAACTCAATGCAATGGGGACCATTGCTTCCTAAGGGGGGAGGAATGATCCAGGTGGATGTTGGTGGCAACCCACCTATCCCACTTGGGCCCCCACAACTATCTCTTTCAGTTTTTTAGTTTCTGTAATTGTAACACAATTTACTATTTTCAGTAGTTTTTTCAAGTCCTGAACTTCCAAAGCCGCCTTGAGGCCCCAAACGACGTTTTTTATGAAAACCGAGAGCAACATGGTTCATAGACCTATGTTCCTCTTCCCAAAGTTATTTTCCTTGGATAGATATTTCTAACGAGCTATTGTTCACATCAAATAGAGATCGGATGCCAAAGTTACGACCTTGGGAAGTTGATGTACCAATTTACCCAATCGGGGCCCATAGTTTGGCGTTTCATCTTCTAGGGTTAGGTTTTTGTATGTTTAGGGTTTTCCATTGTTTCTCAACAATAAATAGGCCTTCGAGCCTCATTCTAACTCAGTTCAGAGGCATGTAGCTGCCACATCTCTTCTCAGAGATAAACTACCATCGCCCTAGCTGGTTTATTTCCATTTCTATTTGTAAGCATATTTTAGTATTTTACAGTAATGAAATGAAGTATTATTTCGGTCGCATATCTGTATTTATGGTTATATTTGTAATTTGTTGTGTTCCTATTTAAATCCTGATTAGTTGTATCAGAGGGGTCTCCTTTTTATCTGTTTTTCTTTGCATGTCCCCAACAAGGTTCGGATATAAGGAATTAGGGCTCGAACTGGTCGAACCTTTGCAAGACTAGCCTTGCAAATTCTGACAGCCTCTAATGGCAGATGAAAAGAAAGATGAGGGGGCAGGATATCCTATCAAAATATTGCTCGAATAAGCCCTCGAGTGGCAAAGGAACGCGAAGATGGACAACTTTTCCTAGATCCTTTAGTGGCTACCCAGAGGCGACGCATCGGCTTCCAGCAGCTACCCTGGAAATGCCACACCCTTTAAGGTACAAGTTAACTTTGAAATCCCCATATTTGAGGGTCAGATAGATGCAAATGCCGTAGATAAATGGTTAAATCTACTAGAGGGTTATTTTTATGTTCATGATTTTTCCAATCATGAAAAGATTATTTTCACTCTTCTCAAAGCAGCCCCCCATGTCAAGGACTGGTGGGAAACCTACTGTGAGCAGAAGGATGAAAGTACGGGATCATTATTTTTAGCTGCGCTGTTTTCGAGAATTTGGTATCTACGGATAAATACTAATTCCCTAGATAAGTAGATGTATCTAGAACAACAATTTAAAGTGTTTTAGGCTTTTCCTATAAGAAATAGATAAGATGAGAAGATAAGAAGACCTACTTGTAGTTCTGCTTTCCTCTCGTCTCCCTTGTATCGTTCTTGTCACTCCTTCCCTTACTTAATATGCTTGAGAAGTACCCTGTAAACACAAACAGAAAAGAAAGAACCAATCAAAGCACATAATCTCTTGAATATAAGTGAGAGGAATCAGATACAATTCACACATATACGCATTATGAAACAATAGAAACATATGGGAAAAATGTTCAAACACTTTATTAGATAGAATAATGAACTACAACCATTGGTGTCTGATTCAAAGCCATTCCTCTAGCTTGGATCCCATCCACATCACATCAAAAGCATGACAAAGTTATAGCATTACAATACTTGCTTCAAAGCCAAATTTCATAGAAGCATTATCTCCTTACAATTTAACATAATCTAGTCCTTGAGCACTTAGATGAGTTGTCAATTTATAGGAAGATGAAGGAGGTTTTTTCATAAATGGTGGCATTGAATGGCCTTCCGTACATAGAATTAGTTCCATGGAGAAAGGGATGAGAGGATAGGATGCACCTTATCTCATTCCTCATCAATTTTCAAGCTCATAGGCAAGGAAAATTTTAAGGATGGAAAATTTTCTTGAAGTTTAGAAACATTGGCGAATCTCACTAATCCCTAATATGCAAACTATAAATTTTTCAATGATATATTTGTAAAATTATTGAAATTTATAATGATTTATCATATAGCCACTATATAATGTTGGCGATTTTTAAG
>APFE030575547.1:250406-270706 GCA_000404065.3 Pinus taeda | reverse complement strand
TATATTGTTTCAAATTGTTGCATATCCATTCCTTTTTTTATGAGGAGCTGCATAAATGGTTCATTTCTGCAGCCTAGCTTGGTTTTCTTGCAAAGTTGGAGGATGGTATGAAAATTGGGGGTCTTTCTTTTGCTGTTGGATCGACTTCCTTTTCGAGCTACTTCCATCTTATCCCATAACTGGATTGATTGATTTTATTGATCGAATAGGCAAGCTAGACGCAAGAGCATCTTAGCCAATTCCAGTTTAAGTCCCAGTTTCATATTATCCAGTGGTAGATCCAACTGACTGAACCAAGTGGGCCCACTACAGTTGATTTTATTGATTCAGTTAAAGTGAAACAACCTCCGCCACAGGTAGGTGGCCTAGAAGTTATTCCGACTTAAACAAACAACGCGACTAGGTCACTACATCCAAAATGTAGTAAGCACTCTACGAAACCGTTTCAGTACAGCAGGGAGTGATGCTTAGAGGTTTTGAAGCACATAATAGTTTAATAATTGCTTTGCTAACACATCCATAAACACTACCTCATATAGATTCTAAGTTAATGTGCTCTTTATCCATGCTTGGTGGTGGACATGAAAGATCCAACAAGTGATTTTTTTACCTAAGCATTTGCTAGAAATGCATGGCATTTTTCAAAACATCATTTTAAAACACATTTTTCGGTCAAATGAAAATGAATTTCAAAAAACTAAAACATGGGTTTTTCTCAGAACGGGGTTAATTATATTACTTATGAGCGATTGTCTCAAATTCATAACAGTTTGATATATTTTCAAGGTTCTCTGGAGCATTATTTGCGAGATTGTGTGAGAAAAACAGTTTTCAATTTAATTCACAAATAGATAATTGCTTCGGTTGCGGCCATACTGAAAGGATAAGATTCGGTTTAATTGATTTACAGGAGGTGGATCCACTAAGAAAACGCTCAGAGGTTTAAACGTGAAATTTTTTTTGGCCAAAAAGTCGAATCCCAACAATGATGGAAAAAAATCCTAGCTAAAAAAACAAATCCGGTTGCTCTAATTTGTGGTAGTTTCAATTTGTACAAATCCTCACACATTTACACCCAACGTTTTCGAGTTAAATCCACCCCAAAAATGTCGGCGTTTAGTTTAGAGTTTTGATGATGGTAGGGCAGTATTGGGGTCATCTATTCAGATTGGTTATACCCACATATCATTACATTCCATGACCAAAATATTTTACATGTTTGTCAGATGTTGTTTCTGTAAAGACCTTGCAAAAACCAGAGAATCCTTATAACAAGAGGCGAAGGAACTCGCTGGCATATGGCAATAGTTAGGAAAGGAATCGTTTTCATCCCCCAAGAAATAGTAGCGTTGGGATATTTAAGAAAGCAATACATACTAGCAAAAGCACCTTGGTCCTTGTTGTTGCCATGAGCAAGTCAGGGGACAGTTCAGAGAAGGACAAAAATGATGCACACCTACCTCCACTACTGCCTCAAGGTAAATGGCAGAGAAGATTTGCATCTCCAAGATCATTCTAGCTAACAAATTTACGAAGTGTTTAACATCTGATAACATAGTCATATTTCCATCGAGGTCTGTGGAAATTGAAAATGCTTTGCAACTGTTTTCACCAACACTTCACACTCCTCATGGTAGATTATGAAACAGTTTTAACTTCAAGATTTCGCACATGAAAACATTTTATACATGGCAATTTCATCTTTTTTATTACACTGTTTTTTGTTATATTTTATTTTTTGCTACGTTGTGTTCTTTTTTAAATGTTATATGTTTTGTTTTATTTTTAATGTTTATGTTATATGTTACAATTTTTTTTTGTGTTTTAATGTTTTATGTATAATGTTATGTTTTTTTTTAGTATATATTTTAATGTTATGTTTTTTTGGTTATGTTTTAATGTTATGTTTATGTTTTAATTTGTACATTATGTTATAGGATTTATTATAAAATTTGTTTTATATATATTTATTTGTACATAATTTTTCTTTATGTATATCTATTTTATTTTTTAGTTTTGTAAATATTTCATTATTTTTTGGATTGTATGTTTTATTATTTTTTTTCAAGAAAATTGCCATTAGAAAAATTGTAAATATTTTTTTCTATCTTATGTGAAATTCAATTCATGATTGGAGCAAAGTAAAAAAAAAAAAAATTTGAAATGATTCACTTACACACCTATCGAAGCAAGAAATAATAATAATAATAAATAAACAAAGAATTAATGTTCTATTTGCTAATTTTTCTGGAAGAGGTATTAATCAATTTGAAGATTGGACTAGTTATTTGTTCATAACAAAAATGCATAGTTGTGTGTACTTAACTGTCTATTCATGATTTTAGCTACATAAACTGTGCAATTTTGCAGCTAACCAACAATTATGTAGCTCTGTATTTAACTCAATGATTTATTTGTCAACAATGCATTATAATAAGAAAATCATGATCAAAATTTATTGGATTTGTTTAATGATTATGTTTTCAAGCATGATGCAAGAAAGAAGAAGAACTATGAAGACGCTTTATCTGCAGGATCGATTGATGACTTTTTGATCGAAGATTGTTTTGCAAGAATCATCAAGCATTCACAAATAATACTTTTTTATCTTTATGAAATTTTATGATTCAAACATAAATTGAGGAAATTGTTTTTTTAGAAATTGGATTTATTACTGCAATTGTGAAATTGGACTAATCATTGAAACAACGACACATCATGAACCTATTAATTATGCAAATTTTTCGTATGTATCAAAAAGAAATTGATCACTTCTCTTTCAACACACTCACGTTTTATTGCAATGTCAGTGCCATGTTTATTTTCAGGTTCTAGGGCAATCGAAGAATTGAAGGAAACCAAATATGCATGATTGGTTTTCTACAACCAATTTCAAAAGATATGAACCAATTGAACCCATTTATTTCATTCATAAATGCCATCATTTTTCCTCTCCCAACTATTCAAGCATTTTTTGCTAAACATCGTTATCACCATTTTCCTTGCAAAGGGTCGTATGTTTCCTTCACATTTTCCATTCACATTTTTTGTAATTTCCATTCATAGAGACATTCAACTCACTTACATGCTAATTTGTCCTTTTGCTTTCTCTTTGCTTATTTACCCTCTTGTCATTTTCCTTTCCATTAAATAAACCTTGATCCATTGCAAAATTTATCATTCATAGTCTTTCCAAAATCATCATTTCATACTCGTTTTAGATGATGGAGGGTTCATTAAGGCCTCCCTTCTAACAAGTCTTGGCCTATCAACATCAGCACATTATGTAGGTTCAGGGCTAGAGTCCTTATTAGTACCTTGAGGCTTGTATGTATCATTGAAAATTTCTCTCGCTGACAATCATGGGAATACATCAATGTCCCTTGATTGTTAGATCATGCAAGTGGTTCGACATCATCTCATCTATTCGCACTTTGCAAGATGTACTTAAGTACCTTGGCACTTGTTGACATTAATGATGAGTTTGCCTCGTATTGGTTAATGACATTCATTAATGGTTAGTAATCCAATGATTTATTTTCATGTTCGACAACAACACATTCATTCGCATTACTAGAATTGTACCATTGAGTTTTTTAGTAGGTGAGGACTATATCATTTCAGCATTTTGCAGCAAATTTAGCAGCAACAATAAAGAATCCACTTTCACTACCTCAATCACCATTTCACTCACATGTTGCAACTCCATGTCATATAACCTTTCAATAGCCTCCATTTTCATAATTATATGGGTTCCATTTGTGTTTTCCAGAAGTTAAGGATTTCTAGTATTATAAGTGAATTAAATGGTTAAAACTTAGAAAAATGACATATACTTGCTAATACTTAAAAGTGGCTTGAGTTTCATAAAATGTGTTGGGCATTTGGAAGCTTCCAATGCACCCTTATGTGGCCTCCAATGCTCAAATTCGAATTCCCTTCAAGATATGGAAGAAGATTTGGATAAATATCAAAGAGGATATGTGTCTCATCATTACCTATTTGAGTTGTAATTCTATATATGTCTCATCATTACCTATTTGAGTTGTAACTCTATGAGATTTTCTAGGGATCTAGGGAGAGAATAATGGACCTCCATTAATGATGTAGCTTCTTATGTTCTTGTATAAATAGGAAAGCCTTCCATTTAGATTTAGCACCATGCTCATGAGTGATGTTCACCTCTTTCTGGTAATGCTTGCATTGAGAGCCTACCAACTTGCCATCTCTCATTATGGATTGGACACCTATAATGTGTGAGATTTATTATTTTTCATAGATTAAGATTTATTTATTTCATATATTTTCTTGTATGAGAGGTTAAGAGTGATTGTTTTTATTTGCTTTCATATTTAGAGGTTAAGAATGATTGTTTTTGCTTTCATTTCATATCATATGGTTTTGATTATTCATTTCATAGGATCCTGATTTGATAATGCACACATGATCCCTTAGAGTAGATTTCATTTCATGAAATTTCAATTCCTGTAAGTGTGATCGATTAAGATTTCAATTGCGCTTGATGTATTATAATTTCTTTTGAATTTATTGTTGAATTAGAATAGGTGAATTTGTCTTGTCATTATTTGGTTTCGTAGTTAGATTGATCTAAATTGAAAGATAATTTCTAGAATATATAATGCACGCACACTTCGCAAGTTTTACGAAACCCCGGTTGACAATTAAATGATAGGTAATTAATTTGCCTCAACATGGAAACGAAGCCATCGTACTGTATGGGACTCCTACACCAAACAGTGTGAGGTCTATTTGAGACTTCATATCGGGGAGATCCCCTAAATGTTGGTAGGTTCAGCATTGTCAACAGGATCATAATAATTGGATGGAGGTTGAATGGACAAATCAACAATTTGATTTTCAGATTTCCCAACTTTAACATCATCACTAGGGGTACCCAAATTAGTACTAGAAAAGGAGGAGGCAAGGAACAAAAGGAATAATAGGTTCCTCCTTGGAAGATTGAGGTATCCCATGGTTAGAAAAAGTTGGGGAGAGAGAATCATCTAGGGGTTTAGATTCAAAAGATCTCAAAGAGAGTAGAATCAAATTCTGAAACTTTTCCATAATGAAATATGAATTAATAACTCCCTCAGGAAATTTACAATAAAGGTGAAGAAAGCAATTAAGAAATTCCTTTGCAAATTCACTAGGTTCCATTCTAAAAAAAACAATTCTATCACATACATCTTAATAATCATAGTTGTCAAAGGCTTCATAGAGCTCCTTAACAAGTTGCTCGAGTGAATGGATAGAAGTAGTAGGTAACGTATGACACCATTTCTGAACTTGATCTTCAAATGTGAGAGTGAATAACCTAGCCATGAGATATTTACAATGTATTCCATTGGAGAGACAAAAATGCATAACTTGAAAGAAGTGTGCAAGGATAATTAGTTCACTCTTGCCATCGAACTTGAATTGAGACAAGTCATGAATGATTTTCGCAGGGATGGTAAGGTCAAGCTCCTTAGAAAAACATCTTGGAATTATGACTGAGGAAAGAGCCATTTAAGATAAGAGATTCAAAACAAACACAATGGGTACAACTTGTCATTTGGCCCTCCTTCTAGCAGTAGAATGTTGATGGTGTTGGATACCACCAACATACATGGGGTCAACCAGATGTGAAGTCCCAATTAGACCTCACACCATTTGGAGTGGGAGCCTCTTTCAGAGTATCATTCCGACCACCATAATTGTAAGGCTCACCTTGGTTTCAATGAATAACATAAGAGATTATATACATAACCCTTGAACAAGCATGTAAGTTGACATTGTGAAACAATGATTGTAATGTATAAAAGGAGACTTTCACGAGGGGAGGAGACAAAAGTGAGCCTCTAGAAGGAATTAATAGTACTAACCTAAGAGAGACACACTAGCAAAGAAATACTTGTTAGCTATCTAGCGAAATAATTCACTTAGACACAACGATCATTAAACCACATGCAACACACCTTCAACAAGATAAGTACTGAGGCCATCAAAATATTTCAATTTCCTTAGTACATATGAATGAAACATATATAGAAAACATCCAAAATAATAGTCCTAAGACATTCATAATTCATGCATGAAAATGTGTTGGCTCATCGAGCTTCAATTATAAGATGAAATATCCAAGTACATGGCTACAATGGTGAGATACTAGTTCTAGTAGTGGAACATTAAGTCATTGCTTCTCCAAAGAATAGTTTTCTCTCCTATGCCCAATAGAGAATCCAAGATTAACACTCCAAACATTAAGCCTCCAAAATCCTTTTTCTTGAGTTATGAGGTTGCCTTTATAACAAGTGGAGTGACCTTTCCTCCCCCCTTGACTCTTTGACTTCTAATATGTCCTTTGGACTTCTAAACAACTCTTGAACTTCTAAATGACTTTTAGACTTCTCTATATGACTTTTATATTTCTATAAAACTCTTGTCCATATATGACTATGCGAGTTTTCATATTCCACATATGACTCTTGGACTTCCACACATTACATTTTGTCCTTTCCTTGAGAATACATCATTACATTCCACATGATGATGTGGAATGACACATGGAAACACATTGACTATTATGATGACACTTGTAAAGTTACAACTTGATAATGATGACACGGACTTCATGATGAGGTGGTAATGCCAAGTTGTGTTCCTTGCTGCTTCATCTTGTATTCTTGATAATATATATGATCTATGCTTCATCTTCATGAAGGATCCACCTTTTTACTTATCTTCACCCTCCACAGGGCCTTGGATCAAATTTGGAATCCTTTGAGCCATCATGAAATGTCTTCTTTCTGTTTCGATCCATGATTTGCTTCATGTCCCCATGATAGCTCTCTTTTGTTCTTTTTCTCTGCAAGTGTTTCTTTATGCTTCCTCCTTTTTATCTTCTTTGAGCATTACCATGTCATGCTAGGAAGGTACTTCTGCCAATGAAAATAATCCATGACAAAGTAAAATTAGTCTTAAAAAGATCTATTCTATCATTACCTAACTCATGAAATGATCAGCTAATAATAGGCCTATGAGAGGGTTAAAAGAAGAAGGCTTGATTAGGAGGGTGCAATCAAACTCATAAAGGCTCACAAGAGGCCTTCAAGGTGTGCTTGTGCACTCAGGCAAGAGATAGAAATCAAGAGTTCAGGGCGCAGGACCAAAGCACAAAGGAATCATTCGTTGGTACAAGATGCATTCATGCGCTCAAGGAAGCTAAGGAGGGTGCACACTAAATGGATGAAGGGGTCAAGGTTCAAGACTTCTAGGTGTGATCATGTGCTCAAGAGGAAAAAGGAAGGTGTAGGGCACATAATCGAAACATGAAAGAGAAAACATCCGTTGATTCAGGGTGCACTCATGTGCTCAAGTAACAAAGGAGGGTGCAAGGATGCACACTGAAGGGACGAAGGGGTCAAGATTTGAGCCTTCTCAATACGATTGTGCGCTCAAGAGGAACGAGGAGGGTGCAGTTCTTCGAGTCGAAGGAGTGCACTCAAATGACGAATTCATGCTTCATGATTGCGCCATGCACCCTTTAAGAGAAGAACGAAGGCTTCATGCTTCAAGAGTGCATCATGCACTTAAAGAAAAGGATGAAAGATTCGTGCTTCATGAGTGTGCCATGCGCCTTAAGGCTTCATGCTTCTTGAGTGCACCATGTTCTTTAAGGATCTATGATTCAAGAATGTGCCATGTGCTCAAAGGGAAATATAAAGACTTATGCTTCGTGAGTGCACTGTGCGCTTTTAAAGAGAGGATTCTTTGTTGTTCCAAAGTGCACTTCATCATTTCAAAGTGCGCTCTTCATCATTTCGAAGTGCGCTCAGGCTTGGGAGGGTGCAGTTCTCTCCGAAAGTGGCTACTTGTTCATATTAAATTCACTTTTCATTGAGGGAGGCAGCATAATGCTAGGTGACTTATCCTTAGGAAGTACTAATGCACTATGAGAGGGAGGAGCCCTTAGAAAAGAGTTAGTGCACAAGCATGGGAGGAAGATATGTCAATGAGGATCGTGAATAAGTTACAATCATCACCTAGTAAGAGGGTCAATGCCTTTAGAACTTTCACTAGGCTAAATGACAAAGAAGAGCTCTCAAAATGGCTAAGTGTGGGACCAACAGAGTAGGAGAAAGAAATGCATATTAACAAAACTCAAACATGGACCACACACATAAATTCCATCAATATAAGCCAACAGAATGCACAGGACACATGAACAACAGTCACACCCTAAAACAATAGCAAAGTGACACTTATTTATAAGTGCGACAGTTGAAATGACACATTAGAACACTTAGAACACAGGTTGCAAAAGAAATGATGACTATGACCCAGAGGTGCACTAAGTTGTAGGAATGCATCTAGTGCATATTTCAATGACATTTAAGACCATTTAATGCAAAAGAGTGCACCATAACTAACTTCGGTGATACACAAAGCTGTGACAGATGCAAGAGTGAAAGCACAAAAGCAATACCTGCAATAAGAGGAGAACATAATATGACACTTGCAAAATGTGAACGACCTTAAAAGTGACACATGCTAGAGTGAAGATAACATGAAAGCGACACGTAGTAAAGTAAAATCAAGTCAAAACAATGTCCACAAATGTGAAAATGACACTTGTGAAAGCGAAAATGCACAAAAGACGACAATTCAGAAAACTCACCAAAATAGAAGTACAAACACAACAAAGTGAGGGGAACTGTCAATAAAAGTGTGTACTGCATTGCAGATATGAGTTGAACATTGCACATGAACTGTCTTGATGGATGGTGTTATGCCTATTCAGGCTTGCATAAATGAAGTGCTCTCATGAACTCATTGAAGATTGAGCATGTGTGTGCAAGTGAATTTATAGTTAAAAATTTGAGAAGAAGACTTAAACTCTTTTAAAAAAATCAATTGACCATGGAGTAACCATAGGATGAAAAACCATAAGATTTTTAGTAGACTCCAAAATTCGAGTGTGAGAAAAACTTTGGAGGGTGTTGATCGGAGTGTCAACACGACAGTACCTTGGACAATTCAAACAATGTGTAAAGGGGAAACTCTTGGGATGGCGTCCGACTGAGAGGAACCAGCAGGTGTTAGAATGTAGTGATTGGTGCATGGTATCAACAAGATGTCCTCATAGGACATGTCAGGGCAGGAAGGATTCCTTAGAAGAAACAAAGGTGAGTGTAAAGATTTAATCCCGTGATGGCATATGGTCGGGAAATGTAGCGCAAGGAAAGGCATAACAATAGTAAAAAGGTCGGGACCCTTATAAATTTTATTAAAGAAAATCGATGAAAAACACAAAGGCCCGAGACCCTTTCTCTCTCCTCACTACCAAATATGTTTTCGTCTTTTATTTTCACGTGATGACGTAAGCATGATGTCATCTCAGTCCAAGGACCCTAAAATATTTCTAAAGAGCACACAATAAAGAGATTTGAGCTTACTATGCGTTGAGAAGATGTGGGAGTTGTCAGAGAGTCACCTTGGTTTGTCATTTATTGGTCCACGATCACAGATGGTGGCATCCAATAGGGCACCTCATCCCAATCCCCGAACCCCGGAAGGATTCAAGTGAGTGCGAAAGAGATTTCTCTGAGCTGACGAAGCTCTGGGAGATGACAACAATATAGTAGGGTAGTGCATGACCAATGAGAACAAAGCACATGCGAAGGTAGGTAGACCCACTAGACATGTGATCCCAAAAAGATATTAAGTCAGGGCTAAAATTCGAGGACCAGGTCAAGGTCTTGTTGTGGCATAAATTCCATGGTATATTTGCAATGTAAAATAATCCCTTGGGGTTTAAAGCGCAATAGGCTCATGGAAGCGTACATGTAGTGTTTTTATATAAAACTTCTCAAGCCCAGTGGAGTTATATTTAGCAATGTGTTTGTTTAAAAGTGTTTATTCCTATATTGAAGGTTCAATGATGAAGAGGTTGACAAAATGAATTTTGGCGTTATACACCATATTTGGATGAATGAGTTGGAAACTTGATTCTGGTCCTTATGACATATATAATGGAGGAGAGCAAACGCTTTAAGGTAAGAATGAATGAGTTAGTGGTAGTTTTTCGCGGCATGGAAATGTTTGGAGGAAAATTTTGCCGAAACACTAAGTTTGGAGATTCACCAAAAATAGAAGAAGCACTGCTAACTTTCTATAAAATATTCTAGAACAACAGATTTAAGCGGTTAAACTTATAATTAATTATAGTAACAACTAACAAGAAGAATATGACTTAGATAACAAATTCAAAAGATATATTTTCAGCACGCTAAAGGAAAAAATAAGAGATTCATGCAAATATTAAAGCATAGGATGATTAATATTAAATGGTTAAAAATATCAGTGCAAATTCCTTTATAATCATAATCAAATTTGCAAGTGTGTGCAATTGTGTTGGTTTTTTGGTTATGGATTGGTGTTGTTGGTGGATGACAGTGGATTTTTCAATAATCAAATATTATTTAATGTGTTTGTATGGTGGTTTTGGTGAGTGATTGAGGAGTCAAATTAATTTTTTTTATGTATGGAAGTGGCCTTCATGATTTGAGTATGAAAATTGTATGAAAGATCAATCATTGAGGTGATGCAATTAGTAGCTTACAAATAAGGGGTTGTATCTCCTTCTAATAGTTGTTGGTAAATACTTAGGGGTTGAAGCTCCTTTTAGTAGTAGTTGATAAACTTAGGGGTTAAAGCTCCTTTTAGTGGTAGCTAATAAACTTAGGGGTTGTATCTCCTTTTAGTTGTAGCTAATAAATCAGTGAGTAGTTTCTTCCTACTGGTTGTAGCCAGAGAACTTTGTAATAGCAAGTCATAACTTTCCTTGTGAAGAGATTGAAGAAAAGTTTTAAATAATCTATGTGTGATATCTTGTGTGTATTATGTGTTAGGTAAACTTGACTCGAGAATAGAGTCAAAATTGACCAAGTCTAACAGTGGTGGTTTTTGGGCACGAGGTACTGTGTGCCCATGGTATTTCATGTAATGTAGCCTTTAAAAGGTTGGGAGGACTTCCTTGTAAAGCAAGTCATGGAGGTGAGTGACGAAGGTTTACTTGGCCAGGTTGGCCAAGGTTTTGGCCGAGGTTAATGAAATTTCATTAGGTTGGGATTTTCCCAGGAGTTGGGGTTTTCCTAGGGTAAACACGGTGTAAATTATTTTTATGTTTTATGGTTGTTGCTTGTTTAATTGTTTCTTGCAGTAATTATTTTATGTTCTCTAATAAATTTTATCAATTGGTATCAGATCCTTGGTGGGCTCCAGTATTGCAGCAATAATGCTGCAACTCCTGTAACTCCCTTCTTTACTCTTATCAACCCGGTAGTTCGTAACAAACTTGGAAGCGACGGTGCTATATGCACAAGTACTAGCTCTTGCCATGGCTATCACTTGATCAGCTGGAAAAAGTCTGCTAAGAGCTTAAGCCAACTTCTATGAGCTCTTAGAAGAAGCTTTTAGTTGATGAATGAAAGGTAACTCAAAGGATGCTAATATACTTGCAGAAAGAAACTAAAAGCTGAAAGGAAATGCAAACCCTAGCAAACCCTAGTTTTACTGACTAACCCTACTGATGCAAGAAAAAGGATGAAAGCTACTGAAAAAGATGCCATTGATTCTTTGGAAGGTTAAGTGCACGTGTCTAAGCTACTTCTGAAGTGAAATCTGGAAAGAAACATCTTTTTGTATTTTTGAGTAAGTTGGCAGAATTATTATGCATGTGCTTTAACTGTTTTTGACTGTGCAGAGGTTGATTGATGAAAGGAAATGCTTGGAGGAGGTTTGGAAGGTGATAAAAGGGCCTAAGGGGTCCCTAGCACCCTTCCAGAGAGTTTCATAGTGATCGGATCTCAAGAACCTGCTCTTGTGAGCTTTTACACGAAGTCTGCAGGGGTTCTACAGGATGTATTGTAGCTTCTACAGGATGTTCTACAAGATGTTCCGAAAGGGAATTTTGGAGGGTTGATGGTGGAAGAAAGGTGAAGAAGTGGGTATGGAGGTGAGATAAGTGTATGAGGAGGTCTAGGACTTGGTGATTGAGGATGAAGAGTGGTTAAGGTGATTGGGTTGGTTCGAAGATGGGCGAAACAATGTTGCGCAAGAATGTAGGAAATAGGGCAAAGTGAGAAACGTGGCAAATGAGAGGTAAGAATCTGAGTTAGAGACGAAGCAAGTTGCATTGATGGGGTAAGGGTAGGAGAGGAGGTATCACAGGCGCTTTGCATGTTATTTTTCAAAACTAACCAACAAAGACTAAGAAAACCAAAGATCTAGCTATGTTGACCTAATTTGACCTAGAAACCATAAGCATGATGAACATAAGTTTATTGGCAGCAAATCATGTAAAACAACTATGGAAACCAAGCAAGAATGGATCTAAGCATGTAATCACAACTGGTACCAACTTTTGCAACTAAGAATCTAACACTAGAAATTGCATGAAGAAGCAAGAAGAATGTTTTTATGGTAGCAAGGACACCTTGGTCTCAGCTCGTAGTCCCAATGAGGGAGAGGTGAGATCAGGGGTTGCTTGATAGCATTTTTCGAAGATATTTTCTGTTACCAACCTATTAAATAACTTGAAACATGAAAAGCTATCTTAATCATCAAAAATGAACTAAATAACCAAACAAGATTGTAACGTACTAGCATAAATTAATTAAAGGTAGGAAAAACATATAGCAGTACACAGAGGAGGTCCTGGAACTTGGGTTGGGCCCAACCCCAAGAGCTATAGGCTCCTAAGAAGAAGCTCAGAACTGAAGCAAAATGAAATTGATCTCCATTATTCAGAAAATAACCATGTCACAGAAATGTTTACAGTAAAAGCTCCACGAATGAGCAAAAAACTGAGTCGCACTAGAGTGAAAAATACAAATGTTCAAAAAGTAACCTATGAAGGCTGGAAGCCTTCCTTCTTATACACTACGAGGGCCTCCAATAGCCCTCCTTAACTCAAGGGGCTCGGCTACTCAAACTGCTAGTGATCAGTCACTTTACACAAAACTGCTCGGCTGCCCTTGGGAATCATTTTTGGTGGCCTGCTGAACTCCGAGCTAATGGTGGAGAATTCGAGGAAGGGGCCATTTAGTGCAGGAGACACCCTTCCTATGAATCCTCACCCTTGTTCCCTCGTGCTTGGCTGTCATCTGGCTCATAAATGCTTGGCCTTGGTCCAAAAGTTGTCCAAAAATCTGCAATAACCACGTGTTAGCCTTCTTGGTCAAATGACTATTCTCATTCATTCAATTAACATAAATATACTCAACAACATGCATAAACTATGAAAAATGGTGGATTGATGAGGAACAATTAGGCAAAATGAACCCAATAAGTTACCCAACTTTGGGCCTCATCATCACCCCCTGCTAAATGGGTTGCTCATCCTATGAGCAACTAATCCAGCTCATCATCCTTGATTGCTTTGACCGCCTCTCTCACATCCCAGGCTTCCGAGGTGATGTCTTTTTCCTTGTCATAAAATCCTACTTTTCTTTCTACTTAGGACTCCTTCCAGCAGTCCTAAGAGCAAGGGAGGACTGTACTTTAGGCCGAGCCAGTTGGCCTGCAGATTTTTCATTCACTGTTTATAGAGGGGTACTCTTGCCAAGGCATCCCTCATCCTTGTTAGGGAGTGATATTCTCTTATCTTCAAACTGTGGGACAGGGTGTTCCACCTCCTTGTGCAAGCATGAATGCAGTTATCCCCCAACAGTCTTTCCATGTCTTCAAAATGAGCAATGGATTGAGCTTGTCATTCAATGTAATTTGGCAGAGCCTGAGGATTATTGGCCAGGTGCTGGTGGGCATATATTAAGGCTGAGGGATCCTTCGGCTCTGTTCTGATCATAAGTGGCTCACTTAGCTCCTTGTTCATGAGATTTCGAATCTCTGCTACCCTTTTCTCCTCGTGATTTAACCAAGAGGCCATGACCATAAGTTGCACATATCCCACTGCAGCGTTGGGGTCCCACAGGTTCATGTTAGGAAGGGCCAAGTTGTGTAAATAGAACTCTGATAATTTGGTCTTATCCTCTGCTGAGCTACTGTCACACAAAGCCATGAATTGGTGGTAATTTTTAAATGGAATGGTGCCCCTTTGGGCCCAGGTGTTAATCTGGAACTGCAACCATTGATATTTAACGTATAAGGACTATGACTTGGCAGGTTGTTGACATTGGAAAGCTTCTATTGCCCAGCTGGCCATGCAGGCTAATTGGGTTTCCTTTTTTTGCACCTGGTGTTTTAGAGTCTATATTTCCCCTGCTGCCTGTAATTCTTTCTCCTATAGCTGTTTTGTTAGTGCCTCAACCTCAGCCTGCAACCCATCCTTTCTCTATTGTTCATCATGGGTTTCTTTGTCTTCTAGAGGCCTTTCCTGTTGTTGTTGTTCTCCCAAGATGGGGGGCATATCTTCCCTCTAACTTCCCTGGAGCTGCAGCTGCTGTTTCAGCAGCTCATTCTCTCCCTGTAGTTTGGCCCTTTGACTGCTCTCCACATGCCTTACCATAGCCAATTTCTTTCTTGATTCCTTGAGTTGTTCTTCTAGGTGGCCTATGTCTTCCACTCTCTTGGATTTAGCAATCTTCATTCAAGTGTGAGTCCTAATCCTTTCTTCTTCTAGTGCAAAGAAAATTGGCACCGCAAATTTCTAGGGAATTATCTTCTCGGCTTCTAACAGGTTATAGTATGAGCCCAAGCTAGGCCGAGGGCTAGGTTCCAATATTTCCTCTGTCTTTTCTTCTGCGTATGAGTGTTTGGCTGCCTTTTCTTCCAGTTTCTTGGTCTCCCTTAGCTTAGCCAGAGTTTCCTGTAGAGATTCCTCAGCTTCCTGTAGAGCTGTCTTTGAGTCCACTAGCCTAATTTTCTCTCTCCAGGTGGAAGTTTTTGGGCTTCCTCGTTCTTACGTGATGGATATCTTTGTAGGGGACTCTTCTTTTGGCTTAGGTGTTGTGTCCTCAATGAAAATTGGTGATGTTGGAGAGGTAAATCCCCTCTATGGATAGAGGCGATCCCTACTAGCCCAGAACGGGTCTAGAAACAATCAAACAATGCTATCACGCAAGTCCCTAATTGCAAATAAAAGGTAGGTGATGGAGACCTACTTGGATTCCAACACTTTCGTTCGTGGAAGAGACATCGCCCACGCTCCTTTGCTTTGCCCGATCACAATCCTCCACTATCCTCGTGAATGGACACCTGCACACAGAGAGAACAACACAAACACAAGCATGAAATCTAATATATGCAATTATACATCAGTCAGGAAGGATATAATTCAACATCAATCATTACAACAATGAGAATGGAACCATAATGATATTCATCTATTATTAATAATCAACAAAGGAGAATACAACCAGTGTCCTAATGTCAAGTCCTCCTTTGGCTGGCTGCTCAGCTACACAAGTCTTGCAAAGCCTGAAGGGATGCGGGACAAGCCTGTCTCTCTTTGGTAACAAGATCTCCTTACTTAGGTTAAGCCTTATGGACACAAAGAAGGCTCTTGCAACTGTAATCTCTTGATATATTCCTTTCAACACCAGTATAATTACCACTACCACTCGAACTACTAGCTTGCTCAAGGCATGGAGACAAGCTTTTATAGATGAAAAGGAAGGGATAAGATCAATCACAACAATAATGGATTTGGCTTCATCACTTGGAAACTTCTATGGAATGGTGGCAAACTACTTCCCATTCAAGGAGATTCGAAGCCAAACCATCTTCACTAACAATAGATTCAGTGGGAACCGAGTTGGAGAGAACTTCGGAGGTGATTGGTTAAAACTTTGCCCAAAAAGTTGGCGCAAGGCGACTCTGGGACAGAGCGCTTAATAGCGCGCAACCCTTTTATAGACTTTTTCCCCATTGGGCGGGCAGAACACAGTGGTCCAGCGCTATTGTTAAAAAGGGCCATTTTTTATGGCAAGCTGCAGGAGATGTTTCAGGGCATAAGACTATGTTCAGAGGGAATGAATGCAAGTGGTTTCAAGTCGTTGTCACTTCTCACAAGTCCCAGAAATGCAGTTCCTCCAAGGTGCAGGAGAGGGGTAACAGGGACGGTGACCAAATAGTGACAAAATTACTGTGTAACAGATCCCCCTAAAGCAGGAGGCCCGAGAGAGAGAGGGGTGAAGTGCTTTTACAAGAACATCTGGACTGAAAACACTGGTCGCCGGAGACTTGCGAAAAAGAAGTACAACTGATATCCTCAAGTACATGATATAATGTGGTATGGGGCACAACCATGCCATAAACAGAGTATTAAAAACTGGATCCCGGCATGAACGCAGCCATCCGAATGAGGAATCAATGAATGGACCAGGTAGGTCCGCAACCATCCAATAAATGAGTCATGTAATGATTTACATAATCCACAAATGAACCCGGATTCCAATATGCACATCGAGGTCTTGCGCTTCCATTCGACCCGAACACAGTACAAGTTCAAGCATGTGAATACAGGAGTCGAAGTCGAACATGCATGAACATCGTCTGATTACCAGTCAATGATGAAAAATGTTAACAGACGCGAGAGGTACCACCAATAATGACGATGGTCCTCAAGGTACTATAGGTACAATCCACAA
Source organism: Pinus taeda (assembly GCA_000404065.3). Lineage (NCBI taxonomy): Eukaryota > Viridiplantae > Streptophyta > Pinopsida > Pinales > Pinaceae > Pinus > Pinus taeda. The sequence continues at coordinate 254,093 of APFE030575547.1, read as the reverse complement.
CGTGTGAATCAATGAGCCGGTGTCGAACACCCGCAAAATCATCCGATCGGAGGCCAGTGATGAAAACCTCTCGTCGAACACGAAGAACCTACCATTGAGGCATGCAGGCTCCAAGGTACCTAAAGGGAGTCTCTAGGTCACCTTCCTGGACAATGAGCTGAAGTCGACAGGAAGTGATCTTGATCGAAGGTGGGCCATAATGTTTCCCACATCATCGACATGAGACAGAGAGGGACAATATGTTTTGTATGAGATATTGGAGGGAGGTTGAGTATTCTGCAGAGGTCAACTTCTCTTGAACATATCGGTGGCACAACAGCGGATTTGGCAGTATTTGATGTCAAATGATCAGGGGTCATGATGACAAAACGATGAGTAGATGAATGATCAAATAGGATAACCCAAACCCATGGAGGCAAGTGTGAAATGAGATGAGATGTCCCCACCCAGACACGAATGCAGAAAGTGCCACGAGATAGAGAGGGACAATATGTTTTGTGTGAGATATCGGAGGGAGGTTGAGTATTCTGCAGAGGTCAACTTCTCTTGAACGTATCGGTGGCACAACAGCGGATTTGGTAGTACTTGATGTCAAATGATCAGGGGTCATGATGACAAGACGATGAGCAGATGAATGATCAAATAGGATAACCCAAACCCATGGAGGCAAGTGTGAAACGATATGAGATGTCCCCACCCAGACACGAATGCAGAAAGTGCCATGTTCAAGAGTGACATACTGCTGACGACGATGATTATGATTCCTTTATTCCCCCACCATTTTTGGCGAGTAGCCCGATTACTTTTGTATGGCAAGCTTGACGGGGATAGCATATGCTTGAATGGTGTCATTACGACAAAACCCGATGTCATTAAAGTTTTAACGAGTTTGACAAAAGAAAAACTCGACGTCTTTTCATGTTTAGAGAGTTTAAAAAGACAACAAAAAGAAAACTCCAGGGGTGTCCTTTTTCGTAAAGTTGTGTCTCTCGAGCCCGAAAAAGTATAAAACTATGCTCGAAAGAACCGCCTGGCCATTACGACCGAGGAGTACTTTTCGTAAGTAGTGATTCCGATCTGAAAAATTAAAAAGTGATCGAAACCACGTCGCTTCGTGACCATTAATGAACCTGAAACGACAAGGATCTGACAATCTTTTCGTTTTTACACGGTCGGAAAAGGGTTTAAAGACAACTGCCTCTCATTTACATTTAACGAGTTGAGAGGGCCAACCCGACAATCTTTTCATCTTTAAACAGTCAAAAAAGAGCTGAAAGAAGACCTCCATTTTTATTCTCTTTAACGAGTTCAAAAAGGAAAAAATACTCGGCAATCTTTTCATATTTTACGAGTTAGAAAAGAGCTTAAAGGTGACTCGAGTATGGGTTCATTTTTACACAAGCCTGAACCATGGAGAACTCTGCTTGGATTCGGTTTCATGTTTACACAAGCTTGAAAAGAAAAACTATGCTTGTTACAAGTTCGCATGCCCCAGCATAATGACGTAGAACAAGGCACATGCCCCCCAAGCTTCATTGCATTCAACAAAGTGGATGGAATGAAGGTTCACTTTCGAGATCTTGGAAAAGACTCGACTGGTATTTTACTAGATCTTAATCAAAAGACTTGATCGGGAAAGGGAGTTGTTTCATTTTTTAATGAGGTTGACACAGTAAAAGAACTATCCTCATAACCCTTGTTTCATTTTTTAACGAGCTTGACACAAGATCAGGAACTATGCTCGGACCAGACCCAATTTCATTTTTTAGGGAGCTTGACATAGGAAAGTGAACTATGCTCCAACCAGAGCTAATTTCATTTTTTAGGGAGCTTGACATAGGAAAATGAACTATGCTCCGACCAGACCTAATTTCCTTTTTTAGGGAGCTTGACATAGGAAAATGAATTATGTTCCGACTAGACCTAATTTCATTTTTTAGGGAGATTGACATAGGAAAATTAACTATGTTCCGACCAGACCTAATTTCATTTTTTAGGGAGCTTGACATAGGAAAATGAACTATGCTCTGACCAGACCTAATTTCATTTTTTAGGGAGCTTGACATAGGAAAGTGAACTATGCTCTGCCAGTCCTAGTTTCATTTTTTAAGGAGCTTGACATAGGAAAGGGAACCATGCTCCGACCAAACTGCCTCATAATGAATAGGAAGTCGGTGCTTCCAAGAGTGTTGCTCCCGGTGGGAGGTCAATGTCTCGGAAGTCAGGACCCAATGCCCCCAAGACACTATGCACGATGGCGGCATTGCTGGATATAGGCACGGGAGAGGTGGCCATGTAGTTGATCTGGGGTGAGACAGATGCAACTGGTGGATGAGAACCAAGAGGGAAGGACAATTGTGCCGGAGGGGTTTGTGAACGAACGAACGATAATTGATCCATTGTCATTATTCTTCCATCGTGTTGAAAGCAAACCACACGGAAAAGTGAAGAAACAAAGGCTCCCATGGCATACACATAGTCATGACCAAGGAGAAGACAGAAGTCTAAAGAACCTTGGGTAACCGAGACGTCTATATAGACAGTCTTGCCTCCCAAAGTGATAGGGAACTTTGGAAGGATCCCTAATGGTTGACTCGTTCCTCCATCAAAAGCGGTGAGATTCGGTGTGACAGGTACAAGCGATGGGGAACCCAAAGCCTGCCAAGTAGTAACGGGCATAAGACTAACCGATGCTCCTTCATCTAACATAGTGCCAGGCAGCACCATATGGGAGGCATAGGCGGTGACCCAGAAAGGCACATGGGATGGAAGGGGAGGGGTAGTCAAACAATTCCAATCGAAGGAAATGACCGAACTTCTTAGTGGGGGAACCATATGGTTGTCCCCCTGCTCGGAAGGGACCGAATCGGAATTCTCCGGAGAGGCTGGGATGGGAAGACCATTATCAAGCTCAGGGGAATCCGAGGAGACGAGAAGAACATGGGAATTTTGCTCTTCCGAAACAGAGTGGTCGACAGGAGGTGAACTCCAGTCGGAACTCTTCCCGACCAATGGTTGGTCTGGAATAGACTGGGCACGGCCAGGTTCGGGAAGAGGGGCCTGGACAAGAGGAGAATGTGAACCAATCTCATTGCTGGGAGGCGAATGACCTGCAGCTGCAAACAGACGTTGATATCCAACGGGGAGCTGGGAGACTTTCCAAAACAGTGGAGGCCTTATCCATGAGTGGACAAAGGTGAAGGGGATGATTGCCTTCACAAAGTCTGCAGGGGATTTGAATCTTCCCTTTTCCCTTGTCATTCCCAACTGATGAGGTAGCATCACCGTGAGCCTCAGTGGACGATGAGGGGCAGGCCGGATCACGAGACCATACTTCTAAGATCCTGGGAATGCCAGGACAATCACGAAGAAGATGGTCCTCCTTGCATAATCGACAAGGAAACTTAACCTTCCGCGAAGGAGCGGAAGGGGGCTCGACTTCAGGTGCACTTACGGGAATAATCGTACTTGTAACCTCTCTCTTGGGAGACTTCCTCTTCTTGGTCTTCTTCTTCTTCTTCTTAGCCACCTGGTTACTTGAATCCAAACTTTCACCAGGCGAAGTACAAGAAGGAGATGTAGAAGTAGGCGTCGAAGGAGAGAGGTCCACCTTGGGTGCAACATGATGTTGCACAGGTGGAGGGACAGATGGAGTATCAACCGACACGGTAGGGACCAAAGAGGTTG
>APFE030575547.1:173596-234203 GCA_000404065.3 Pinus taeda | reverse complement strand
CAGTACGCAGGCTACAACCTGCAGAGAGCTACAACTCTCTCTCGTTTTCCAGTCTCTCCTGGAAGGGAGCTACAACCCCCTACTTCTTTTCAAGGATCACTTTTCATAAATTTTCAAACTGGATCCATATACATCAAATGATCATCAAGTACATGTAAATTACACAGTCAGTTGTAGTAACCAGATCAACAATAACATAACTAAACCCAGAACACCTTATCAACAGAAAAATTCAGTCAACAGAAGATCTTAAGACAGATACGCAGTTTTCCTTTCACCATCCTGCGTCTCTACGCACTTCACCCTCTGCTTCTCTGCGTATACCCGCAGAGCTCCTTCTGCTGCACTGCGTGACCACGCACTGCTTCTTCTACTGTGCTACGTACAGTACGCACCCAAATGCATTATCGCGTCGCGTACTACCACAGTAGGCACGCACCTGAACCACTGCTGCTCTGTGTACCCACGTCATTCTCCTATTTCTGCTCTGCGTACCCACGCAGTCACCCTTCTTCTGCTATGCGTACCTGGGCAGCTCGCCTTCTTCTACTCTGCGTACCTATGCAGAGACACCGTTAAACACCTGCGTACCCCATATTAGGGCTGAATTTGCAGATCACCAGTGTGCTACAGTTATACGGATGCCCAGATCTGATCAAGCGCTCGATAGATCACCCTTCACAGATTCGCTTTCCACTTCACTTTCATATAATCAAGCTTTTTGAAACAATAACCCAAATATTTCAGATCTTAAGATATTCAACCCAAAAGCATACCTCAGCCAAATGATCTCCTTTGCTTTATATAGGCAAGCTCTTCCTCAAATCGTGGATCATGGGGCTCAATAATAATAATAAATTAAGACAATACCACGGGCCAAAACCATAATAACACAATACCGTCGTCTAAATACCAAGGGTTAAACATAAGGAACCCCACGTGTGCACGCTTTACTGCCTTGAAGTGTGTGCACTGGGGTACGCACCTCATGAATGGGTAATTTGCGTGTCTAGACGCGGTCCCTGCGCAGTGTACCTGCGGGTACGCATCTTCTGAACTGTTCTCCTGCGTACTTCTTAATTTTCATCATATTGAGAGCCTTGCCATGGGTTTTGCCATCAAGTAAACCACTTTGCATAAGAAGTTAGGCAAAACAGTTGTGAACAGCATATCGCATAATAAGCCATTCATATGTCAAACATAAACAATATGACTCCACCGTACAAAAGTGTCAAATGATAACCCATACGTTCATGCAGTAACATATAGATATCTGAAACTGTAAATCACTTTAAATAATATGAGCAGGAATTGCCAAGAGATAAAAGTACCATTTATGACTAGTTCTACCCATAAGCTTCAAGCAAAAATGATCTATCTCTACTTGTTCTAAAATCTACCAAGATTACAAAAGTGCAACATCAGTAGAAGATATCAAAATGTAAGTAAAAATAAATCTCGATCCATCCATTCATCAAAACCTCCTCTGAGGGTGCAGAAGTGCATGTTCTGAGGATAAGCTTTTGACAAATCTCTGGACCCTTCTCTAAATGCATGAGAAGGGTTAAAATACTACTTCCTAATTCTAATAATAGTGTTTTTACAAAATTTTAGGATACGGCTCTCAAATGACTGCCCTTTTTCTAATCTAAAATAAAAAGAAACAACAAACTACTAAAAATAAGCTACTTCTGAATTTGGTCCTTAAAACTGCAAGTGTTCATCATGGATTTGAGAAGAGTCGGTTGGCCGACTTTTGCGTTGAGCTGGGCTGCGAAAACGGAATCTATGAGAGTTGGCACTACTTTCTTGGCTGAGTTTATGATGCATTTCACAGTCATCCATTGACTGTGTGGCTTGACTAAGTATGCCCAATAGTACTCCCAATTCAACCTGTTCAATGCATGGATCGCTTTTCCCTTTTCCTGCGCCTTCTGTTTCCATTCTGCCTCTATTCGTGACTTGTTTGGTAGGTATCTCGGGGTGGTTTATGTGATTAAGTTGGCCCTGTGTAAATTTTCATTTACACAGTCTATAAGAACGCTCGCCTGTGTCACCGCTGCCTCTGCCACCTGTTTTGCCTGCCTGATTTGATCGTCCCATTTGTTAAAGAGCAATTCTTTATGGCTTTCATTTATTCTGGGTGCATTTGCTCTCTTCCCTTCCTCTCCATCCTGCCAAGCTAGATACTCTGTCACTCGTCTGAAAACCTGGTCGTAGTCACTTCGCAAGTCTGTCACTTGATTGGTGAGTTTGTTGCTCAGCTCGCAATAGTGACTTCACTGAGATATTTTACGTCCCAACTCTTCATGTTGCTACAAAAGTTGCTCATTTAAGCTAGTAGGCTCTGAAACGAATTCGGCAAGCTTGGGCTCGTCCTTGTGTATTTCTTGTAAAGCTTGCAACTGCTTTCCTTTTTTGTCTAGGCTTTTCTGATAGCTTATCTGCATTTGCTGAAAGTCTTCTTGTAGTTTCTCGAGTTGTTTGGACGCTTCATTACTGGCATTGGCTTGTTGTAGCTATTGTTGTAGTAGATGTATTTGGTTTTCTTGCTCCCTCAACAGTTGTTGAACTTCCGACGCTTTGTTGATAGTCACAGAAGCGTATGCTCCTGCGATTTGAGACAACTTCGTGAGATTTTCTGTCGGGTTGTTGTTAGGGTCTTTCCATAAGACGTCTAAATGTTCAGCGTCCTGTGATAGTGTATTCTCCAGTTTTCTCTTCTTTCTTTGTCTCCTCACCACTGCTTTATGTTGGGGACTATAGAATACATCCAGTGGGGGAATTTCTTCTACACTAAGTAGAAGCTTAGAAAGCGGAGCGATATGACTGTGCTCTGTTTCTGAGACACTATCGACCATGGTTGAAACCATTTCTTGTGCTACCAGTGCATCGCTCACAGGTGTTCTTGGGACTTTCCCTTCAAGGCTGATTAGCTCGTTGAAGTTTTCCCATTCTTTATCGAGCTCTGTCGCGATGAGTGGCGATTTAATGACGGGAGGAGGGACATCTCTTGGTGGGGAGGCGATAACTTGCAGTTGCAACATTACACTTGACTGAGCTGTATCCTTGGCTATTTCTTCGCCTTTTCCTTGGTTGCTTGCAGACTTTTTAGAACGTTCAGGTGTTCCTTGGGCAGCGTCAGATTTGGATTTGGAAGTACTGGAGTTTCCGCTGAGGCTAACGCTGGGAGTAGGCTCTCTAGCGAGCAGTCACAACTTTTCTAGGGGAACACTGGCTAGCCTTCTTTCTCTGAATAAAAAAAATCTTTGGAGGTCATCTGGGGATAACCTCAACTTAGCTTCTCGCAAAACTTCCTGGAATGAAATTTTATTTTGAAACAAGTCATCAAATAAATCTTTCTTTCCGGCGAACACTTTTATTCTGACACTTATAGTGAAATCATGGGCAACATTATTTAGGTCCAAAGGTCGAGCAGGGAATTTAAATAATTGTAGAGACGTCACATTCCCTACTTCGGCAAAAGCATGGCCTACATCGAACAATGAGAAGGCCCCACAAGCTACAGGAAACTGAGGCCATATGGCCTTCTTTTTGTCTTTTATTTCTTTGGTTAGGCCACCTTCTGAGCAAGTCTGATAGGCAATTTCCCTAGCCAAAAGCTTGTCGGGGACATACAGAGGTAGGACATGTGGAGGTACAGTGCTCCCAAACACTCTAATATAAGTGAACCATTCTTCCCCGAACCATCTCGCGATGGGGATGATGTCTATTTGTGCTTCGGGTGAGCACCTCGGGGGTTCTTCACCATACATCATCCTATATAGGGGTAAGATGAGCCTGTGGCAAATCTGATAGAAGTGAGGGGCAAACTGTGAATCCCATAATACTTTGTGATAAACATGAATAGGTGACGGGTCTTGGGTAGTCCATTTCCAACCCATCGTTGGGAATTTAGATACATAGCAAATAGAATCCATAATGTAAGCAGACAGATAAAAAGGAGGATAGACCCTTTGTGACAAGGATCTCTTAGACCAGTAATTCATGACAGCAGTGTATAAATTATCAGAAAATATTTTAGCCCAATCCACGAGATCGGCATTTGTGGCAGCGTCTATGAGTGGTAGCCATTCAGACAAAAATATATTTATGTCTGGCATCCCAAATAGCCTGCACAGCATGGCCGCAGCAAAACAATATGGAGAGGTGAGGGAACCAGTGTTGTACATACCATTTTTGTCCCTTTTTAGCGACTCCTCTCTTCTGGTCCATTCTTTAGTGGTTTCTGCCAGGTTTGGTTTTTCTGCTGCAAATTTCTTGACAAATTGCGTGTTGTAGGTCGTCTGAGGCTCAGGAAGATGATACATAAGCTCTAAGTCTTGCGCGGCGAATGATCCTATGAGCCCATGCCCTTGAGCCTTGAATTGTCTGCCCTGTAACTCTGCATTGTCAAGTATCCGTCTGATCATATCTGTATACAGAAAAATCTTGGGTCTAGCTGCTATTTGATGAAGAAATGAACAAGCCAGCTCTTCTAAGGATGCCTCGGAAGAGTTTTGTGATCCCGCGGCGCTATCAACCTTCATTACTCTAGGATTTTCCTCCTCCAACAGCCTATACATGCCTTCCCAGGTCGAAATTCCTGCGTCCCTGTTGCATGCAGTGTCTGTGTACAAGGCCGCCATCTCCTTCGCCTTTTCCTTCGTCTCAGAGCCTTAGGCTTTATGTTTCTTTCCCATTTTCTCCTGCGTTCGGCTTTTGAATCTTCTTATCTCTTAGTTCCTGCAGATTACAAGCGAAGTGGAAATGACTAATTGAGAAAGGTGATGGGAGAGTTTTAAATGCAACAGATATACCAAATATGCCACCTTACGTGAAACAATTCTTTAGCAAAGCACGCGTCTTTACTTCATTAAATAACTGACAACTAATCCACTTAGTATCATTAAAAGCGCATGATTTGGGGTCAGATTATGGTAAGTGGCTTTTCTTTGAATGGCGTGCCCGAAGGATTCGCGATTAAATGATTCATGATTTTCTTTACGTTACATTGAAGATCGTGCCATCGCAAGGCGCGCTTATCGCAAATCGCCAGATCGCCAGATCGCAGACTGTGCCACCGCGACGATCGCATGTCGCAAAATCGCGGGTCGCAGGAGTTTGATGTTTGTTAAGTATTGCCATTTTATTTCTGCGATGTGCGATCTTGCGCTCAGTCTTATCACAGATCGACATATTTTGAGGTTTTTCCTTATGAACATTACTTACTGCGATGTGGCGTTAGGTTTAACGTGGGGGGACCTTGCGCATTAATGCAATTTTTGAAAGACCTTTACCTTATCGTAGACTTAGGTAAAAATATTCGAAAGACCGTTTTAAGCCTACGATGGTAGCTTTATTTTGAAGAAGGAAAAATTGATTTTTCTCAAAATTAGCTAGGGGTCCCCATTCATTTAGCATTTTGGACATATACTTAAGTAAAAAAGGTGGGGTTGTTGCTAGCCACAAGAAATTCATGTATATGATCAGAGATATGCATAGTTGTATCCTGCTTAAGAGACGTAAGGAGGTGGGTCCCTGTCTCGTACCGAATGGGTAACTGAAAGTGAGTAAGGAATGCCATAGCCAATGAATTAAAATCCTGAAATGACGCGCGGGTCAATTCAATATACCATTTAGTGGCAGAACTGGTGAGAGTCCTTTGGAAGAGGTGAAGTCGAATCGAATCATCGAGCCATGAATTAGACGAACACCATAAGTGATACGTCATTACATGGGCTTGAGGGTCCTCTCTGGCTTTGTCGTCAAATTTGGGACAGTTGCCAGGTATTTTAGTTGGAACTGGTGGCCATTGTGGATTATGCAAAATGGGATCATTTGTTAATTTCGACACATCGGGCAGTTCCAACGTCGCTAGAAATGGTAGCTGCGGGTTGAAGGACATCTGCGGATATGAGGCAGGGCCAGAATTCCATCTAGTTGCTGGTTGCCCCCACTGACCTTGTCCAGATGGACCAGGTCCAAAAGGACCCTGTCCATAAGAATTTTGTCCGTAAGGGTTATATCCGGAACTGGATGGTTGATACTGGTTCTGCCCCCCAACGCCCCATTGGTTGCCATACTTCCCAGCAGGTTTTTGATAATTTTGATAAGGGTTGGCCTGCGGCTGTTGGTAATTTTGATACGGGGCATATTGATTTTTCCCCTGGGGTTGCTGGTATCCATATGGTTGTTGTGCTCCATATTGAGCCTAGGAACCAGGCGACATTTGATAATAAGGTTGGGATTGGTACCCACCTGAATAAGAAGGTTGGGATTGGTACCCACCTTGTGACTGGAGACCAGCTTGATTCTGGGGTTGGTAACCGGGTTGAGGCTGTGAAGCAGGGATCATCTGCATGCCCGATTGAGCTGCCCCAGAAAGATATCCTTGCGAAGGTTGGGCCATCTGGCCGGAAGGTTGTCTTGGTTGGATCTGAGATGGACCCATTTGCCCAGATGGTTGAGCTTGTTGAGCGATGGGCTGTCCTTGCGCAACCGAAGGTTGTCCTTGTAGACCAGATGGCTGATTAGGCTGAGCAGCGGGCTGGCCTTGCTGTGCGTAAGGCTGGCCACCTTGCCCAGAAGGGTAGCCTTGTTGGTTTCTGGGTTGACCTTACTGCGCGTAAGGTTGTCCCGGGTTCCCATAGGGTTGCCCCGAAGGGTATCCCTGCTGGAGCCCAGGTTGTCCTTGCTGAGCATAGGGTTGTCCCGGGTTTCCATAAGGTTGCCCAAGATATGTATAAGACGGACCACTAGAGGCTAAAGGTTGTCCCTGATAGGGTTGTCATTGCGAGCCTCCAAGTTGACCTGGATAGACTTGGCCATAGTACTGCTGCCCATGATTAGGCTGTGAGTAGGATGGTTGACCCTGGCAGGGTGGTCCTTGAGATGGCTGTCCTTGACCTGGACGGAACTGGCCACCACCATATCCGGCGGTACCCTAAGCCACATTCAATGGAATTGAAGCCTCAACATAGGGCTCTTTTGGCAAGGAGGTATACAAATAATGATTGACAGGATCATAATAGGGGCCTTGCCCGCCCTGGTTCTGGACATTATGCAAGTATTGGGAATATGCCCCCCCTGCCGAAATAGCATTAGAAAAAGGCGGGGCATCACTTGCGGGATGGACAACTCTAGCAGTATGTGCCGATGGACCACTTTGTACTGGGCCTCAAGATGGGCCGGCAACAGAAGTCACAGCAGAAGATGCTGTAACGACGCTAGAAACTGGAGTTGATGACGCGACACAGACGGTCAGATTGGTTGGAACGGATGTAACAGTAGTATGGTGAACTTGGGAAACAAATGGTCCCGTAGTAGGGACAATGTTGTGATCCCACATAGAAGAGGAAGTCGCAGAGCTCATAGCATCCCTTAGAGATCTATAGCGCGCCGGCACTGCGATACCGAGAGGTGTAACAGTGTAGGGCGTAGAGATAACTGGGGATGTAGCCGGAATGGGAGTATCAATACTCGACATAACGGGCGTTCCACTCGATACAAGGGATGTATCCTCCATGTCGGGAGAAGCCATCGGAGATGAAACACCAACAGGAGTAGTGGGAAATCCCCTTCAGAGGGCTCCCAAACAGGGTTCCAAAACAAGTCATAAAGTTCGTCCTCTGGAACACGAGAGTTCAACGGTTGGACACTTGGAACAATAGGGAAAGTGTCACCACAAACCGGTGTCTCAGGGGCAGAAGAAAATGGAGACCCTTGGTCACTTGGGACAGGAGACGGGATCGATGGATCCGCTAGGATGATCAAACAAAGACCCTAGACAAGCTAACGATAAGAGACCCTACTCAAAACTAAACGCAAACAAGATCTAACAAGCTGAATGTAATCGTGGCCAAATAAATTTTTAAGACATTAGGACACAACTTGACCTTTTCATGCTTTAAGAGTCGAGAAAAGGACAAAAGATGACTCTAGTCGCCTTCGAATGTTTAAAGAGCCCGAAGTGACAAATGCTCAATAGAGCCTTTTCTTTTACAGAGTCTGAAAAGGATCAAAAAGTGATTGCTCTGGAGAAACTAGGCAAGGGGTTTACCAGACAATCCATAAAACTGCTTATACACCTTGGCAATCGTATGAAAATCAAGGACTTTCTGAACTGCAGTCAATCTTCCCGAATGCTATGTTTGGTGCGTTACGGCTTGTAAGGTGGAAGAGACGGATTCCTATGGATCAAGAATGAAAACCTAGTGGAGTCTCCCCATATATACGCGACGGTACGTGGGAGTCCAAGTCCGTACTAGACCACAATTGAATCACACAAGGAGGAATCACCCAACCTTAATGCGAGAACAAAAGTGACTAGGTTTAACGACGCCAGAGCATGTCTCTAGCCTAGACCTCTAGAATGTGAGCGTTATGTTCCAATGCGTTTTTAAGTTTATTCGGTTTATTTTATGGTTGATCTTTAGTTAAGTTTCGATTTCAGGTCCTACCGTATGTGATCTTTCACAATTGCCTAGATGCAAGCTATATGCCAAAGAATACCATTTCGTTCGATGAATACTAACTACGAGAAGGTTAAGAATTTTCAATCAAACAAAATGAGCACAGTCAATCAAACACCGTAATGCAACTAATGGAAAATAAATAAAACTTTTTCTCTCAAGAATATGAATCAACCAAAAGCTCTATTCCATTAACTATTGAATGCAAAAGAGATTGTTTGATTTCTTTTTCAAAGGCACAATGCACTACAATGAATTTTGAAAGACAATAACACTGAGTAAAGAGACAAATTCACTCAATGAGAACACAATGAAATCCCAAGACACCAAAATAGTTCTCCAAACCAAAAGAAAGACAAAGGCTTGTACGAGCTATGTGATCTAAACTCAAACAAGGCCAAAATGAAATCCAAGCAAGAAAGAAGCAAGTCACTTGGAAATCAACCAAAAACACTTCAACAATCACTGAAAAAGTGCAAAAAGAAATCACAAAGTTGACTGGACAATCAAGGAACCCAAAACTCCTACGGAAAGCTCGACACACACGGCCACTAGATGCCCTAGGGTTAAGGTGTGAAATCGATAGAAAGAGGAAAACACCCGAAGGACAGAGGTTAAGAACCAGTCAGACAAGGATCAAACACACTCCAGTAATTGAAAAAGATGTGGCAAGATACAAATCCAAGCTCAGAAGGCAGGCAAACAAGCGAACTCAAAAGCCTAAGAGGTTTGGCGCGACTGTCAGGCTGTAACTCGCACTATACAGGGATTGGCGCGGGTTGTCAGTTAGCAACAAGGGCCACTAGTGCGACTGTCAAAGAAAAAACCGCGCTAATGAAGTTTGCCAATCCAAAAAGAAAAATAAGCAGTCCAAGGCTTGGTTTACAGTATCTAGGCAAGCCAGGAAGCAAGAGGCAGCAAGAAATTCAATCCAAAAAGCTATCCAAGCAAGCAAATAAGAGAAAACCAAAGAGGCAAGACAAACTCCAAATTGTTCAGTCCGTAAACCAAACTGGAGATTGACTGAAGCGACTTTGATCTACTTCACTAATGCAAAGCAATAGTGTTTCGAAGGCTATCTGGCCGTGCTTCAGACCCCGTCTAAAGTTTACAAATTGAACACCAAGCTAAATTCCCCAACGGAGTCGCCAAATTGTTGGAGAGGTAAATCCCCTCTATGGATAGAGGCGATCCCTACTGGCCCAGAATGGGTCTAGCAACAATCAAACAATGCTATCACGCAAGTCCCTAATTGCAAATAAAAGGTAGGTGATGGAGACCTACTTGGATTCCAACGCTTTCGTTCATGCAAGAGACGTCGCCCACGCTCCTTTGCTTTGGCTGGTCACAATCCTCCACTATCCTCGTGAATGGACACCTGCACACAAAGAGAAAAACACAAACACAAGTGTGAAATCTAATATATGCAATTATACATTAGTCAGGAAGGATATAATTCAACATCAATCATTACAATAATGAGAATGGAACCATAATGATAGTCATCTATTATTAATAATAAACAAAGGAGAATACAACCAGCGTCCTAACGTCAAGTCCTCCTTTGGCTGGGTGCTCAGCTACACAAGTCTTGCAAAGCTTGAAGGGATGAGGGACAAGCCTCTCTCTCTTTGGTAACAAGATCTTCTTACTTAGGTTAAGCTTATGGACACAAAGAAGGCTCTTGCAACTCTAATCTCTTGATATCTTCCTTTCAGCACTAGTATAATTACCACTACCACTCGAACTACTAGCTTGCTCAAGGAATGGAGACAAGCTTTTATAGATGAAAATGAAGGGATAAGATCAATCACAACAATAATGGATTTGGCTTCATCACTTGGAAACTTCTATGGAATGGTGGCAAACTACTTCCCATTCAAGGAGATTCGAAGCCAAACCATCTTCACTTAACATAGATTCAGTTGGTGAATGTGTTGGAGATAGCTTTCAAAGGTTGATTGGTTAAAAAATTTGTCCAAAAAGGTTGGCACAATTGCGACTCTGGGAAAGAGCGCTAATAGCGCGCCCTTTTATAGGATTTTCCCCATTGGCGCGGGCAGAACACAGTGGTCCAGTGCTAATGTAAAAAGGGCCATTTTTAAGGGCAAGCTGCAGGAGATGTCTTCAGGGCATATGAAGCTCATGTTCAGATGGGAATGATGCAAGTGGTTTCAAGTCTTGTCACTTCTCACAAGTCCCAGAATGTGTCCTCCAAGGTGCAGGAGAGGGGTAACAGGGACGGTGACAAATGGTGACAAATTACTGTGTAACAGGTGCCTTTGATTGAGGCTAGGGTCTGCCTGCTTTGATCTGTGTGCTCCTCCTTGCTTTAAAGTACATGGAAGTTTGCCTTTTTCTCTTCCCTTTTTGTTTTGGAGGTGTGCTTAGAGCGGCAAGCACAACTGCTGTCTCTCTTGCCAATGTCTCGGGTGATTTCTCCTCTTGCTGTTCTTTTTCTCTGCTTCCTGTAGAAGCCCCTGTGTCAACTGTTTCTGCCTGTGTTGTTTCTATTTCCGGATGTGTCTGTTCTTTTTGTTTATGTGTGTCTTCTTTGGCTGTGACAGCCTTCAGTTGGGGTGTTTCAGCCCTTTTTGCCCTACTCTGCATTCTCATTTCCCATGGTGTTTGTGTTGTTGTCTGCATCTCTGTTTTAGGCTTAGCGATCTGGCCCATTTCTCTTTTTCCTTTCCGTTCTTGCTGTGCTTGAAGGTATTGGCGTTCCTTCACCATCGGTTTTCTCACCTTTTTCAATGTTTTCTCCTTCCTCACTGCTAGATGGGGTGATATTTTCAACCAAAATTCTAATTTTGTCACCCCTAGACATGTTTCAGAAGATTTCCCAAGATATGGGAACAATGTAGGTGTGCAAGGCATCTTCCACTAAGAGCTTGATGAGCCCATGATGGGCCAACTAATACGGGATCCCTTCATTCGATTTTGTAGCACATTCAATTAGTGACTGAAGAAGAAAATAGGGAATGCTCAATTTCATTATTGGAGGTCAATCAATTCCATGTCTAAGTTCACATAGCAGCCTAAAATGATAGCCATAGACGATGCTAAATCTTCCTTCACAGGTAATGTACTTCATGATTTGGAAAGTCACTTCACCCCAGAGAGGAGGCAAGTTGGTTCTTCTCACCTCGTTTTTTTCTTCTACAAGATGTTCCTCGGGCAGAAAGAATGCTTTCTTGGCAGCTTGGCCCAATGCCCTCTCTTCTTTGCTCCAAGGGAGCCCTAATGGCAGACTGATAACTCGACTGATGAGCTCAGGTGTGAGTTCCAGGGACAGGCCCCTGAAATTAACTGTGGCTTGTGTCTTTGATTGAGGTCTTAGGGACATTAAAAAAATTTCAGCTATTTCCTCATTGTGACGTTGGATTTTTTCAAAGAATGGCATCCAATTGGCTTGTGTGAAAAGGTTCACCACCTCAGGATGCTCGTGCAATTTGCTGGAGTCTGAGGGTTCTTTTCTTATGAATCCCCCTGGCATGGTGAGAGTGCTCCTTTTTTTATGCTTTGGTCAGAAAAGGGAATGATGTTTATGGTTTTCCCCCTGGACTCAAGGAAGAATTCCTCAGCTGTTCAATATTAATTAGCAACAATTCCCTAGTTTCAAGACTGTTGTGACTCAGCTATCTGTCTATGGACGGGAGAATTCTGTTTTTACAGATAGAGGACAAAGACCCAATTTCCTTCTTAGCACACATTCAGATATGTAAATTTAAAATTTTCATCCACAAGTTGGCCCTCACATCTGCATATCTTTCCAACATGATAATTTTAGAAACAGGAAACATGGAGGAGAATCTTGATGTAGAAACAACTAGGAAACCCAGTGCAATACACAGGCAAACGCTTTTCTTTCAATTCACAGGCAGACTTTTCTCTGATTCCCCAATCGGATGTCGTTCAATTCACCACCTTTTCAAAACATACCATGCATTGAGGAGTTTTTCGAGCCTACCTTTTTTGGAGCTCCTAACTCGACGAAGAAAAATCCCAGGCTTCCCTGCTCCGAAAAGATGTGCAATATTTCTTGTAGGACTCTTCCTGTAGAAGACCCTCCTTGGTTCCTGTAGAAATGCCACTGCGCCTTTGAGCGGGCCCGATACGCGGGATATTTTCGGAAACAGGTAGAAGATCCAGCGGAGGACGACTGGTTAACAATTTTTGGGAAGCAGTAGACGCGTACTCCAGTCGAGGACGTTGCAAATTCAAAATGACAGAAGGTGGTGTGAGTTTCAGCAGGGCATCTTATAATTTCGGCATGATGTGTGGTGATCGAATGAGGTGGCCAGACCAGATCGTTGATCCAATGTCACGACCATAATTTCTCTGTGTATCTCTGACTATCGTCACCTCTCTTGTGTCGTTAACCGCTGCCACCACTACCAGTCTCGACGATTTTTCCTTAAATGGACACTCCACACCTATTGGCTGCACATATCGTCAATGATTTTGAATGTAACTGGCTTGTTCAGATCTCACGAGGCTATGTAACTGGCTTGTTTGGATCTCACGAGGCTATGTAACTTGTTGAGGGTGGCCAGTTGACTAGCCACTGATTCCCTTTAATCCAAACCATTTCCATAGGCATGCAGCTTTTGAAATATAATTTATGTAATTGATGAATGAGTTTAGACACTTACCTGTGTGGTCACAGCCGCGTTATGCAGACTTTGGGTCTTGGAACCGCTCCTTCGTGTGTTGATGTTGCATGCACAGGTTTTGGAACCCGTCCCCTCGTTCGTTGATGCTGCATGCGCAAGTTCGTTTGGATTTGGCTATTGACGATATTGTCACATTCAAGAAGAGCCCTTTGCATGTTTCCTCTGTTGTTTTCAGCTGTCCCTATCTTCAGAGTATGTCTTCCAAAGGGATCAACTGCTATAGGATTCCTGTAGGATGTCCTGTAGCTGCTTCTCCTCCTGGGATGCAAGCTAACGAACAGGGCTATATTGCTGACGAGGGATTTGGCTGATGAGGAGTCCAAATGGAGATTGACAGGTAAGGGGAGCGAGACACTACTGCTTATTTTGCTACTAAAAAAATTCTTGCTGGCAGTATGAAGAAAACAGGGTTTTTTTTTTCGTGTGACTGTGCAGGGAAAAATAATAGGATGGGTACAGTGGAGGTGCAAAGAAATGAAACGGGGTGACATATGGTGATGGATGGGTACAGGGGTGCTCATAGACCTATCAGACAGATTCCAACTTTTAGATTCTTTCTCAAGATCTATTCTGGCCTGTCTGGAGGGTCTACAGGAACTTCCTGTAGAAGCTACAATACTTCTTGTAGAAGCTATAGAACTTCTTGTAGGAGGCCCAGAACTTCTTGTAGAAGGTGAAATAATGACTTGAATGTGATCAAATATTAGGAGAGGGGGGTGGTCATGGAGAAAGTGCTTGTGAGGTGTGCCTGCGGCCTGAAGCCGACCTCTGTCCTTTTTTTGTGCGGCCTTGCAACCTGCAATTTTTCACAGATTTTTTTTTTTTTTTTTTGAGAGATAGAGATAGCAAGGGCGCCTCCAGGAGGTTTTCACCCTCACTGCCTACCCCAGGCGCCTCTAAGAGGTTTTCACCCAAGGATCCTTTTATTCCCTTTTCTGTTTTTTTTGTTGTTGTTTATGATTAAGGTGTGGGTGGAGTAGAGACAGGGCCCTGCTCCACTACTAGCACTAACTTGTCCAAAGTTTCAATGAACTCCTGCTTAGAAAGGGGTTTCATGTAGATTTTTAATCGATGCCCATTGACGAGCATGGGGATGGCTTCTTCATCAATAGTCCTGATGAGAACTGAACCATTATCGTTGCATTTATCCACTGTATATGGTCCTAGCCACCTTGTCTTCAACTTCCCTTTGAAATCCTTGTATCTTGAATCATATAACAGCGCCCAATCTCCTAGCTGAAATTGCTTTTCGTTAAGGTGTCGGTCATGCGATATGTTTCTCTGGAGTTG
The DNA here is from genome assembly GCA_000404065.3 of Pinus taeda. Lineage (NCBI taxonomy): Eukaryota > Viridiplantae > Streptophyta > Pinopsida > Pinales > Pinaceae > Pinus > Pinus taeda. Next base: position 219,763 of record APFE030575547.1, on the reverse strand, counting down.
GACCACTTCTCAGTGGAGGAAGGTCTGCATTCTTTGTTCATCCAATCCATTCAACGGTAGTAATTTTTCCTATTGTGCATGGTTGAGGTCTAGGTCCAGCTGAGCTGCCAAACTTAATGTGTCGTATTCGAATTCTATGGACAACAAAGCCTTCTTCTCGTAGACCAGCTCATAAGGTGTGAAGCCTGTTGTAGTTTTCCAAGTGGTGTTGTAGGCCCAGGTGGCCTCAACCAAGCGATCTGCCCAATCTTTTCTGTTGTTTCTCACTACTTTAGTCAAAATCTCTTCCAAAGCTCTGTTAGTGACTTCCACCTACCCATTTTCTTACGGATGATAAGGGGTGGAAGTCCTATGCTTAATCTTGTGATGAGCGAGCAGGTCTTTAATAAGGTTAGAGGTAAACTGACTTCCCTGATCTGTGACTATTCCCTTGGGTAGCCAAATTAGTAGAAGATATTTTCCCTCAAAAACTCAACCACTTTTCCTTCTGTTGCTGCCTTGATTGCCTTTGTTTATGCCCACTTTGTCAGGTAGTCTGTGCACACAATGATGTAAGACTTTTGCTTTGAAGAAGGATTGATAGGACCCACAAAATCCATGCCCCACTTCTCAAATGGCTTGAAAGTTACTTGAGGTTAGAGGGGCATCTCATCCCTTGGAGTCGGTTTCCCCATCCTCTGACATCAGTCACATTGGTTGATGTATCTTATGACATCTTGATAAAGAGTGGGCCAATAGTAGCCTGCCTGTAGAATTTTGAAGGCAATCCTTTTTGCTTCAAAGAGGCCTCCACAGGGCCCATCGTGACAGGTGAGGAGGATGTCAAAAACTTCCTCCTCCCTAACACAATTCCTTAAGATCTGATCCGGCCCAAGTTTAAACAGGTTGCTTCCAATCCAAATGAATGGGGCACTTTTCCTCACAATTTTTCTCTTTTCTTTTGAGGATAGGTGCGGAGGGAACTGTGTTGAAACCAAGTAATTTGTTGTATCAGAAAACCATGGAGAGAGTACTGAAATAGCAAACAAGTGTTCATCCGACATTTGATCATCCACTGTCCCTTCTTCACCTGCAGGCAAATCTAGTCTAGACAGAAAGTCAGCAACAACATTTTCCTTACCTAGCTTGTCAACAATGGTCAAATCAAATTATTGCAACAAAAGAAACCATCTAATGATATGAGCATCTACATCAGGTTTATTCATTAAATATCTAATCGCAGCATGATCAGTGTGTACAAATGTTTGATAACCAGTGATGTAGTGTCTGAACTTGTTTAAGGAATGGACTACGGCCAAGAACTCTTTCTCGGTTACAGTATAGTTCAACTCTGCCTTCGACAGGTTTTTGCTGACAAAGTAGATGGCATATGGCAGTTTCTCCTCAACTTGTCCCAAGGCTTCCCTTATGGCTTTGTTCGAGGCATCAGTGTGGATGTGGAAAGGTAGGGCCTAGTTTGGACCTCTCAAGATTGGGGCGGTTACTAGCTTATCTTTAAACTCATCCAGGGCCTCTTGACAGTTGTCAGTCCATATAAACTCAACATCTTTCCCCAAAAGACCAAACAATGGCTAGGCTAGCTTACTGAAATCTTTAATGAATCTTCTATAACATCCTGCTAAGCCCAGGAAACTCCGAACATTTCTTACCTTTTGAGGAGGTGGAACCTTTTGGATGATAGCAATTTTGTTGGGATCCACCTGTAATCCTTGCTGAGAAATTGTATGACCGAGCATGGTCCCTTCATTCATCAAGAATTCACATTTTTCGGGGCTGAGAGACAGGTTCATCTCAATGCACTTGGTTAAAACTTTTCCTATGTTAGCCAACGCTTCTTGGAAGTTGGACCCATAAGGAGTAAAGGCATACTTCTATATTTCAACCGAATCATGAACCAACTCCGAATATGCTCAGTACTGCTCTCTGGAAAGTGGCAGGAGAATTGCATAGCCCAAAGGGATGGACTCGGTAGGCAAAGGTACCCCATGGACAAGTGAAGGTGGTCTTATCTTGGTCCTCCGGACTTATTTGGATCTGATTATACCCGCTGAACTCATCTAGGAAAGAGAAGAACTTCTTCCCTGCCAGTCCATCTAACACCTGATCTATGAAAGGCAAAGGGAAATGGTCCTTCTTGGTGGCTTTGTTAAGTTCTTGGTAATCTACACAGATTCTCCACTTCTCGGTTTTCTTGGGCACAAGCACCAGAGGAGAGACCCACTCACTGTCAGAAATGGGGTAGATGAATCTTGCATCCAACAACTTTTGCAATTCTTCTTTGACAATGTCCTTAAGTGCTGGATTCATTCTCCTCTAAGGCTGCCTGACTGGTTTGCAATCCTCTTTGATGTAAATGTGATGGGTACAGACCGAAGAGTGGACTCCTTTGATCTCCTTATAGCTCCAAGCGAAAGCATCCAAATAGTGGTTCAATAAGCTACACAACTCCTTCTCCTGAGAGGGAGATAGGGATGAGTTGATCTTTAAGGTTCTTTCAAGGCCAAATTCCACATTCTTAACTCTGGGAGAGGTCGGACCAGCCACGCAGAAGTCCACTGGAGCGCTAGCTTGGGTACCCTCCACCAGCTCCTCTAATGGCAGCACACTAGGAGGTGGATTTTGAATCAGATTCTCAATTAAGTCATCATCGATTTGAGTACCTCCCCTGGTGGCTTCTACTGTGCACAATGGTGTGGAGTAGACTTCATCCTCATCTCCCTCCTCCAACCAGAGAGGTAAATCATGTTCTAACAAAGGTTGGGCAGGAGGATATAAGACTAGCTATTTTGACATAGACCCATTCTTGATGGTCATGCTCCCTACTCAACAACTGATGTAGGCATCTGTAGTGGCCAACCAAGGCCTTCCCAAAATGAGGGGGTATCCAGTGAGTTTTTCCTTTGGCTGAAGGACCAAGAAGTCTGCAGGGTACTCCCAAGAATCAACAGAGACTAAGACATCTTCCACAATCCCTTCGGGAGTCACGGTGGAGCAGTTTGCTAACTGTAGTATTGTCAAGGTATTTCTTAAGGAACTCTGAAGGTTAAGTTTGAGCATAGTGTCCCTGGTCATCACATTAATGGCAACCCTTAGATCAATCAAGGCGTGGGGGATGATGGTGCCATTGATGTGGACATCAACTACAAGACTTCCAGGGTCCAAATATTTTGGACAGATTACTTTTCCCAACATCAGATCGGACAGCTGGCCCATGACATTGATAGTTGGGGCATCTCTCTGGCTCCTGCCTGGGTTCTTGAAACACTTCTCCTTGATCAATTTGTTGTAGATTGGCACATCTTTTATGGCATGGAGAAGTGGTATTTTCACATACAAGTGTTTAAGTTCTCCTAGAAGTTCAGTCTCCTCCAGGTTTGGTTGTGTGGTTACCGTTAGTCTCTCAAGAAAGGGTGGAATGACTTTGGGTTCACTTTTCTGTTTCTATTCCTCATCCTCCGGAGGAGTTTGGCGATTTGGAAGGACCTTCCAAGATCGTAGGTTGATCTCGTGAATCTCCATAGCGTAGGTAGAGCATGTTGTCTCTCTAGTATATACCTGCTGGGCCTGTCTGTTATTGGGGTTCGAGTTCAGTTGAGCAGGCATCTGGGGTTGTCTTGGAGGAGCAGGAGGTAATGGCTGAGGTGGAGTAGGTGGTGGAGGAAAAATAGCGGGAGGAGAGTTGTATTGTGGCCTCGACCCCGGCTGAGGTGCATTCCACTGAGGTTGTGGTTGAACATGAGAGTGAAATGAATGAATAGTGGTGTTATAAACATTTTTGGGCACTGCAACCCCAATCATAAATGTCCATAAACTAAGGGCTACTAATTCCCTAAAAGTGTTGCTTCACTACCTAAAGGAACAAGGTCAACTGATTACATCATCTCCCAGAAGTTCTCCACTAAAAACTGCTCAGAAATGGTCAAAACTGGACCATACTGAATACCCAGTGCAGAGGGTGTGATGCATATCACCTTCCCAGTGTAAAGGGTGCAATGCATACTGAATGACCCCTCTGTAGGGTGCGATGGGTGAGAATGGACAAATGGCAGAGAGTTTGCAAGGTGGAAGATCATGGAATCTTCCAGTAACTTCCCCTCTGACACTTGCCTCTCTGTTTTCGACCAGGGATGAGTAAGAGATCATCAGTCTCCAAGTGGAATCTAGAACTATTAGAGAGAAGACACTAATCAAAACCCCAGAAGATGACTCACCCCCTACAATCATCTATATATGGATCCCTTATCACAGAGATCCAGGGGGTTGGAATCTTGCATCTTGTAGAGAAGTGTTGTTGGTTTTCTGGTGAAACTTCATAGTGTTGGGTGATCTAAGCTTTACTTGAGGTGAAGAAGGGCTTTCTTGCTAGAGGATGATGTTGGGTCAGAACTATTAGTTGTAATCCTCTTGCTATTCTTGATATTAATAAAGCTATTCAAGTTTTCCTCCATATTCTTGTATGTTTGATTATATATGCATTTGTATGGTTAATACATATCTGGTCCTTTGTTATTTATGAATATAGATCTCTATTCTTCGATAGTAGTATGCTGCTTTGATTCCACAGGTGCTCTTTGAAGCTGGGCAGATGAAGAAGAAGCGGCAAAGATCTATCAGGAAGGAGAGGAATCAAGTAAGGAACCAAGCGCAAGACTACGGTTGGTGTCCTTTATTCCACTCTTATCTATTTTCATAAAGGAAAACGAAAGTAGTCTTTACTTGTTTGTTTCTAAGATAGCTACCAGTCTTGGAATAGCAACTCCGAGTGGACACTATTCCCGGTAAAAAAATGGCGACTCCGTTGGGGAGTGAATAGATTGTTTGTTAGTCTATCTTTGTTTGTTTTATAAACTTACAGACGGAGCCTGAAGACAAGCCAGCTAGCCTTTGAACTGCATTTGTTATAAAAATGCAAAGCAGATCAATGCTGCTTCAATCTATCTCAGGGTTTTGTTTATAAATTGAACAATCGATTTGGAAACGTTCTAATTGCCCTAAGTGGTGGCTCTAGTAACCTCCTTATATCAACCGCTATGATTTACATTTACTGAACATCACTTACTTGGCCTAAATCCCTGAACTGAGTTGCAAATTGTGAGCAAAGATTGGTTAAAAGTCTCGCACTGGTACCATCGCACCCTCCCTTCAAGGCAGTTTGTATGCATCGCACTTCCTGTGTGCAGTAGGTGCGCTGCATATTGGATTCCCTGTGTGACAGGTGCGATGGTTAGGGAAGGTTGATTTTACCTTCAGACTTTGGTTTTTCTTCACTCTTTTCAGTTATATTCAGGATTTTTGTTGTCTGTGGTCAGTATATATCTGTGAAAACCCCCTTCTCTTCCATCATTCCGCCTCTATTCTGCAAAGAACTGTAAGTGTTTTTATGTATTGTGCGCCATTTTTAGTTCTCTTTTGCAAAGAAGTAGCGTAGTCGAACTGTCGTTTCTTAATCTGAAAGTGTCGTAAGTGTTGTTTTCAGTTATAGAAGAGAATCCCATTATTCTTGATAATCAATTATACTGTTACTCTTGTATATGATTTGAATTAGTAGTTTTTAAAGTGTCAAAAAACAGTTTTCATTTCGAAATTGCAAAGTGTCGCCCTTATCTTCACTTCATTTTGAAAAGAAATTTGTTAAGTATTGTCGCTTTGAAAATAATTCAGATTTGCACTTAGCTTTCTTATCATCATTCATACATTAAGAAGGCTAAAAACAAATACATGCATGTGCATTTGCATTTAGGCTGCTTGGTTTGATTTAATACAGTGCATTTAGTGTGTGCTCTGTGCTCTTTGTTGAAAGACTCTCGATTTTCTTTCCTTAGTAGCTAGGATTTTCATTGTCAAAAGAAGATTAAACAGTTGTTTATCATCTTAGACTACATTTTAGGAATTGTATACACATCACGCGGTGAACCCGAAAGGCAAATTTTTAAACAAGATCAACTATAAAATAAATTTAATGAATCCAAAAACACTTTGGAACCTAACGCATAACATCTAGAAGTCTAGGCTAGAGATGTATTCCGCCGTCGTAAAACCTGGTAACTATTGTTTTCATTGTTGGTTGGGTGATTCCTCCACTCTGAGAGGACAAGTGCCAGTACGGACTTGTGCTCCCACGTACCGTCAAGTATATATTGGGAGACCTTAATAGGCTACATCCTTTATCCTTAGGAAGCCGTGTTTGCCTCCCTATTGATCACAATGCACTGAACACATCATTCGGGAAGATTGACTGCCATATTGTAAAAAGTATTCTGCAGTTTTGCGATTGGTTTGGTAATCCCCTCTGCCTAGATTTCCATATAAGTCTCTTTCATTCCTTTTCGGACTCCTTAAAAGAAAAGGTTCATCGGAGCACTTGTCACTTCAGGCTCATTAAAAATCGAAGGCGACTAGAGTCATCTTTTGTTTTTTCTCAACTCTTAAAAACTGAAAAAAAAAAAAAAAAAAAAAAAAAAAAAAAAAAAAAAAAAAAAAAAAAAAAAAAAAAAAAAAAAAAAAAAAGGTTGTGTCAAAGCGTCTAAAATTTATTTTAATCAGAATAACATCACATGTTCCCTCGTTGGTCTTTAGGTTGAGAAAAATGGAGTCTACCAACCAAGGATTTCCCCTTGGAGTAAATTCTAGTCCTTTCTCCTCTTGGGGAGATGTTGGTGCACCCCATATGGCCACATTGTCACTTCCAGGGTTGACGATTGGTTTGCATGTATGGCTCTTCTCTACCTCTGTCGTTCAGAATACCGTAATTCCTTAATAATAAAGCTAGAAACTAGGTGATACTAGAGTTACCCCCCAGCCTTCTACTTCGTATGTTTCTCCCTCTCCTCCTTCCTCTTTGTTTGATAAAGCTTGTAAAGATAAAGATCAAGTAACTGAGAAAAAGAAGAAGTGGAAAGAGAAAAAAGAAAAGAAGAAGAAATAATCAAAAGCGAAAGGGGGCAACCAGGCGTCGTCTAGCGAAAATCCTCACACCGCACCGTCTAAACCTAAATCTCCATGTGTCATTTGCAAAGGAGACCACTACCATCGAGATTGTCCTTGCATCCCTCGGATCTTAAGGGACTGGTCTCCTCATTTGCACAATCTGATGTCGTCAACCTCTGATGATCATGTTGAAAGCACACCATCAACCAGTGAAAGTGAAGCATCTGGACAGAAAAGGAATCACAAATTTCCTTGTAGATTGTGTGAAGGTGATCACGCCGTCCACCATTGTCCCTTCCTAGACGAAGCTAAAAGAGTTTTGGATGACCGTCATGCTTGACCGCTACGGTTCCCTCCTGGATATAAGAAACTCTTGCCAAGTCCACCACTGGTTGAAAATCCGGCTAGCACGCCATTTTGGTTGACCGAAACGTCTATCATTGAAAATGAACCCTATGAATCCATACCAGACGAAAGTCAAAAGGTCGAGGCGGCAGTTGACCTGGTCTTGCCTTCAGAAGGTTCATCTTTGAATGATACCATCACTAAAGAGAAAGAGAACGGAACCGTTCAAATTATTTTAATAAACACAGACTCCGATGAACTTGGGGGCAGTCTACTCGTTCCTTTACCGCAGGAAGGAAGTTCATCAGAGTCATATCTGGCCGTCTATTCGGTCCCACCTCCAAGTAACCTAGTTGTTTCCTTCGACTGGAATCTACTAGGCAGACCCCGTTTACCAGCTAGTGTACCATTCCGAATCATTTTACAAGCTTACAGAATGGTCATGGCTGGTACCATCATAGATGAAGGGGCTTTTGTGAGTATCCATTTCTCAACTGCTTAGAAAGTGCTTGGTTCGCCATCGCTTTTGCCTGAAATGAGAAATCTGATAGGCTTTGACAAAGGAACCAGTCGACCGTTAGGGATCCTTCCCAATGTGCCCATTACTTTAAGAAGGAAAACCATTCACATGAACATGATGGTAGTCCAAGAACCCCTGGATTATAATCTACTCCTTGGGCGTGACTATATTTATTGCATGGGAGCCATCGTCTCCTCACTCTTTAGAGTAATGTGTTTTCCGCATGAAGGCAGAATGGTCAAGCTCGTAGACCAACTGTCATTCCTCGGTTCACACACAGAAAATAGCCAAATTCCATTCGTAAATGGTATTTTCACAGAAGAAATATCTCATTGATCTCCAGTCCGTCCACCTGATGAGCGCGAGCGATTCAGGAGGATATGAATGAAACCCAGGGGACATGCACCCTGGTCTGTTTCGGCAGGAAAACCTTGGGTATAGAGTAGTTTTCCGCGGAGGATATATGACTAGTCTAACACACCCGTTCGTTTAGGAAAATGGGATTAGACTGGAATAAGATTCCCTCATCAAATTTATGTGATTGGAGGCGACTGCGCCACTCACCTTTGTCTATTTCGGTAGATATCGCCAAGGAAGCATTTTGTTTGCGACGCCGATGGAGAGATTTCATATGGTAACCTGGGAATTTTTCACTATACCTGAGGGCATGCAAACCTTTTTGCATGCAAGCGAAATACGACCATTTATTTTTTAAATTTGTAGGTCCTCTAACCCTTTAAACTCGTAAGGTTGGTCGTTTCCTAGCTTGCATAAAGAAAGGATCCGTGGCAAAGCTTTAAAGGGTGCAAGCTCCATAAAAAAAGGCATCTTAGATGAGATATACTTATTATATGACTGGCACGAGCAGTTTTAACATGGAATTCAAGCTCGTTAAAAAATAAACATAAGCAATGAGAAAATGTTTCCCCTAGAGTTTAAGCTCATTAAAAAAATGAACCAATTTTCTGGTAAATAACCATTGTGAATGCATTATCATCAGATTTTGAGCCTTGGTCGTGTTCTCATCATCACCTCCACTCTGTTTTTTAGCCGATCATTCGCCTCCATTTGATTGTTTACTCTTTCGAGGAACATTTGCGAAGAGTGATTCTATTAGCCATCCTTGTGATACTGTCGTGATTGGAAAATTCCAAACCTTACCTGGAATCAGCTGCTACCCAAAATCATCACGCGTTCCTCGAAAATGAGTCTCCTTTAAGCTCTTTTCAACTGACTCGTAAAATATGAAAATATTGTCGAGCGATTAGCTTCTCTGGCTCATTAAAGTCATTGGAAGTGCTATCCCTCCTCTAAATTTTAATCTTTTTGGACTTGAGGGATTATTACACAAAAAGATCGATCACTTGTCTTGTTCGGCTCGTTAAAATTACCGAACATTCATCCATTTCATATTATTTTATGCTTTTTTGGACTTAAGGGATTATATGACGAAAAAGAATCTTTGGAGTTTCCTTTCCGTCCCTTTCAGACTCTCTAAAATTGAAAAATACCGAGTTATCTTTGTCGTTAAACTCGTTAAAACCGAATAGCGACAAACTTGTCCAAATGGACGAGAATGAGTTTGTTGTTGCTAGGCTCATTAAAATATAGCGATAGGTTCGCCCGAAGGGCGAATTATAAAACAAGCATATGTTATCCTCCTCAAGCTTGACAAAAATAAAGAGGTACTGGTCAGCAATGACTGGGGAAAATTGGGAAGAAAACTTGAAAAAAAATTATTGGTAGCAAATCGCTCTTGAACATGACACTTTCTCTCCGCATCCAAGTCAGGTTGGGTTGTTCCATTCACTGGTCATATCACCAAGTGTCTGTCACACCATCCATCTTTGGGGTTAACACTACCAATCCATCGTTAGTGTCACCGATATCTTCAAGAGAAATCATTCAGAGAATTCACCTGTGTCTCACCCGCTGCAATACATTTACGCTCCATTCTTTCATTACCACAAACCTGAACCCTGTATCATCAGATCGTTTTCACCTCCAAAATCATTTGCTTCGTTCCGTGTCGTAGATGTGGGATTCATTAAGGCCATCCTATGACGGGTCACTTCTTGTCAACATCATTTCATTATCGAAGAATTCGACCTAGGAACAACCCTTTCAGTACTTTGAAGCTTGCATGCCTCAATGGCAAGTTTCTCACTTTCGGCGACATGTTTACATTAATGGCCTTCGACCGAGAGATTTTGCGTGGTGTTTGACGCCAAGTCCTTTTTCACACCGCATGAATTGTACTATAGTACCTTGAGGGTCATTGTCATTATTGGTGATTCCTCTCATTCCTGTTAACAACTTACATCATTGGCCGGTAATCAGGCGATGTCTTTCCATGTTCGACTCCAGAACATTTTTTCACATGGATCGACTTGTACTCCGAGTGAAGATTGAACGAGTTTTGAAGACCCCAGATCTATTTTCATCCATCTAGGTTACGATATATTCAAGAATATAAAGACATCAAATGTACATCCTTGCCAAACAGATGATCATCCAAATCAAAGGATGATGAGTCTGAATCATCAGTCTGCTACACAGACGATTGTCTGTCCTATGTACATGAAAATGAATTTGTAAAGCGGAGCATGGGAATGCCTACCTCAGCTATATCATGAAAAATATTATGAAGATAATGTATTGTATTGTATCTTATTACAGGTTGCCTCCCATCTCAAAAAAACTTCGGATCCTCATGATAAAGCATTTCACTCGACATCAAAAGATTAACGACCTGATGCTTTAGGGGGCAACTATTATAGAAATTTTTGGGCACTGCAACCCCAATCATAAATGTCCATAAACTGAGGGCTCCTAAGTCCCTAAAAGTGTTGCTTCATTACCTAAAGGAACAAGGTCAGTTGATTACATCATCTCCCAGAAGTTCTCCACTAAAAACTACTCAGAAATGGTCAAAACTGGACCATACTGAATACCCAGTGCAGAGGGTGAGATGCATATCACCTTCCCAGTGTAAAGGGTGTGATGCATACTGAATGGCCCCTCTGTAGGGTGCGATGGATGAGAATGGACAAATGGCAGAGACAGTTTGCGAGGTGGAAGTTCATGGAATCTTCCAGAAACTTCCCCTCTGACACTTGCCTCTCTGTTTTCGACTAGGGATGAGTAAGATATCATCAGTCTCCAAGTGGAATCAAGAACTATCAAAGAAAGCACACTAATCAAAACCCCAGAAGATGACTCACCCCCCTACAATCATTTATATATGGATCCCTCATCACAGAGATCTAGGGGGCTGAAACCTTGCATCTTGTAGAGAAGTGTTGTTGGTTTTCTGGTGAAACTTCATAGTGTTGGGTGATCTAAGCTTTACTTGAGGTGAAGAAGGGATTTCTTGCTGGAGGATGATGCTGGGTCAGAACTATTGGTTGTAATCCTCTTGCTATTCTTGATATTAATAAAGCTATTCAAGTTTTCCTCCATATTCTTGTATGTTTGATTATATATGCATTTGTATGGTTAATACATATATGGTCCTGTGTTATTTATGAATATAGATCTTTGTTCTTCGATAGTAGTATGCTTCTTTAATTACACAGGTGCTCTTTGAAGCTGGGTAGACCAAGGAGAGGAATCAAGTAAGGAACCAAGCGCAAGAATAAGGTTGGTGTCCTTTATTCCACTCTTATCTATTTTCATAAAGGAAAACGAAAGTAGTCTTTACTTGTTTGTTTCTAAGATAGCTACCAGTCTTAGTGGGAATAGCAGCTCTGAGTGGACACTATTCCCAGTAACAAGCAGGTTGAGTATGATATTAAGATGGATAAGACCAAGGAGGAGGTGTTGACCAGGAAGAATGAGCAGGGGGGGCCCAAGAAGGTATATGAACGGATTGGTTGGGGTGGTAATAAGTTTGGGCTGTCCCCTGCATCCTCTTCTGGTAAGGTCTGGATCCATGCGGCCTCCTTTGGTTGAGGAATTAGAGTGGTTTAGTGGCTCCCTCGGCCCCTTGGTACATGGCTTTAAATCCGGGAAAGGTTGGGCATTGGTTCGTAGGATGGTCTTCCTCACAAACGAAACATACCTCTACCGAGTGCAATGGACACACGTTCTTACGATGCTTCCTTGTGCATATGGGACAAAAGATGGCCAAAGCCCTCTCAGCTTCCTCTTTCTTCTGTTGGATTCCGAAAGTATCCATTTGCATGGCAAGGGCCTGTCTCATCTCACTTTTAAGGTCTTCCATTTGATTTGTAAACTCATGATTGGAGAGGGTGGCACTGGCTGAAAGTGGATTCCCCCTGCCTCTTTTCCGGGCTGCCCTAGCGTGGTTTCTAAACATAGTATTTATGTCCTCATATGGTAGTTGGTAGATGTCTCCGCTAACTAAAAAATGGAGGGTATCTAAAAGGTCTTCAGGGACTCCTCGGATTAGAACCAACTTCAGAGATTCAGGGTCAAGTGTGCACTTGACCCTTTTATAACTAAGTTGGAACCTCTCTTCATAGTCTTCTAAAGATTCATCACTTCCCATGGTCATCCGAAAGATTTCTCCCTTCGTTTCTTTTGACCTACAGTAGTCCCAGTATTTGTTGTTAAAGGCTTGCTGCATTTGAGCCCAAGTTGTGATATTGTTTCCAGGTAACCCCATGAACTAGTGTAGGGCTGCATCCTTGAGGGTAGAGGGAAAGAGTTTCAACCTTTGCTCGTCTTCTACATAGTCATAAGTTCGACAAAGGACAACAAAATCAAATAAGAAGGTATCAGGGTCTTCAGTGGTCAATCCATGGAAGTGAGGTAAGGCTGAGGGATTTATGTTCTTCATTTTTGTGTCCCCATTGGTCTCTCGGATGGGAAATGCACCCTCTATTCTCTCCTCATCTCCTATACCGTTTCTGCGTTCTGCCATGGTCTCAAGAGGAATGTTTTCTTGCTTTTATTCTGTTATAGGATCTTCGTATATCTCTGGAGGTTCATCTATAGGTTCTTCTGGATCACTGCCACCGAAGAAGAGATAAGGGTGACTCAGTGATGTGGTGGGGGTGTTGGTTAAGAATTTTTCGGTATTGTCTCTGTTCCTATGAGGCATGAAATGAAATGTTTTGGGTTGCTTTTCCTGCTTGTACCTGCAAAACTGAAATAGATTGAACTACAACTAACTATAGTCTACCTTGCTGAAATGAAAATGTGGGATTGAAATGAAAGCAGGAAAGGACTAATCTATGTTGCTGAAATGAAATTGCAGAAATGAAATGCTAGGCTATGCTTGCAGAATTGAAATGCTAATCTACACTTGCAGAATTGAAATTGCAGAATTGAAATGCTAATCTACTCTTACAGAATTGAAATTGCGGAATTGAAATGCTAATCTACGCTTGCAGAATTGAAATCGCAGAATTGAAATGCTAATCTAGGAAAGCAGGAAATGTCTAATCTACTTTTGCGGAAATGAAATTGCAGAATGGAAATGAAATAAACTACTTAGCAGAAGGTTGTAGTAGAAAATAGAAGAAAAACGGTAATCACACATACTCTGACGCTTCCCCAGAAACGGCGCGAAAAATATGGTGGGCTCCAGTATTGCAGCAATAATTCTGCAACTCCTGGGACTCCCTTATTTACTCTTATCAACCCGGTAGTTCGTAACAAACTTGGAAGCGACGCTGCTATATGCACAAGTACTAGCTCTTATCGTGGCTGTCACTTGATCAGCTGGCACAAGTCCGCTAGGAGTTTAAGCCAACTTCTATGAGCTCTTAGAAGAAGCTTTTAACTGATGGATGAAATCTAACTCAAAGGAGGCTAATCTACTTGCAGAAAGAAACTAAAAACTGAAAGGAAATGCAAACCCTAGCAAACCCTAGTTTTACCGACTAACCCTACTAATGTAAGAAGAATGATGAAAGCTACTGAAAAAGATGCCATTGATTCTTTGGAAGGTTAAGTGCATGTGTCTAAGCTACTTCTAAAGTGAAATCTGGAAAGAAACATCTATTTGTATTTTTGAGTAAGTTGGCAGAATTATTATGCATGTGCTTTAACTGTTTTTGACTGTATAGAGGTTGATTGATGAAAGGCAATGCTTGCAGGAGGTTGAGAAGGTGAGAAGAGGGCCTAAGGGGTCCCTAGCACCCTTCCAGAGAGTTTCACAGTGATCGAATCTCAAGAAATCACTCTCGTGAGCTTCTACAGGAAGTCTGCGGGGGTTCTACAGGATGTATTGTAGCTTCTACAGGATGTTCTACATAATGTTCTGAAAGGGAATTTTGGAGGGTTGATGGTGGAAGAAAGGTGAAGAATTAGGTATGGAGGTGAGATAAGTGTATGAGGAGGTCTACGACTTGGTGATTGAGGATGAAGAGTGGTTAAGGCGATTGGGTTGGTTCAAAGATGGGCGAAGCAATGTTGCACAAGAATGTAGGAAATAGGGCAAACTGAGGAAACGTGGCAAATGAGAGGTAAGAATCTGAGTTAGAGGAAGAAACAGGTTGCATTGATGGGGTAAGGGTAGGAGAGGAGGTATCATAGATGATTTGCATGTTATTTTTCAAAACTAACCAACAAAGACTAAGAAACCAAAGATCTAGCTATGTTGACCTAATTTGACCTAGAAACCATAAGCATGATGAACAGAAGTTTATTGGCAGCAAATCATGTAAAACAACTATGGAAACCAAGCAAGAATGGATCTAAGCATGTAATCACAACTGGTGCCAACTTTTGCTACTAAGAATCTAACACTAGAAATTGCATGAAGAAGCAAGAACAATGTTTTTATGGCAGCAAGGACACCTTGGTCTCAGCTCGTAGTCCCAAGGAGGGAGAGGTGAGATCGGGGGTTGCTTGATGGCATTTTTCGAAGATATTTTCTGTTACCAACTTGTTAAATCACTTGAAACATGAAAATCTATCTTAATCATCAAAAATGAACTAAATAACCAAACAAGATTTTAACCTACTAGCAGAAATTAATTAAAGGCAGTAAAAACGTATAACAGTACACAAAGGAGGTCCTGGCACTTGGGTTGGGCCCAAACCCAAGAGCTACAAGCTCCTAAGAAGAAGCTTAGAACTGAAGCAAAATGAAACTGATCTCCATTATTAAGAAAATAACCATGTCATAGAAATCCTTATAGCAAAAGCTCCACAAATGAGCAAAAAATAGAGCAGCACTAGAGTGCAAAATACAAATGTTCAAAAAGTAACCTACGAAGGCTAGAAGCCTTCCTTCTTATACACTACGAGGGCCTCCAACAACCCTCCTTAACTCAAGGGTTTCGGCTGCTCAAACTGACAGTGATCAGTCACTTTACACAAAACTGCTCGGCTGCCCTTGGAAATCATTTTTGGTGGCCTGCTGAACTCCGAGATAATGGTGGAGAATTCGTGGAAGGGGCCATTTAGTGTAGGAGACACCCTTCCTACGAATCCTCACCCTTGTTCCCTTATGCTTGGCTGTCGTCTGGCTCATAAATGCTTGGCCTTGGTCCAAAAGTTGTCCAAAATTTTGCAATAACGACGTGTTAGCCTTCTTGGTCAAGTGACTATTCTCATTCGTTCAATTAACATAAATATAATCAAAAACATGCATAAACTATGAAAAATGGTGGATTGATGAAGAACAATTAGGCAAAATGACCCAAATAAGTTACCCAATTTTAGGGCTCATCAATCCTCAGTCCAGGTCTTGGCTTCAAAGGGGTGCCTTTGTGGTCAAGGTTAACCTGGACTCTTTAACGAGAGTAGGTTGATAATGGCCTTGAGGTTGAAGTTGTATAATTGGTATGAAGTGAATTCAGTTTTTTTCACTAACACTTAAAAATAAGTGTTTCCCTCATGGATGGAGGTATTGACACAAAGAATGTTTGAAGATTGGAGTGCATATTGGCCTATATTTGCGTAAACACTCTGGATTCCAAGTGTTTAAGAGGTCGTGAATGAGGTGGTGGCCATGAAAGCACCAATGGATTAACTATGGTGGTGGTTGTTAGATTGTGTGTGACCAGTGGTTGAGTTTTGGAAGAGTCCCCATGGACGCCCTAGATAGAGGCGCTAAAGCCTGATGCCATGGTGGAGAAAATATTTGGGCCTGTGACCAAAAAAACATTTTGGTGTAGTCTCGAGTGCTGTCGATGTAATGAGCTACCCAAATGTGGATCTAAGTGGAAGATTCGGGGGGATTCAGTCGACGATGACAACTTGCCATCGTAACATATTTCAATGTAGATGGTGTGATCAAACTGCAGAGGACGAGATCTTGGAAAAAGTCGAGTGGCCTTAGAGGATATGTGAGGATCAAGTGCTAGAGTGGAGGAAAAATAATGTTATGACAACCAAAAGACTGAAAACATTGAGTGTAATCCGTAGATATTTGGAGTTGGAGCCCTAAATATGTCACTCACTCTGATCTTCTTCCGAATGAAAGAAGATTTCAAGGATCTTTGAAATTTATTGAGAAGATCAGAGTCAAGGTCAAGAAGAGTCCCAAGCCCATGACATTTTGTACCTTGTCTACACTTCTTAACATGAATATAACACTAGTAAAAAATGAGAGATTAGTGACAACGCTACTAAAAAAGTTAGTCACCACAATTATTTCATCTGAATTACTGCTCAATTAGAGAAATTTTAAGTGACCCAACTAAAAACGACTAATTCAGTATGGGGATAAAATATACGACTAGATAATAAGTAAACCAACTAAAAATGACTAACTTAAATGACTAATTTAGTCAATGACTGAAATATATGACTAGATAATAAGTGAAAAAAATAAAATTGATTAACGTAAATGACTATTATAGTCCAAGAATAAAAATATGACCAACTAACAAGTATATGAATTAGTCATTTAAGCTAGTCATTTTTAATTGTGTCACTTCGGAAAAGGAAAATTAAAATTTTGACACTGAAGTTTTACATTTCACTAAATTTTAACACTGTAGGGGTCTCTAAATCCATTTGCAGTGTTAAAATTTAGAGGGGGCTCTGAATTCATATGCAATGTTAAGATATAGGTAGATGGATTTAACCACCCCTTAAAGGGGTCTATGACATGGGGGCTTCATAGATAATTCACATTGAGGCATAACAAAATGGAGAAATGGAATAATATATTGAGAGGGTAAATAGTTTTGATATGTTTCATAGCACATGTGTATTATTAAGGTATTGTTCAGATGGAGGCAAAAAACAGGTGGGATGAAGAATAGGGTTTCATGCAGGTGGGTTTCTTTTTGTCAGTTTCTCCATTTCCAAAGGCGAGTCTGCAAATTACTGCCACATACCAATGGCAAGTTCGATTACCACTAAAGGGTTTCTTTTGGTCGGTCTCTCCATTTCCAAAGGGGAGTCTACAAATTACTTCCCCAAACTAGCCGTGAGTTCGATTACCAACAAGTTAGTGGGATCTTTCACTAGAAGGCTCTTTGATTTCGCAAGCTTAGAAGAGAAGAGCCATGATAAATCACTGGAAGAGAACCTTGATGACCTTAAGCTGGATGAAAATGGTGACTCGTTTTTGAAAAAATGAAGAAGAGGAGGAAAAGGTGAAACTCTAGTGGTTGAGAGAGAATATGTTGTTTACCAAAGCCACTTCTCTTTCAAATCTCACCATTCCCACGAGATAGCCACACTATAACTCTTGTTGGTGATAGTAAATTGGTTATT
Source organism: Pinus taeda (assembly GCA_000404065.3). Lineage (NCBI taxonomy): Eukaryota > Viridiplantae > Streptophyta > Pinopsida > Pinales > Pinaceae > Pinus > Pinus taeda. The sequence continues at coordinate 202,323 of APFE030575547.1, read as the reverse complement.
TTTGGGGTTAGTATGGAAGGGGAAAGGAATTATTTGAATGGTGTTCATATTTTGGACCTAAAGCAAATGAAATGGATTTCCCCTTATGTGAAGGAGGATCTTCTTACTCCCAGGGATAGCCATACTGCAATTTCTGTTGAAAACAAGCTTATGGTGTACGATGGAGATTGTGGAGACCATTACTTAAGCAAAGTTGATATTTTGGATCTTGATACCTTAAATTGGTCCATATTAAGTTCAACATTTTTCTTTTTCCATTTTGATAAGTAATCCCTTTTTTGGATATGTGGGAAGATTTGAACCCAAACTCCATATTAACAATGTACAATAACCCACTTGAACACAGGGATGGATTTCAAGAGATTTTAGCTTTAGATCTTTACATTGAAAAGTCAATGCTTGTATCAACATGGCATGTGTTAATCCCCCACAAAGTAAGCTCGACTTAAGTCTTCAACACAACTACTCTTATGCTAGGATTGAGAATCTCTTTAGCTGGATAGTAAATTTGTATCTTCGCAATGTTAATCTTTGTCACAACTATCAATTGTTTTAAGAAAGGTTCTAGGATATTTTTTTTGAATTTATGGAAATATTTTTTCTTTGTTGATTGAGATAATTTTTAAAAACTTCAATCCTATTTCTTTGAATGAACATACTAGCACAATTCATCAATAAAATTGAAAAATCTTAAAGTATCCTAACATCATTAATGAATCATTGGTAATTTTACACTCACCAAGTTTTCTCCCATAAATTATTAGGCTATCTTGATTTGTATTATAGAATCCCACTTTCCCACATTTTATGTCAGTAGATACCAAATACCTATATGATATACTTGATACATTCATAGTTGACCTTCTTTGCTAAAAAGTAAAGATTATTTTATATGCAAAGATGTGAACCTTTAGCACTAAATTGAAACAACTGGCTTCGTGAATTGCAACGTTCCTATTACCAGTCTGGAAACAAATGATCCATGCAAGATACTTAATTGAAAACAAATTATGAATTTGGAAAAATCTTCTCTTCTAATCTGCAGGCTTGTCTAACAGGTTTTTTTAACTATATGCTGTCATTAGTGGGAAGGAACTACAATTGGTTCATGGTACATTAAACAAATTAGTTAATAACATTTGTGAGGATAATATACAACTTTTCGTGAGGTATTTAAAGGTGAACTTATTCATGAAATCTTATCCCTTTTCAAAATGATTGTTTGTGTTTACTATGCTTTTTTAGAGTTAATGCACTTGTTTTTATCTACTTATTCAACTTCTTACTATATAACCTACATATCTTTCCCATATTGATTGAGAAAGGTTTCTTGGGCATTCTGAAGATGACTTGGGATATAGGGGCTCGTTTCATGATTTTAGGGTTGCATTTAGGTCTGACTTGTTGAATCTTTACTTGGCATAATGCTTATGATACTAACTACTCCCAGTTGATTAACATGCTTAAGGAATTCATTTTTCATCTACATTATTTTCCTTTTGAGCATCCTAAAGCAATTTAAGGCTCTAAAGAACAATTTATGGAGGATCATGACATGGAGTAAAATTTATGTTTGTTTTTATAAATTTCATGTTTTTCTATTAGCTAATGTCAATACCATATGCTTTGTTCTTAGTATTTGCAGTATATACATTTTTATTTCTGCAACTATGAAGCTCTCTGCGAAACAGAGAATTCCTTTTACAAGGAAATTATGTGCTTGATAATGCATGAATGACCCTCCATACTACATAGAAAGTGTATGTTTGCTGGACAACTCACCAATACTACTAACTTATCTTTGTTTTGAATGATAGCCATCGAGACCTTTCAGAGCTTGTAATATTTTCAGTATTGTTGTTTCTTTGGTTTTAGGTTCTATGATGTTGCAAACAGTTGCATTTATGATTTTTCCTTTTTCTTTGGCTGTGATTAGTTTGATAGGTAGCAATCAAACCACTTAAAATTGCTTAGAGTTTTGTCATTTGTTGCCTTTTTATGAGAGTAAATTTTTAATTATTGGCCCATGTGTGGATGCATTTTATAGTTCACTTAGTCTATTTCTTATGCAGTATTGCATTATCATAATACGATTACCGACTGGATGTAAACCATTTTAAAATATTCTAGTCTCAGCTTGTGATCTTAGTGTTGAGAAATATAGGGCAGTTAGTTTGGGTAATTATTAAATTGATTTATCTGTAATTCTTAACATTTTCTTGTGATTTATATTATAGCATTAGCATTATTAATTAGTTATGTTCATCATCAAGACAAATGCCAACAAGAAGATCACAATGTAAACAAAGATAGACACAAGAATTAGACTCCAAGCCAAGGCAAAACCCCTCCAAAAGGGGAAAACCTAGAGAACTCCTTATAGATTTTTCAATGAAGACTTCCAAGACCAAGACTGAGGCAATCTATTCTTCCACAAAGAATTTCAGATCTGAGGCAATCTATCCTTCCACGGAGCTTGTAATATTTTTAGTATTGTAGTTTCCTTGGTTTTAGGCTCTATGATGTTGCAAACAGTTGCATTTATGATTTTTCCTTTTTCTTTGGCCATGGTTAGTTTGATAGGTAGCAATAAAACCACTTAAAATTGCTTAGATTTTTGCCATTTGCTGCCTTTTTATGAGAGTAATTTTTTAATTATTGGCCCATGTTTGGATGCATTTTATAGTTCACTTAGTCTATTTCTTTTTTAGGATTAGATTACCATCATACGATTACCGACTGGATGTCAAACATCTTAAAATAGTCTAGTCTCAGCTTGTAATATTAGTGTTGAGAAATATATGGCAGTCAATTTGGGTGATTATTAAATTAATTTCTCTATAATTCTTGCCATTTTCCTATGAGTTATATTATATTATAGCATTAGCATTATTATTTAGTTATGTTCATCATCAAGGCAATGCCAACAAGAAGATCACAATGCAAACAAAGAGAGACACAAGAATCCGATTACAAGCCAGGGAAAACCCCCTCCAAAAGGGGAGAACCCAAAGAACTACTTACGTATTTTTTAATGAATACTTCCAAGACCAAGATTGAGGCAATCTATCCTTCCACTTGAAATTTCATATCTGAGGCAATATATCATTCCACAGAGAATTTGGCTGCTAATGAGAGAGATAAACCACAAAATCAAGACCAAAACACTCCTCCAGATTCATTGTCCTTCTTCCTCTTTTTCACACTTCTTTACTGCCTCAGATCTCCTTGAGAAAGTCGAATGCACAAGTGTGTATTTGGAGGATGAATTCCTCTCCAATAAATAGTCATTTGAGTGGGTCCTCAAGCATCTTCTAGGCCAACCTTTAGGGCTATATGACTTGATCTCTTGGGCAATATCTAGACATTTCCATGACATGAAATATTTTTCTTTACATTGATACAAGAGCCCTTTAAGGGGTTTTACATTATGAATTTGATATTGACTCCCTAGAGTACTCAATGGGTTTACAACCTAGGACCATGGGCAAGAAACCCATGAATATTTTTTCTTTTACAAAAATGAATATTTTTCTTTTCTTTATTTTGACATGTACAATGATTACATCAAGTCATGATATCATAATTATGAAGACTGACACTAGTTACATTTCAATTAGCCCCTTCTATAATTAATATTTAGTTGTTAAAAATATTTGCAACCCTTGTTACTCACAACATTCCTATGTGGTCAATTCTTCTTCTTTATGTCTATGTATGACGACTCTCCTTGCAGCATTTAGATGAGGGATCTTATTTATCTGTCACTATTTTTCATTTTATCAATATTATAACATGTATCCAATATTTTATTCTTTTTCAAGATTTATGATAAATTTGGATCCTTGCATCCTTTTTTTGTGAAGTTCTATTCATAGTCCTATGTATATCTTAGGTTCCCATAAAAGAATACATATCAAAAACCTATGGCTTCCTAATTGAAACATCTGTGGACATTTTAATTGATGGTTTGGATCAGCTGTGAGAAATATCGTCACAAACAACTGGAGTTAAACTAGATGGTGAGGCAGAGTCATTTGAAATTGATAATTTTTACGCTCTTGATGTTTTCATTGAAGATGTTTGAATTCCAGAGGAGGGAATATTTGATCAAGATATTGTCTGATCATAGTGATATTACCATGAGCATTCTTAGAGAGTTAACCTATCTGTGTTCTTTGTTGCTTAAATATGTAGCCCTTTTCTTGAATAGATTAGAAAGTTAGAAACTGAATTGAAGGAGAGGAAATGAAAATTTGCACAACTTGTATCAAATGTGGAAGCCCAAAAAAGGAAAAGATTAGAGAAATTGAGGTTTTAATTTAGCAACATGAACCCATTGCAACGTGTGTTATAGATCATTGATTCTTGAGGTTGGGATCAAAATGGAAGTGTTTCTATTTCACAATTTTGTTGATTTACTGGATTTGATCTTTTATTTGGGAAGGTTTTAAACACTTTGAACAACTTAGTTTTCATTGCATTCTTTTTTGGTCCCTCCAATTATTTATGCATAGTACTTGTTCTTTGTAGAAAAGTGCAGGGTTGATAATAAGAGCATTTGGAAAGCACTAGAAGTCAATTCAAAAGTGTGTGGCTAAAATTTCCTCTATTTTTTTTTGAACTACAATCCTTTCCTCGGGACCGGATATTGAACAAATTTTGTTTCTCAGGCAAGGAGGAAATCTTGGTCTAGTATATCATGTTGTCCATTTTTGTGCATTTAAATTTAAATCCTTTGCAATTTTTTTCCACAACATATTCTCAAGATGTTAGTAATTATTTGTATAGGGTTATTGTTGCAAACCTAGTAGAGAGAACATTCAATGGCAATGAGGAGGTAGCAATATGTGACTGTAAGATATCAACTTCACCAGACAATGTTCAATTTTTTGTAGTATCTATTACCCATGGGTAAAACCATGGATAGAAATATTCTATTTGTAAAAATGTACAATTTTTTTTTTTATGAGTTGTGTTTTACAAGTAAGATATCGTTATATTTTCTTCTACCTCTTGATTATTTTCTAGCCCATATTATTAATATTGTTGATATTACCATAGGGAAAATTAAATGGAAACCAAAGTAATCATGGAAGAAAGGTATTCACTGTGCATAAACTATTTATTACCAATAGGGAACAAGATTAGACCTATTCTCGAAATGTTTTGGGTCGTTGGTTATATCTTCCAATGTAAAACTAACATGTTGCCATTGAGGATTGTTCCATGGTCATTATAGTGGGGACCACTAGATGACAAGAAGCTCCCTCCTTTTGATCCATTTAGATCATTGCAAAACCATTTTTGTATAAAACGGTTTCTTTCAACAAGATGTATCTATCTATCTATCCAAACAACATGGATTTTTGAATTTTGAACTATTGTAATGATTGATAATTTATATAGAAGTTTCGCACCTTTTGAAGAGTTGGAATGTGGTTTCATTTCCTTGTTGCAGTGTCTGAATCCGATAATTCTAGTGATTTTCTTCCGATGATTATATGTGGTACAAAATTTTGAACAACTTTTATTGTAATTCATGCATGCATATCCTAATGTTGCCATCTTTGAATAATTTATCTCATTTTCTTCTTGTGAAATAATTTAGATTGGTTGCTACACGTAATGAAATTTGTAAGGTATTCAATGAAAAACTTAGTTAATGCAATACGTGTTTTTTAGTTCCTCCAGTTATTTATGTAGAGTACTTTTTATTTGCAAAAAAATATAGAGATGATAATAAGAGCCTTTGGAAAGCACTAGAAGCCAATTCAAAAGTGTGTGGATAAAATTTCTTCTAATTTTTTTGGACTGCAATCCTTTCCTTGGGACCATATATTGAATCTAAGGCAACGATGAATTTTTTTATTTAAAAGTTAATCTATAACTATTAGTTAGTTAATTAGGTAAAGGGGGTGATCCCATTCACCAAGGGGCACCCATGGTCGTATTTAAACCAGTACCTACCACACTATAAATCATCATTCAAATTTATTAATAAAATGTATACATTTTTTTGTCTAATGTTGAGTTCTCTACCTCATCTGGTATTAGAGCCCGTTTTTCATCGTGCTGAAGGCATTCCTCCTTACCGTGCATATCATTTTGTTCATTCCATTTTGTATTCCTGCGTTGTCTTCGGTCGACAACCCCGATTACTCAATTGTTTCCTCTCTGTCGTATCCCATCTATCATTCTTGTGTCCCACGATGTTTTTTCATTGTCTTATGGTCGTCCTCGCCTCCACTAGTATCGTCGACTTCCATTAGTTCCACTACCTATAAAATCCTCATCCACATCTGACGCTACGCTGTCACCGGTTTCGCTACCTTCCGACAGTCCGTCCAAGTCTATCCGTCAATTCTTGGTTTTTCTAGCACTGTTTTCCTCATCGTTCCATTGTTGTCCACCTTCGCTGCCCATTTGTTTCCACCCATTCTTCTGCACCAGTGTTGCGCCGTCAATCCCTGTGTACCTTGACTACATGTCCGTTATTCCCTTCAGTTTGCTCAACCGCGTTTTAATTCCCCACTACTCATGCATTGTTCCAAGTTAAATGTCCACATGTTGTGGTATCATAGGTATTTTGATATATTTCAATATATTATATAGTTATAATATATAGTTATATACTGTATAGTATATCTAATAAATTATTAATTAAAAAAATATATATATTATTATTACTATTATTTAAAAAAAATTAAAGAAAGAATAATAAATAAAAAATTAGGGTCAAATTAAGAAAAGTTAAAATTGGATAAATATACATTGTCGCAGACCCATTCAATGTCGTCGTTTATGAAAATTACCTATTTTAGTAAAAAATTGATAGATCTTGAGGCTAAGGTGATTGGATATGGCGAAAAAATCGAAGCACTCCAAGACACAAAAAAGAGAATAAAGAGTCATATCGAGCAGAACAAGAGTGAATTTAAAAAGGATCAAGCAGACTTTTCAATTAAGGTGGATCAAGCGATGGTGATGTTGACTTGTATTTGTGACAATATGAAGATTATGCTCGATCAAATACCCAAGAATAATGAGGCTACTCAACATCACAATTCTCCAGATTCATCAAAATCATCGGACTCACATGAGAAACTCGAGTCTCCAAAGACATATTCGATGCTTAATCAAGAAAATAGTAACAAGAATGTTCAAAATAGGAAAATTTGGAATCCATACACCAATATGCCATTTTCAAATCAACACCCTTTCTTTGCCCTGTCGATAGCTACATATCAATGAAGAGAAAAACTTGAGCTATCGAAATTTGACGGTAACGAAAATTGCAAAATTGGTTGATTCAATAAAGCAGAAAAATATTTCAAGATTTATGGTATTGACAATGATGATGAAAATATTAGGCATGCTTCCATGCAAATGGAAGGCGAAGCATATAATTAGTATATGTGGTGGAAAAACATGACACTTGCTATCAATTGGTGGAAATTAAAAAATGTGTTCTTTAAAAGGTTCCAAGGTGTCAAGGAAGAAGTTTTCTTCTCAACACTCACCAGATTGCAACAAAAATGAGAAGTGGACGAATACACTCGAGAATGGGAAACTTTGGCCACACGAGTACCTGGATTATTAGAAACTCGTCTGATTCAGTCATACATCATAGGACTTAAACCCTATATCTAAGTTGAGGTTGAGCTTCGTGACATCACTTCTATAGAGGTAGCCATGCATAAGGCAAAAGTTGTTGAAAAGAAGTGTGAAAAAATGTAGTGGCCGAAGGTTGAAAGAGTATATTTGAGACTAAGATTTCCCCAAGTTGCGAATGCAGATAACACAAAATATGTTCCACCACATCTTCGTGGAGGAGAAAAAACTAATCTGGAAATGCAAAGAATGAGAGAGGTCAAGTGCAAACGTTGTAGTGAAAAATGGGACCCTAAACATAGGTGTCCTAAAGGAAAAGAGACCAAGAACCTATATAAATGTGAAGCAACTAATGATTCAGACAGTGATGAATCAGACATAGAAGAAATCGAAGATTTCTAGGAATTCTCTGTAGAACTAGATGACGAGAGAATTCCTTAAGTATCATTATCGGCTATGAAAGGTATATCACAGACCGAGACATTAAAATTAAAAGGACATATCAAGAAGAACAATGTAATGGTTCTGATTAATACTTGTAGCACCCACAATTTTTTGGACTCAACCAGGCTAAAGCGACTCAACATTTTCACATTTCCCATGCCCAACATGAAGGTTATGGTAGTTGACGGTAAGAAAATTGGAAAGGTAGGGAAATGCCCTAAAGTCAAATCGCATATTCAAGACTTTAATTTAGAATCTTCGTTCCACATTGTACAATTATGAGGAGTCGATGTGGTCTTAGGTATCCATTGGCTACAAACCCTCGATACTTACTCTGCCAACCATCAAAATCAATTTATAAAATTTAATTGGGAAGGGTAGAAATACAAATTATATGGCTTCCAGCTAGCTAAGAAACAAATTGTAACATCATCCTAGATGATGAAAATGATTCGGGAGGGAGAACCAGCTTATGTAGTACAGTGTCATCAATTAGAAATGTCAACTTCAAGTCTGGTCAACGAAGAAGCACCAAAAGTCCAAGAGCTAATTCAAAAGCACGAAAAAGTATTCCAAGGCCTTTCGATGAAGATGCCTCCTAAAAGAGAAATCGGGCATACAATATAAGTCAAAGCGGGATAAAATACCATAAACATCAAACCATATCGATATCCACATCATCAAAAAACTAAAATTGAGAGATTATTCCAAGATATTTTAAAATGTGGCATCATCGCAAAAAGTAAAAGTCTATATGATGCTCTTGTTTTATTAGTTTAAAATAAGGATGGATCGTTCAGATTATGCATCGATTATCGAGGAGTAAATAAAATAACAATTAAAAACAAGTTTCCAATTCCTTTCATCGATGAAATATTGGATGAATTACATGGCGCTAAATACTTTTCAAAATTGGACTTGTCAGGGTATTACCAAATCAAAATAAGGTTGGAAGGCATAGCAAAAACTGTGTTTTGAACACATGAAGGTCATTACAAATTCAAAGTAATGCCTTTTGGGTTAACCAATGCACCGAAAACATTCCAAGTCACTCGAACGAGTTATTCCATCCATATCTATGGAAGTTTGTGTTAGTGTTCTTTGATGACATTTTAGTTTACAGTAAAACTTGGAAGGAGGACCTACAACATTTGGAGAAAGTTCTTACTGTGTTGGAAGAGCATCAGTTCGATGCTAAGAGTTCCAAATGCACTTTTGGGAAGGAAGAAGTAGAATATATTGGACATATAATATCCAAGGAAAGAGTAAAAGTAGATCCTAATAAGATCAAGGCTATAAGGGAATGGCCCAAACTAATTAATATCTCTAAGCTAAGAGGATTCTTAGAGTTGACCGGGTATTATTGAAGATTTATTAAAAACTATGCCCATATAACCGCACCCCTATCGAACCTTCTAAATAAGAACTCATTTTGATGGAATGATGAAGCAAAAAAGTGTTTTGAAGACTTGAAGGAAGTTATGTCTAATGCCCTTGTATTGGCAACTCCGAACTTCTCAAAACCATTTGTAATTGAATGTGATGCCTCGGGTTTTGGCATAGGAGAAGTACTAATGCATGATGTTCACCCAATCGTGTTTGAAAGTAGGAAGCTCAATAAGCAAGAGCATCTCAAGTCTACATACAATAAGGAAATTCTTGCTATTATGCACGCATTATTCGAATGGAGACAATATCTCTTGGGAAGTAAATTCTTAATATGAACATATCATAATAGTCTTCAACATCTCCTCCAACACAAAACACTATCTACAAAACAACAAAAATTTATAGAAAAAATCACCACCTTCGACATGGATATATTACATAAGAAAGGGAAATATAATGTAGTAGTTGATGCCTTGTCGAGGAAAGACGAAGGACCATCATAGCTTGAAGTTTCGGTTGTTGTTCCTGAATGGCTTAATGAGATTCAAAGTGAATATGCAAAAAATCCGGAAACAAGTTCTATAATCAATAACTTGCCTTAGAATTCAAAATTTGAATGGAAGAACGATATTCTTTGGTACAAGGGAAGAATTTGTCTGAATTCAAATTCCAAATTTAAAGACAATATTCTCAAAGAGTCGCATGATTCACTGTCAGCTGGACATGTAGGATTCTTTAAAACCTATTATAATGCATGCCAATCTTTTTTTGGAAGGGAATAAGTAATGATATTCAAAAATATGTAGTAGAATGCAATAAATGCCAAAGGAATACAAATGAAAATATTATGACACCCGAACTACTTCGTCCCTTAAACATCCTGAATCAGAAATGGGAGGAAATATCAATGGACTTTATTGAAGGTTTACCTGCGTCTGATGGTAAGGATAAAATTCTTGTAGTAGTTGATAGACTCACCAAGTATGCTTACTTTATTGCAATGAGGAAATCAGACTCAACAAAAAAAATCACTGAGATATTTTGCAAAAATATTTACAAATTACATGGATTTCCCAAGGTCATTGTGAGCGATAGAGGTGCCAAACTTAAGGGTAATTTTTGGAAGGAATACTTCAAACATATAGGAACCTACCTCAACATGAGTTCAGCTTACCATCCTCAAATGGATGGCAAAATAAAGGTTGTCGATAAATGTTTAGAAGCCTACTTACGTTGTTATGCCACAGACAAACAAAATAAGAGGGTTCAATGGTTACATGTCGGTGAATGGTGGTACAATTCCACTCACCACATGTCAGTGAAAATGAATCCATTTCAAGATCTATATGGTTATGAACCTCTGAAATGGAAGGAATTTTCTATCATCAGGATGAAGCTTCCAGCTCTTAAAAACCAGTTAGAAGAAACCCAAAAATTCATCCAAACTCTAAAAGAAAACATAAATAATGCAAGGAATCGTATGAAGCAGTAAGCTAACCGAAATAGAACTGAGAGATAATTTGAAGTTGGAGATTGGGTATTTGTTAAACTCCAGCCTTACAAGCAGTTTTCCTTAAAGAGAAGGGGAAAAAAATTTGGCACCAAGGTTTTATGGACCCTATCAGATCAACAAAAAGATCATCCAAGTAGCATACAGTTTAAGCCTTCCCAATAAAAGTTGTGTTCACAATGTTTTTCATGTATCCTGCCTTAAAAGGGAAATTGGTGAACATAAATCAGCGCAAACAACACTTCTGACTTTAGACGACGAAGGAAGGGTTATTCTAGAGTCAGAAGTTATCATCTTTAGCATGGAAAACAAGATGTGATCATAAATAATGAAAAAAATATCTAATCAAGCGAAAGGACTTACTAGAAGAAGAAGATTCTTGGGAGACAAAAGTATTTCGTCAACAACACACGTTGTTATATATGCTTTGAGGACAAAGCATCCTTTCAAAAGGGAGGCAATGTTATGTAAAATTTAATCTATAACTATTAGTTAATTAGGCAAAGGGCATGATCAAAGATCATGCCCATTCACCAAGAGGCACCCAGATTGTATTTAACCCAGGGCCTCCCATACTGTGAATCATCATTCAATTTTATTAATAAAATATATACATTTTTTGTCTAATGTTGAGTTCTCTACCTTAGAAAAATAAGTCTGGTATATCATGTTATCCATTTTTGTTCAATTAAATTGAAATCCTTGGCAATTTTTTCCCACGACATATTTCAAGCTGTTAGTAATGATTTGTATAGGGTTATTTTTGAAAACCTAGTACATAGAACATTCAATGGCAATGAGGAGGTAGAAATATGTGACTGTAAGATATCAACTTCACCATACAATATCCATTTTTTTGTAGTATCTATTACCTGTGGGTATAACCCTGGAGAGAAATACTCCATTTTTAAAAATGTATATAATTGTTTTGATGAGTTTTGTTTTACACAATAGGAATCATTATATTTTCTTCTACCTCTTGATTATTTCCCAAGGTATCTTATTGATAGTGTTTATCTTACCATAGGTACAATTAAATGAAAACCAAAGTAATCATGGAGGAATGGTATTCACTAAGCATCAACTATTTATTGCAGATAGGGACCAAGATTAGACATTCCAAAAATGTTTTGGGTCTTTGGTTCCATTTTCCTATGTAAAACAAACATGTTGCATTGAGCATTGTTCCATGGTCACTATAGTGGGGACTACTAGATGATAGGAAGCTCCCTCCTTTTGATCAGTTTAGATCGTTGAAAAACAATTTTGTACAAAACGATTCCTTTCAACAAGATGTAGCTATATATCTATCCAGATGGCAGGGATTTTTTAATTTTCAACTGTTGTAATGATTGATAATTTATATAAAAGTTTCCCACCTTTTGAATGGTCTCTCTTCCTCCAGTCCTCTCGTCTTCCATTCTCATGAAGACATCATGGAATCCATGACCACCCCTGATTATCCTTGGGATGATATGCACCATAGTGCGTACTTCCTTTCGCAGAAAACCTATTATCAATATGTTGTGGAGTCCAAAAAATTCATCCATGGTGAGGTCGATTGGTTCAATAACCCCTTACTTCGAACCCATGAATTCGAACCACATCCACCTTGTGGCCATTACATTGCCACACAATGCTTGGGTAAGGGGGCATCCATTTTTTAGAGTCTAAGAGAAGAATTTATCCCCAACCCTCCTAGTGCATGTGGTAGTGTCCAATCTAGTACCATTATTCTTCCCTATTTAGAAGGACCTCTAGAATCTCATATCACTTCATATCACTCTTGGGATGATCCACTTACTCATTCCTCTATCTTACCTCAACAACCCAGTCCCTTAGACATTTTTTTTGTTCAACCACCATGCTTTCTAGGTGCGCATCAATTAATTATATCCAAAGTCTGACATTGGTATAGTGACACCATGTATGCGAACCCATAAATTCTGTCCATTTGATTCATATATGTAGTACCAAACGAGATTGGTAATCCACCATTTCCTTTCTCATATTGCATCCTTAATCCATTCTTCCCATAAGAAGACAACCATAACATAAAAAAATGGTGAACCACATCATAAAAATTTGTTTGGAGTCCACTACTCTAAATACATCTGGTATGCCCATAGAATGCTACAACCATACATGCCCTGGGAGGCACATATGCCCCTACATCTATTCATGATCCTTTGGAGGATCTCGTTCCAGCTGGGCTGAGATGCTTGAATCCCTTATTTGAGCACTTGGAACACAATGGCGCTCCACAAATTCCTCTTTCTAGGGGTCATCATTCCCACCTTTGCATACCAGATTAGTACCATCCATCACCTATACTAGGGGGTAGTATCCCATGCTTGGGGGCATGATGGTTTACCCCTTAGCCACATTATCACTTGATCAGCATAAGTCTTGGCCTGGACCCCAATGATATAGGTATGGTTGATTATCCTTCCACTTATCGGATAGTTTTTCCTACCAGCCTCTTCGGTGAGCCATATACACATCGCATATCGTAGATGCTTGATACCATATCATCAAATATTATACTCTATGTGATGCTACACTTACCATATGGTCCCCATGTTTGACTTAGTGGGTAGGGATGATACTAGACATTCTCTATTAGTTCATTCATGTATTTTCTTCTTTCCTTTGTTTCCTTAATTCTTCACTGGGAACCATTCTGCCTAGAAGCATTAAGGCCATTTTTAGACAAGTAAGGCCACTTATCTAAAATTCACAGATATAGACTCCATCTATCGGTTTATCCGCTATGATCTCCACAAGATTTAGGGCCTTGTACTGCTCTCCAAATTCTCCACAACTCACTATGCAAATGAATTGGATTTGGGGGCAAAAATCCCTTTTATAGGAAAAACCCTAGTTTTTCCGTCGCTAAATGCGACCAAACTGTAGCTTTGTTGACATACTGTTATAACTGTTGGAAATATCTCACCGAGTTCTATAATGGGTCTCCCTTCATTTTTGGTAATTTGACACTTCACTTGGAAGCCATTTTTTCCATGAGGTCCCACTTTGCCACCTATTCAAAATCGAATTTCTTCATTTGAGCCACCTATCCTCTGGTACAACTTTAACTTTGCACTGGTTGACTCACCTATCAATTTTTGTCATGAGTAACCATCATTTACTCATGTTTTTATGGTCCCCTCCGGGCCTTCCCCCCTCTGGCAGCATCATCGAGTCACCCTTGTTCAAGAGCATCTGATATGAGTCACCCTTGTATCTATGGAGTCTATTTTGAGTCCCCTTGAGTCCAGTTACAATATTCCATACATCGTTGTGTCACATCCATCCCATTATATTCATATTTTTCCTACATCTCTACTACTCCATCTTTGTCGAACCCCTGTTTGAGTCATTAACCATTCCCTCTAGAATCGAGTTAGTGATTTCCAAGTCAACCATACTTATTATGCTCTGATAAGGGAAGTCGTTAGTGAACCATTTGTTTTGTTTCCTCCCATCATCATCCCTGGGGTCAGTCCATCAGTCACTCTACTATGATTCCTCGTGCCTTTGTAAAGGATTCTTTATTGCCTTAACTCTAGCGGGCCATCTTCTGTCGACCTCAACACATTTATTCCGGAAGAGTGGTCTAAAGGACGATGTACCTTGGTTCCATATTTCATTTTTGTTCGGTGTCTGGGATCAAGCAAAGGGAATCATCATTTCCCTTTGAATTAGTTGTTTCTCACGTGCTCGACACCAACTCCTTATTGTACAATTGAGAATCGTACACTTGATGGTTTGGTGATCCAGACGATTTTCCTAGTGATTCACGGGTGTGTGAGATGTTTAAGAACTAATGAGGGGGTGGCCCTTTAGGTAGCCCCCCACATGCCTATATGTATGTATATGTTGATCCAGCCTCAAATGCAGTTCTGCAGATGTTATGGGTTCGGTTTCCGTTGCTTGCAGCGCCTACAACATGCATGTCTCCTTCAAATGATCCATTCAGATCTTTAGAGTCCTTTCCTATTCAGCAAGGCTTCTTCATTTGCGATCCACTCTACCCACTCCCTCCCACCATTACAACTTGAGGGGCATTATGTCTCATGTACTTAAATTATATTGTATTCAGTCCTGCCCTATGTCTTTCCAGGTGCATTATGTCTCATGTACTCAAATGCTATTATATTGAGTCCTATCATATGTCTTTCCAGGTGAATTATGTATATGGGATCCATTGTATTACTTTCTGTCCATTTGATGCCAGCATATCATGTATCATCTATTTTATAGCTCAGTCCCACATTGTTGGGCTCACCATTATTATTTGTACACAATTATCTCAGAGGGTATGTGTATGCCTCCCCTACCTCATTCGAGATCATGTACTCCCACATAAAAATAGAATTATATTAGTCTAGTAGGTCTTGCCCCCTCCATTTTTGTCTTTCCTTGCTCTCTCTCTCTCTCTCTCTCGGACTCCCCTTTGGTGTCTCATGGAAGTGTAACCTACAACGTATTTCGGTCATATGATTTTCTCCTAACACTCATACATTGGGGGCAATCTATTATCGCCAAAAAATGATCACTTAGACATTTCTAATTAAGTGGGTCGAAATACACCATGTAGCATAGATTTTACCACAGTAAAATCACTTTAACCATGGAGAATAATTTAGTAAACTATTTTTATTAAATTATTTTTTGATTTAAAAAAAAAATAAAAAAAAATAAAAAAAATAAATCCCACGAGAATAATTGAATAAAATCATTATTTATTTAATTTTCTCTAGGAATAATTATTAAATCATTGTTTAACTAGTTATTCTTTGTCACATTTGACTAAACCTCCTACAAATAATTAAATAAATCACTATTTATTTATTATTACTTATTTCCATTATTGGAATAATTGTTAAATCACTATTTAATAATTATTTCAATTTCACACCATTCTTAATCCTCGCGAAATAATTAATAAATCATTTTATTTTTTAATTATTTATAAATAAAGATATTTGACCATTTTAAATATCTTTTCCCTCTCCATTAAATATAATAAAGTATTCTTAGCAGTTAGATCTTGATTTGATCAATATTATTTTATTTTCTCCTTTTTCGAGATTAACTCAATACTTTGTTATAAATAGAATGGTTTTTCATTCATTCTTCACCATGATCATTATCATTATCACCATTATCATCTCTTTTCTTTTGAGCTCCCATTTGAGTTCTCCACATTGTTTGGGTTTTTCATATATTGAGAGAGAAAATCGATTACTGAAGCATCAAAGGACCCATCCCACGAGGGGGGATTTGCAGGCCCTTTTGTAGATCTCCTTTACTAGGTGTTATACATAAACAATTTATTCAATTAAAGTCTTTCCATTTAGGTTATTTCATTGGAGATTTTTACTGTTGTTTTCTATTCTTGATCGTGTATGTTTTGTTGCAGTTTTTTCACTTTTTATTACAGATCTGAATCATAAGCAACCACAAATTGTTGTTAGGCTCACTTGTCACCTAGTGACTTAAGTGAAGTGTTTTTGGTACACCTTCAAATAAATTTCACACTAACAATGTGGTTGCATTTCTTTGTTGCAGTGTTTGAATCTGATAATTCTAGTGATTTTCTTTTGATGATTGTATGTGGTTCAAAATGTGAACAACTTTGATTGTAATTCCCACATGCATATCCTAATGGTGCCATATTCGAATAAATTATCTCATTTTCTTCTTATCAAATAATTTAGTTTAGTTGCTACATGTAATGAAATTTGTATGGTATTCAATAAATGCTTTCTGTAAGAAGTATCGTTAGTACTAACACTGCTTACCTATAACTCTAGATTGATAATTTTGTATTTTAGATGTTTGAATATAAAGGTTGGTGTCATTCTATTTTGGTGAACTCTGTTGAAATTGGACAACAAACAACAAATATAACACATCTAGATATTCATGGTGGAGTCACATTAAGCCTTGGAGGGCTTGTTCAAGTTGCAGGCCAAAATCATTTACCTGATGGCTTCTCCACATAAGAGTGTTGCAAAAGCCTTGTTTTTTAGGTTGACTCAACTTGATGTTCATGGAATTAACTTGATGTTGGTGGGAAACAACCCCAAGGTAGTTTTTCTCACAGTGTTGTTCTAGCTGACTCAAACATGGCCATTTATGAGGGTAGGTCCATAAATTTGTCTATTATAATGTTTGAATCTCTAGTCTTAGCTTATATCTATTTTTTGAAATGGATATTATAAGGGTTTTTCTCTTGTTGTGTACAATTGTGGATTGGATGAACACCCTTTAAATGGATTAATTATTTTTCATTTGGAAGCAGAACATCCCAATGGTCGTTACAATGTGTTTACATGTGAAAAATCTTTGGAAAATAGTGCAATAATAAAGAGAGACAAAGACCTAATACTTTTTTGCGTGAAGGTGGTGATCATGTGGTTTCAATGCTCAAAACTAGAGTTGGAAGCTCACAAAATCTAGTGATGTAATATAAAACTCTTAAAAGTAATTTCGTGTACATTTCATTATATTTGTATTCCTTATGTAATCTCAAAGTGCCCTTTTTCTGTGTTTGTTTTATTCAGAAGTCAACAGTACTCGCTGCAGCATAATCATCGAAAGAGGATTTGAATATGAAAATACTTGGCGATGATGAAGCAGAGTCCAAGACATCTTCCTCACAAGATCGAGGTTGGCGTGATCAGTGTTCTTTATACAATTTATATCTAGGAAAAATCATTTTTCTTGGGTGATGTCTTGACTAAGTACAATATAGTTTATACATCACTGTTATCACTACTCCAACTTTTACTCTCCTTCAAAATGAAATGTTTGGATTGATGGAATCACAGAAAATAAAAATAAAAATAAAAATAAATAAATAAATAAATAAATAAAATAAATAAATAAAAATTGAAAAATTATGGGAATACATACAACAAACATAGCCCTTGTCTTCTAAATCTAGGGAAAAATCTTGAAGGGCTCTATGGCGGGTATCTTCAAGATGATGGAATATGCATATTAAGGTGATTGGATACAAACTAACTTGTTGCAAATTGGATATGATAGGGTTAGTCAGGTCATCTTGAGGGATAAAGACCAATACTTTGCTATCACGTTACTAATTTATTTGAATAGTATAACATTTTGTTTTGTAAATAAATAAATGAACTATTTTCACCGTGCAAATACCTTTTTAAACCAACCTAAGGGGTTGGCTCAATCAGTTGTTGCCAATGTTGCTTGGAATTTGGCTAGTTTTGTGGGATCAAGTTCCTGGTTTGAATTCCCTTAGACAAGGAGCACTTGTCTACACCAATGAGTTTAATAGGGATGCCATATGTGAGTGTGGGGAAACATCACTTGGGTTTCTCTATGAGGTTTTCCTTGGAAAAGAAAATACATTTTTAAATGGAAACAATAGAGAAATACAATATACTTCGTAATTCTTACATATGAATCATGGAATATTGTTATTGAAGATTTATTTATTTATTTATCGATATTATCTACAATGTGTGTATACCTAATGTTGGGCCTTGAAATTGTCATTCACTTCCATTACATTTTCACTTATATTTCCATATTGTCACCTTCCCTCCATCTCCATTTCATTACATTTACTTCTATTTCATTACATTTACCTTACCATTATCATTATTGGGTCACATTTATGTTTTTCCAAACTTTATTAATTCTTAGCATTTTTTAGTGAATTTATGGTTAAAAATTAGAATATGTTTATACCTAACAATTGGAATGAGATTGTTGACATGTGTAGGTCAAAAGGAAGCTTCTAAAAGACCCTTATGTGGCTTCCTAAGGCCAAATTCGAATTTGAGTGGAAAAGATAATGGGATTATAAAGATATGTGTCCTATTTCCTATTTGTATTAAAACTCTAAGAAGATATGTATCTTATCATTTCCTATTTTGATTGTAACTTTAGAGATATAGGGAGAGATTCATGAACTCTCATTAATGAGATAACTTCTCATCTTTTTGTATAAATAGGGGAATTTTTCTACTATCATTTTATGTGTAAAGTTGGGGAATTGCTCATGTTTTGAATAAATAAAAAGGCTTGTATTTGGAGCTTTTCAATTTTCCATCCTCATATTTTTGGATTGACCATCTACAATGTGTGAGATTTTTTTGTTTTAATAGACTAAAATTTATGACTTTCTTAATTACTGTGTAATCTTATGCTAATCAAAGCATCTCAAGAAAAGAATTTTCTCTTTTCCAAAATTGGATTGTGTTTGAAGCATTGGAGCATACAATGATCTCAGTTTTCCTTACATGTTTTTACAATGCTTTCTTAGGATTAAGTTTTACATTCACTGTTTAATCTTATGTAGAGCATTTAAAGAAGGTAGTTCTTCCAAATTTGATTGCTTGAGGCATTTAGAACAGAGAATGATTTAGTTTCCTTTCTCATGCTTTTATCATGCTTTTTAGATTAAATTTATTATCTATTGTGTCATCTCATGTTCAACATTTCAAGAAGGTAACCCTTCCGAAATTGATTACTTAAAAACATTAGATTACACATCCTTTGCAAGTTTTTACATGTTTTCTTTTACATGCTTTCTTTAAGGTATAATCAAGTACTTAATCACTTCAAGAAGATTGCTTCCTAAATTGAATGGTTCATGGGTATTTGATCATACAATAGATCATAATTGTCTTTTCCATTTGTTTTAGATTGTTATTGTTATTTTGCTTTCAGTCCATGAATAGGATTAGTTTGATTTTGATCAAGAGCTTTCAAGGATAAGAAAGGAAGTGATTTCATTTTCATCTTGTCATATGAATGCAAGTGTATTTAGATTAATGCTCTGTTTTTTCATAGATTAGTTCAAGTACATTTCCTTTTATTCCTTCTTTAGAAATTAGTTTTCAACATTAAAATTCATTAGATTTTGTTCATTAACATTTAAAGATTTCATCTAGAAGCATAGCTTTCATTTCTTAGATTAATTTCCTTAGGCATAAGAAACAAAACCCCAAAACAACATAAAAACATACTCAACGAAGTAAGAAACAAGGTTAACTAAACACACATTGTGCACCACACTTCATCAGTTTACTAACCCCGGTCGATAATTTATGTTAGAAATTTAAGACATTAAATTGACTAAACACCTAAGCTATTGTTCTTGGACTAATGTTTCAGACAATCCTCAACTGAAGCAGAAAAATATGGTCCATTTGAAAATACTAAAGCTTGAAGCAGAACAAGAATATTAGGGGAATTTTAAGGCCTAAAATGGGCCTCCTAAGAAAAATGCACAACAAAAATAATATTTATAAGAACCAATAGGATTCAAGATAATGATGTCAACCATGGGGGATGATTCACCATTTTTGGAGTAAAAAAGTAAAAATATAAAAAAATAATAAAATAATAAAACTACTTTTCAACTCGTATTTTCAACTTATCTCCCTAAGGTTTTACTCAAATTTTGAGCAGGAGTACTCGTTGGATGAAAAATTTAATTCATCATCCAACGAGTACTATTGTTGCATACTTTTGATAACTCTACTACACAAAAAATGAGAAATACATGAAAAAACGTGATTGCAATCACGTTTTTCATGTATTTCTCATTTTTTGTGTATCATGGCCCATATAAAGTATACAACATGGGTACTCCTTGGATGAGGAATCAAATTCTACATCCAACGAGTGTTTCCGCTCGAAATTTGAGTAAACCCATAGAGAGATAAGTTGAAAATATGAGTTTAAAAAATAGTTTTTCTTTTTTTCCCTCTAAACTTTGATGATGTAATCTAATCTTATTTTATTATTTCCACTATTACTTTATAATTTCCTTAGGAGGTACATTTTAGACCTCAAAATTCGCCTAATGGAACAGTCATGTTCATTTTTGCAACAATCTTCTCCTTCTCCATCCGATCAAGAGAAAACAGTTTAGAAAAAATCATCCCTATGTAATCTTCCAAACTCCACCGTCAAGTCTCCTCCACAGCCCTATAGCATTTTTGTTCAGAAAAACTAGAATCATAAGCAAATACAAAAATGCAACATTAACCATCAAATGGCTCATCAATAACATCAAACACTAACCCCTCCTAAAGTGCAACAAAATCAAAAGGCAGAGAAGTTCTTATGTTTGCATGTAGGTCTTCTAAGCCAAACAATGCCAACCCCAACTGAAACATCCAAATAATACTGGCCTTTGAAACTAATCTCTGAAACTGATCTCCTCATGCACTCCCCCTTTGGCATCAATGGAAAATGGCTAAAAAAAGAACTCATCAATGGTGGCATAATTGTATTTGTCATGCACATAATGATCATCATGAACAACAAAATAATCTCTCTGTATCCTAAGGAAAAAACAAAAAAAATAACCAGCAACTCCATATACATCAACATCATTTTCATCCAAAGAACCAACAGCATACATATAACCATTACCAATAGCATACAAAGCAGCAATCATTATCATCCATATCCATCAAGAAACAACATCTAAGTAGTAACAGAATATTAGGCATACTCCCATGAGCATCATCACCATCTTGCGAAGAATGCTTTGTGTTGAAGGATACACCGCATGAACCAAAGGATTGACTCCATACAACATGATTGATACATAGGGAATACATCAACTCATATATGGCTAACATCAATGACTCTATGGAGGCAACCTATTCAACCAATAACTTTAGTCGACTTAACCATAATTTTATGTACATTTGTTATAGGGCCTTATAAATGAGATACATGGTTGAATATGACCAAAATTACTTTTATGGGGCATCATTATGAAATATTGGACTATGACAATGACATCCAAGCCCATATATAGTTGCATCAAAACTCTCATATGCATGCTTATTACAGCCACTCAACCCTCTCTCTCATGCTTAGACTTAAAAACATCACACACACCATTAGAATGCTTTGACATCAATACATTTGTGACACTAGCATAGATCCTATATAGGACACAATCTTCCCTGCAAAACATAATGTTAGCCATAAAAATATAAAGGCAATAAACTGCCAATTGTATGCTTTGCTAGAGACTCTGATCAAAGCACTCTGCCTTACTATGCACATTGAGTTTAGCAATCCCCATGGAGAAAAATCATGATGCATCAAAGCGCATATGTACTCTCTCCAAACAAATTCCACAAGGTCTCATCAATATCTAGGTGCACAAATAGCTAATAATCCAATTATGAATTTGTTATACAAACAAAACTTTGAAATTGTAAGATTTTTGGTGTTGTTTGTAAGTTGAAAATATGGCCAGAAAAACTGAGCTTGTACGTACTTAACAAACTTAGAGATCATGCCCAAGTTCATGAAACAATTCTCCAAGACTATGTTTCCTTCTTGTTAGTGTAGATATCACATAGTGGTTCAAATATTCTTCCGAGCAATATATAGACAGTCCACAAGGAGACAAGACTCCTTTGCCGGACTACTCAATATTCGGGCGAGCGAACTTCATTATAGATAATTTCTGAAAAGAATTAACTCTTTTTATTTTGAATCAACAACCTTTGCTCTATTTAGATTCTACTACAACAACATATGTACACAATATAGTAAGAAACACTGAATCTGATTCAATGTACCACTACAATCGAATTCCATCGCTCTTATACCTCCACATTTTTTCATTTCTATAGAAAGCGTAAGACTAATAAGTAACAACAAAATTTCATGACCGTGTTCATTTGGCTAGGGCACCTTTAAGGCAATAATTCAAATGTTAATCCCCTTGGTAACTTTATTGGATGTTAATTAGCACTGTTACTCTCCATTTGGATGTTAATGCCTGAAAAAAATCTATAGTGTAGACATCTCTCAGGCATGCAACATTGTGGTAAAAAAAAAATCTTTTTAATGCATACAGGACAATTGATTACCAACTTGGAATCTGACGTAAGAGGGACAACTGTAGATTTATGTTTTTCTATTCACGTGCACTCCATTATTTCCTTATTCACCATGGTCTCTGATCTCATGTTTTCATGCAACAACTTCGTAAACTTGTCGATTGATTGAACTTCACCACTTGCAGCATCATCTTTGATATCTATTGTTTGAGAAATCGTTGTCATAAAATTAAATCTTATTAGCAAGGCAATCATATCAACTGAAGATGCAATCATTCTCAATATTATTACATGACACCAATTTCCTTTGCTACACTAATGGAATAACAGATATGTTGCACGGTATCAGGGACAAATTCCATATCTGAAATATAGTCTTCATGAGCCATAAACAATAATTTTGTTGAGTAACTTTGTCCAGCTTAGAATTTTTGACAAAAACTACTAGTGAATCCTTTACATTGCTTCCTAGAAATAATTGAGACACATTTTAATGAATTAGTAGAGTCTTTCAAAACATGTCCAAGTCTTTGTTGTTCTTTTAAGATCTTCTAAAAATACTTTCCACGTGCCTCAATGCGTTGTTGTAATTTCCTTTGTACCTCAAGTTCTTCATGAACTGCGTCTGCACCAAATCATGGGTAAACACAAGCTCAAAGAGACTCACTCATTTCCAAAATAAATATTTAAATCAAAAGATCATTTTATTCCTCTTACACCCATTGCAGCATATATGTTCCAGGTCAAAATTAAAAACATTATGTTGATTGAAACACAAATAATAATGTGCCCTCTAATTGTTCTTGATCGATACAAAATAAAGAAAATGCGTCGTTATTTATTCATTGCACCAGGGTACGTTTTTTCTGCATATGATTTTTAAACTTCAAACAAGATCTACAATCTTCATAGAATTATCGCACAAAAGTAAAAATCCTTCACATGAATGCTTGATTAAACCATCAAATCTCAACCCATACATTGCTCAGGAGCACACTCCATTTTCTCCACACACCAAGCATTGATCACTATTACTCCAAATTCAATTTATAGGTGTGCATGCAATGCTTGAATGAACATATCATACTTTTGGAACAATTCAAAGAACTTATGGTAGACCACATCATGCATAGTTATTTGGTTCCATTATATTTGGGAAGACCAAATCAATGTGTAGCAGGTCAAATCAACCAAAGCCACTAACCTCGTTACAACAATGCGTTCAAACCATTGATATCTAGATCAATGACCAAATCAACAAGAATATGCATTTAATACATTTATACATCACTTTGGAGATCAAATTAATATATTTTAATGTATTCAATAGCTCTTACTGCATTGACAAAATAAATTAATCAATTGAAACCAGATCAACGCTCATCGACCTGAACTAGAAATACAATGAGATAACTCCAAAACCAAAACAACACAGGTTAAAAATAATTCATTCCACCGTTATTCACAACTATATCAATGAACCAACTACATCATTACCAATTTAATATGTACACCTACCTTGAATATTTATTCATGCAAACCACTACCGCACCATCAAAGCATTCACAATGCTTTAAAAACCAATTTCATGAGCACATGATCACTATTAGTTTTTCAAAATACACACAATGGGATACAAAACACAAATAATTGCAATGACCCATCGAATCCTATAGAATCAAAACAACTTGTATGCTTACATTTATCCCCATTTGTAGCTATGGACACTCCCTTAGTACGAACCCGTCACCATAGTTTAAAATAAATGAAAAGCATATTTCCTCCTCACCTTTTGAATCAACTTCTACAGTTAGACATGCATCAACCTTTTTGCTTCAAATTTTTGCGATGCTCATTTGAGTGAAATTTAAAAAAAAATGCTAACCATAGATCTCCTTGTGTAGATACCCAATAGGATCAATACTTGCATATTTTAACTGTAATTTTTATTGTTTGTAGGTACAAACCATGAGATTCAAAGATTGTTTTTTCACGAAAATCGTGGAGCTATGTGATCGATCTTAGCTCATACATTCAAAATTAATGCCTTTTGAAACACACACACATAACAGGGAAAATGATACTTACTCCATTTGTTGATGATACCTTCTTTCATTTGAGGATCTCCTCATGAATTTATGTGCTTTCTATTTCATGCTCCCCTTGAGACTGGGATGGCCTGAGTTTTCATTTTGCTTCTTTCTTTTCTAGACTTCAATAGTCCGATCTCTTTCTTTTGGCTACTACTTTCTTCTCCAGATTCTTTTGGAGCTCACTTGAAGGTTTCTTTGATCCATGTTGGAAATATTTGCACCAAAACTCTTGTTCTTTCATATAGAGTCCATGATAGCAAGAGGCAACTTACAGCCATTGGCCTTATGGCCTAAATTATCACAAAAATAACATCTGATATATCCAAGAAATAGAGGAAATGGATCAAAACATCTATTGATTTGCTTTCTACTCTTTGTGCCATAAACCCTATGATCAACATATTTATTCCCAAAATCATTACATGAAAAGCAGTAGCCATAAAATGAATTTTTATACCTGGTCAAAGATGAGCTTGCATGATGTGCCTTTCTATTTGATTCATTCTTTTGTTGCATTCTTATGCAATTTGCGGCAACATTCCCAAGCTTTTGACAACTAAAGCATCTTATATTTTTATTTGGCACATTCTTTGGCTCTTGATTCTGATGCCAATTTCCTTCATTTCTGCTGGAATTTTTTGCTTTGGGTTCTTGGATTCTTGCCTCATTTGCTTCTTTTTGGCTTGATCTACTTTCTTCTTTTTTTGCTTCTAATTTATAACAATGGTTGATCATATCCTTAATTTGACTCTTCAGTGTTCCTTGCCTTCTCCAACTAATTTTTCATATTAGAGTTTTCTTCCTTGAAAAACAAACTCTCTCTCTTCAGGAATCTCAAGAATTTTCTCTAGATCTTTTTTGTCCAATGCAAGCTTCTCTATCAACCTTTCTTGAGCTTTGTGTTGGAAATATTTTGTCATTGATGTCTACAGACAACATCAACATCAGGTGGCAGCGGTGCCAAAAATATGTCTCATGGAGATGGTTCCAGGCACAAGAAGAAGGGTCAATATGTAGAATGATGTAGGTATTTTGAAGCCATTTTTCAGGCAACAAATAAGCTTAAAGGTCACATTGGACCCACTCAGCTAGAAAGTGATCTGAAAGATATTTCCAACTCTATATAGAAGTCTACAAATGGCTACCTGGATCGAGAGATAGAAGCAATCAAAGTTGGGCCTACAAAAGTCAAAATCCAAGAATCCCGGAAGGTCGGAATCCCATAACTCTTTAGAAAATGAATTCCCAAAAGCTCTAAGCACCAAGGCACACTAGTACAAAATGAGAGATTAGTGATTACACCACTAATAAAATTATTCACCACAATTATTTGAAGTGAATTACTACTGAATTTGAGCAATTTTAAGTGACCCAACTAAAAGCAACTAATTTAGTCTAAGGATAAAATATACAACTACATAATAAGTGACCCAACTAAAAGTGACTAACTTAAATGACTAATTTAGTCCAGGGCTAAAATATATGACTAGATAATAAGTGTTGAAATAAAAACTGATTAACGTAAATGTCTACTATAGTCCAAGAATTAAAATATGACCAGCTGATAAGTACAAGAAGTATATGAATTAGTCATTTATGATAGTCATTTTTAATTGTGTCACTCTAGACATGGAAAATTGCAATTTTGACACTGAAGTGTTACATTTCACTAAATTTTAACACTACAAATGAATTCAGAGACCCCTTTGCCTCTAAATTTTAACATTGGGTCTTTCGATCCATCTGCAGTGTTAAAACTTAGAGAAAGGGGTCTCTGAATCCATCTATAGTGTTAAAATTTAGAGATCCCTTTAAGGGGGTCTCTAAATCCATCTACAATGTTAAAATTTAGGTAGATGGATTCAACGGCCTCCTTAAAGGGGTCTATGAATCTATCTATAATGCTAACATTATAATAGTTTTATTTAATATTCCACTCCTACCATATTGCCATATACATCATTTTTAGGCATATGTCTTATGACCCATGGGAAATTTGGTTGTAGTAAACTAGTTAAAAAATTTAACCTCATATCACTAGAAAGAAAAAGGGTGATTTTGGTCTCTATTGTTAGAGTGGGTCTAGTAGCCCTCCACTAGAGATCAAAGCTCTTTGCATTTCATAATTAGGTGCCCTCCACTAGAGATCAAAGCTCTTTGCATTTCATAATTAGGTGTCCCATCAGTGTGATCATGTTGCATTCCGTTAGGCATGCCATAACTCTGCTGGAGGAGTTTGTGTCTTTTATTCGCCTCCTGTTTGGTACTGCTGGTTCAGGTTTGTTTGAGTGAATAAAATCTTCAAAGGGTCATTTATCTTGTTTTAAATTTCGAGGTCTTAGGTCTAGGGTTGAGTCAATTTTTGTCTTGAGAGGTCATAAAGGACCAGCAGGCCAGAGGGATGTCCTTCATAAAGCATCATTTCAATAATTCTCATCATTGTACAGTTAAATTTTCACCTTGTTTTCAAAACTCTGTTTTTGAAAAACAAAGGTCATTATCTCATTTTTTGTAAAACTTTGTCAAAATTTCAAATTCTCCAAATGTTGAAGCGCAGCCTTGGTCTCTTTTGCCAAAGCATCTCCGAAGCCATCTCTGCAAAAAATTTCAGAAGAAATCATCATTTCAAGCAATTTTTTTTTTTTTTTAAAAGGAAACCAGAAGTCAGAGCCAATTAATTCAAAAAGTGTCAACATTCAAACATTACAAAGTGGGTTTTGGGCAAATAAAAATCAAAAGGGAGCCTATAAAAGCACATCACTCTTCATTAGAAACTCATTTGCCTCTCACAAGCCAAGAGAATCCTTGCAAAGGCGATTTCAAGAGTCATTAAGCAAATTGGGCAGTTTTCAGGAGCGCGCTATGCATCAACTGAGGCACGCTACACACCCAGGGCGCGCTACGCATCAGCGCGACTTTTCCAGTATATTTTTACTCAGGTGCTACGCACCAGAGGGGCGCTACACATTGGGCAAGATGCGCTACGCGTTGGGTTTTTCGCCCAATAAACTGCCAGCAAGCTACCAAATCCTCTTTTCTCTCAAGAAATCTTTAGGTATGCCTCTCCTCCATGGCTAGTTTTGGTTTGGCAAGATGAATGAGAAATTAATATGTTAAAAATGCCATGAAAATGTGAAGTTGAAACCCTACATTGCTGTGTGAAATTTAAAGACTTAGTTGTGCTAGGGTTTCAAAGTATTTTGCTGTCCAAGGTTGCCCATTATTGATCCTTTTTTTCCCCCACCTTCACCAACATTCTCCTTAAAATTTTCCCATGCAATTTTATAATCTTCCTATTAAAATCCACTAAAATCTCTAAACCCTACTAAAATCCTTAAACCTTATAAAAATTCCCAAACCCTACTTCACCTTAAAATCCCACTTATTGTCCCTAATTCCCTCATGTTCCCCTTTCCCTAACAATTCCCATGTCTTTTTGTCCCCTTGGTGACGGCATTTGAAAAAGTCAAACAGCAGTTCATTGGGTGCAAAGTCAGCATTACATTTCAGTCGCTTTGCCTCCAAAACCATGTCAGAAACCGAATCAGATTATGAACAGAGTGATGACCGTGATTCAACACCGGAGATAGAGGTGCCTAGGAGGCATCACAAGGGTGGTAAAGGTGGTCGGCATGTCAGGGAGGAGCCCACCTCTTTGGCTCATTTGCAAGCTTGTCCACTTGCAGTGACCTGTTTTCGGTACATATCATGTTTTGAGTATTGTGAGAGGATCTCACAAATTCAACATCACAGAGAATTAGTCCGCTTGTTTGTCCTACATTTGCACAATGGTCATGTGAA
>APFE030575547.1:135867-171115 GCA_000404065.3 Pinus taeda | reverse complement strand
TAAAATCAGTCATCAATTCAGTCATCTCGAGCCATTTCGATTATCTTTTGCCGAGTTTGACCCAGAGAGAGCCCTCTCCTGTCCTCGTAGGGCTAGCTACGAGGTTGAGCGTGGTTTGATGTGGCCTTGAGTCTTTCCTTATTTCAGCCTAAGGCAGATTTGAGCGCTAACATCTATCAATATCCCTGAGACAATCAATATCCTTATCTAATTGTTAATGAAACTATTAGATAGAGGGTCACATGATATCAAGAACTAACTTAACTTGATTCTATACATGAAATGAAGACCCTAATGCTAGCTACATTTTTACCTCTTTCCTAGGAATAATATTTTTAACTAAATATCACACAACTACAAATCTCATGGCATCCTCTACCTTGTATAACTTCTTTAAAACTAACTCTCAACTTTATTTTACTTACTATATCAATTATATATCTAACTTACCTTATCAATTATGCAATAGAAACTTTTGAAACACATATAACAAAAACCTCATGTAAATTAAATAAGTAAATTGAATTTTAATAAATGAATTTTATGTACTCTATGAAAATATATAAATGTGTGAAAATATTCTCTTATTTTTTTACAATAACTTTTAAACTTATGAAATATCCCCCTTCCTACCTTTGAGGATCCTACAAATCTAACATTGAAAACCTATCCATCCATCAAAATTTCCCAATGTTGTCATCGTTCGTTGCAATTGTTGAACACATTAGTTTGACCCCACAAATATATGAAACTAAATGTGGCATAATGAAGATCGATTTAAAAACTTATTTAAAAAAATACTACCACATGACTAATGAAGCAGAATTGGAAAACCCAGTAACTAGTCTCATTCAATAGTTATAATGCATTCCAAGGAAAAAACGCAGAGTGATTGTAAAGGAGGGAGCACTTGGTGTAATCAAGAGCACATTCATTGGCCATCAACATGAGAGTACAAATATATTAAATTTCTTAGGGTTTGGTTATTTTCATTTTGTATTAAACCATCCATGTGTACAATGCAATGGATATCAAGGATAGTTCGTGATGGGTAATATTCAATTTATTGTTGAGATAAATATGATTGAATTGGATCGATAATGTGGGGTTTTATATATTTGATTTGAGAAATGGGTTATGTTTTTGTGTGTTGAATGGTTTTGTATTTTTTATTTGGAAGTCCATATGTCATCCAACAGGGAAGTAGACGATAAGAATTTGTAAACATTAGGTATTGAATATGTTTTATGGAATGATTTCTCTGAGATTAGATTGTGGTGCCCTTGGTTGGAGGGGATTGGGAGGAAGCGAGGTAGGGATCGGGTTTTTTTGGGATCAAAGAAGTAACTAAAGATATTTGGCATAGAGAAACATTGTAAATACCTAAAAGTATTTTCTACGAAATGCTTTCAAAATTTCTATTGATACGACACAAGTTCCAATATGAGTGATTTTTTAGTAAAAAACTAAAGCTACATCAGCAGTCATTACCAACACTAGCGGGAGGATATTAAATTCCTCATTAAGGATACATCCATTACCATATTCAAATCCAATCCAAATTTCAAGAAATTTAAGACTACCGGGTGCATAGGTAACCATAATCATCGAATTCAAAACAACATAAAATTCATTACGTTGCCAGATCGGTCTAAAAGCCAGAGGATCATCATTCTAATTGTTTGGAAACTCTTTCTTTCATTGAATTGTAGGCTTGGGTTCACGTGAATTAATTTTGTATTCATCATTCTCCTATTCTAGAGTCTTCTCTATGCCCATGATTTCCCAATGCCATCACACAAAATCTATCATTTGGTAGATTGGGAGGAGGGCTGAGAGGCCAGTTGTGTTATTGTTTGCAGTGCCACCTCATGACCTCATCTACTTTATTTCGAGGCTAGCCAACGATCTGTCATGACTGTTGAGACCAAGTCGAAGGAATCTCGTGGAGGATCACAAAATTTCCTTACCAAGGACAAAACCCCATAAAGGAGTTTGTTGGAAAGGATCGGGACTGCACTATAGCAGAAAGTATGAAGAAAAAGTTTGGGATGGTCAAAGGAAGGAGGGCCTATGACATAAATTTTATTAGTACCAAGTAGTTCACTTCACGGCGCACAAGATCATGTGGAAATGTTGCACAAATGAAGTTCATGTGTAATTGGTGTCATTAGCCACGCAGTGTACCAATGGGGTTCAATATAAATGGGCCAGATACCTATGCAAGGAGTTCCTGGACGACTACCCAAGGTCCAGGAAAAAGGTACAACTTTCCACTATGCTTGGCTGATCTTAATTATTTCTATGTTGGCGTGGAGAGAATCAGAGGAATCACATTTCCCTCAAGTGCCTACATATACCTATGAAGCCACGAGGTATGCTTCGTTGTGGTTTACCACCAATGCGTCATGCGCATAAGAAAACGAATACTTTTTGTATTGTACCACATGGATTTACATATGCTATTGAACCATCACCCTGCGACTCTCGCTAAGCTTATACGAGCAGTATAGATTTGTGGCGAAGTTCAAAGAAGATTTTCACAAGGTGTACATATAGGCGCACAAGGATACAAAGAATAAATGGCATGCCTTGCCATATATGGTGATTGAATATGATCTTGTGGCACAGATATAGGAATGTCCCAAAGAATGGATGACTCTGCTGGAGGTAACAGGAGACAATGAGATAAAAGGAGAAGAGGTGGACACTTCAAAGCATGGTGAAGCTAGTGGAAAAGATAAGGAGTAGGATGAACATGAGTCAAAGGAGGAAGAACATCATGATGAGGGTCAGCAGCATCCTACCAAGGGAGATGAGAAGATCAAGGAGACAGAAAAGGAAGAAACAAAAAAAACTATCGCGAAAAAGAGGAAGGCAGAGGGTGAAGCTGCCTCAAAGAAAAAGAAGAAGCAAAAGGCTGATAAGATGAAGGATCTCATGGTCCTTATTGAAGAGAACTTAGATCAAATTAGGGGCAAGATATAAGAAGCAACAATAGAGTCCTGGAACAAAGTCGAATATTTCTACGATGCATTTCTAACCAGTGTTGCAGAGCACATCGCAGAATTGAAGATATTGGCGTATACGGTTAGGAAACTCACACAGATAGAGGAAAGGGTTGGAGCAGAAAGGAAAATAGATCCTACACTTGTAGCGAGGCTACATAGATACCTACAGGAGCCTTATAGTTTGAATCTGTTGAACTGCAACAACAGGCTAAAGAATGGAAGCACATCAACATGAACATCGCAATACTGTCATTGCCAAGACTACACAAGATGCACATGGAGATAATTGAAGAACTGAAGTTGCAGGAACAACATACATCACAACTAAATATACAAGTAGAAAAAGAGCACGTTGTGTTGTGGCAGAAGCTTGAGCAAGTGATTCAGGAAAATGATCAAATGGAAGAGGAATGCCAGAAGATCAAGGAGGTAGTTGAAGCCACATGTAAAGAGATTCCATACCTTGATGTTTGAGAGGAAGAGTTAGTAGAAGAAAAGGTTGTGAAGCTTGGCCTTGCAGTGAAGGAGTACAAGGACAAAATTTCTGAAGTGTAATTCAAGTATGAAATGTAGATTAGTGAACTGCAAATAAAGTTGTAGCCAACTACTCCACGGGAAGTAAGGGATCAAAGGAAGCCCTACCTAAAGACTGTAACGGCCAACATCTTTGCAGCAATGGAAAACTATGGGAATTTCTTAGATGAAATTTTTCAAACTTGGACTTCGCTATAGGAAGATCCAAATGTACAGAAACTGCAGGAAGAAATTCAGCAGAAGCAACAACAGTTAGAAGAGATTCAGGCATATTGGAAGACCTTACTAATCTCGCAAGGGCTCCTAAAAATAAATGAGAGTAAGTCCCTCCAGAAGAATATTGAGGAAATAAAGAAGGAAGAGCAGATTTTGATAGAAAGGAATCAGCCTTGGCAGGATGAGGTCCTCAAGTTATCACAGGAAGTGGATGAGAAGCTTCATGAGTTTCGACAAAGGGAAACAATGTTGGTGTAGAAAGCTACAGAACATGTAACAGAGGCACTATTGGAAGAAGCATGTTGCAAAGGCAAGTAGGTGATAGAAACACTCCAGCAATCCAATTAGGCCTACAACAACATCACAACAAAAATCAAAAGAAAAGAAGCTGAGCGACTCAAGACGAGTCATATATGAGTGTTGGAGGCCTGTTGGGCGCAGTCCAACTTGGCCTAGATTTTGATGAAGACTCCACATCTCTTAGGGCAGATTGTGAAGTAAACGATGCAATGGAGCGCGAAGTGGACCAAGCAGTAGAGCAATGGAGCACTAAAGTGGACCATGCAGTAGATAGACTGCTCGGTATATGGGCTTTAGAGCAGGCCGAAGCCCCTCCCTTTTTGTAAAAGAATACTATTTTGTAAAATGTAATGGTTTTAGCTACTTGTTTTGTGGAGACCATGGTATGTGGACCATGGTATTGTAAGGATGGACCCTCGATGTAATAGTATATAATAGGGTCAATATATATATATCATCTTATATCATCTTATGATCCAGATCTACGTTATGGTTGTATCTTTTTTATTTGTACTTTGGAAGGAAGGCGAGGCTCTGCAGCTGACTGCACAGACGCCTAAGTCCGCATTTGAGTGCATGGACTGCCTATAGCTGAGTGCACATGCTAAGAACTATTTATTGTGTAAATTCTCTATTATAAACAACAGTTCTTGTGGACATAGTCCCACATTGGGATGAACCACAGTAAAATATGTGTCTTCATGTGTATCTTTGCTTATTATCTATTGTAGTACATCAATTTTATTACAGTTGCACTATATTACAACACAATAATGACTAAGGGTTTATATGATATGTTTTAAGTGATAAATTTAATGTGGCGAAGTAATGTATGACTGTGAAGTAATCTATGCATGTTAAGTATCAGAAAACATAAAAATACCACATCGCATCATCCTTTAAGGCTACAAAAACCTAGTTTTTTATCCTCCCATAGTCACTTTGGGTGAGACTGCGATCTTCTAGCAGGTTGTTGCCGAAAGGGCCAGTGATTGAGGGTTTTTTTGGTGCACAGTAAACGATCGAACCTAGGTCAGCCCAACCTTAAAGCCAACACCCATATCTGCATAACACATCCCACATAGGAGGGGGAGGGTGAGAAAACTAACATATTCATCTAGCTAGCTACAACCACTTAACCATTATTTTAAGAGGATGAACATTTCCTCTATGGACACCCCATTCTCTCACAATTTTTGGTGTTCTACTAATGATCCAGCTAATTCTCTCTACTACATTGCTTCTTCTTTTATTTTTCTCATGCAGGATCTGTCTTTACTTAATTATCTATGGCTAGTCTCTAATTTACTGCATTTTATTTTTGTTTCATTTTAATATTTTAATTAATATATATTCTACATTCTTTGGAGACCCTTTCATCACTCCTGCAATGCTATTGTAGCTTGCAGTATTTGTATAGTCCCAATGACCTAATTTGGTAATTTTTGGATGTCAATACAATTTCATTCTTTATTTTATGGAATCATATTGTTTAGGAACAAAAGTAAGCAACAACTTTGTGAATGATGGACAATTTTTAGCCATGGTATTTATTATTACTATAGGATAATTTATTAATCTGCAGAGGTGATACAAAAATAGGTCAATGGGACTAGAAAATGCAGTAAATCACAAACATAATGTGGGAGTGAAAAAGAAACTCTAGAAACATATAAGCTAAAGGTATATAAGTTTAAATTAAAGAGAAAAGCATAAGAAAGGCCGATCTTAGACGGTAAAATTCACCTTATTAATCATTGTGAAAGTACCAATGCAACGCCTGATAAATTTCTCTAGGGATGGCTTGGATAGGTGATCTTAGGAGGAGCTCCAGGATGGTTAGTTGAAGATCTCCTAACATTTCTGAAGAGAGGAGTTTGGTGATGTCCATTTGGTTATTAAATAGCAATCATGGAAAAGGTTGCCATAGGTTAGAGCATGCAATTTTTTTTATGCATTAGTAGTTTTTGTATTTTTTGGCTTATGAATGACTTGATTCTAGCAATAAATGGTTAAATCCGTCCATTGTCACCCAAATGATGCCACTATGGCCAATCTGGATTTCAGAGCCAAGGTAATGTTTTGGTTTGTGTATCAAATGGAAATATCATCAATTTAGCTTTCGTCATCTAGGGTCAAATGAATAAGATCTAAATATTATTGGGGTATGAAAGATGCTTTCCTTTTGCTCATGGAAAACCAACAATGGATTTTCTCTGATAACTTGCAACTGATCAAACATGGTGAGCATATCTATGCAATTGCCTATATAGATTAATTACTGCCAAGATTGGAGGAGGCAATCATTTCAAAATTATGTAGGTCTCTTAGTAATCTTGTTTCTCCTTGGTCCTACAAATGTATAGTTACTTTGCAATAACACCCAATGTGAATTGACATTCATCCTTCAAGAGATTTAGATGAATTGGGTAATATTTTGAAGTGGGATTTCTTGGACTTTGATAGTTGTTTCACTAATTCTTCTTTTAACTTCCTTCTTGAAATGTTTGATAATTTGTGGACATCATGTATTAAACTAGAAATTTTTAATGACATGGAATTCAAATCTTTTAGCTTCCATGGATGGATAATATTAGATAACTCTTTCATTTAATTTGCAAAATGTGTAAAGGTCACTACAATCAATACACGCTCAAGAATCAATTAAATATGTCGTTCAAAA
The DNA here is from genome assembly GCA_000404065.3 of Pinus taeda. Lineage (NCBI taxonomy): Eukaryota > Viridiplantae > Streptophyta > Pinopsida > Pinales > Pinaceae > Pinus > Pinus taeda. The sequence continues at coordinate 164,371 of APFE030575547.1, read as the reverse complement.
AATCTAGATGCCTACATTGTTTTCCCAAGACCTATCTAAAGATTCATCACTTAGATTGCCTCACATAGTTGTTTAATAATTTAACATGTTGTTGCACTCTGCACATAGGATTTTTCTATTATGCCTCAGTATATAGATTTTATTGCAATGATTGAATATGCCATCTTTTGATTCTAATATTTTTATAGTAACCTATTCATCATCACTACAACTTACATATTCTTATTCATATGCATTTTGTACATGATACCCTTTAGATGTGGGAGCATGATTTTTAAATTAAGCCTTCATTGATTCTATAGAGTCTAATGAATTCCTCTTACACTGAAAAGATATAGAATTAGGTTTATACATAGAAGCATATAATTCCAATGTTGAAAGAACTTTATTAGGCTCTAAATTTCATTAAATTCTTATGGCCTACCTAGATTTGTAGCATTTTTTGCACTTATGTTACATGCTTTCTTTGCCTTCAATATTACTAGTTTAGAATTCTATTTGCCCAACCACTCTTAGCAGATACTAAGGATAACATAGTTATAGAATTCTTAAGTATTGATTTTGGACCATAAGTGCTTTGAATATGGTTGTTGACTCTATCATTTTGGTCCTTCATTAGGAGAATTTTGAGGTCTAAAATGGGTCTCCTAAGGAAATTATAAAATAATAGTAAAAATAATAAAATAAGCTTAGATTACATCATCAAATTTTAGAAGGAAAAAAGGAAAAACTATTTTTTCAACTCATATTTTCAACTTATCTCCCTATGGGTTTACTCAAATTTTTAGTGGGAACACTTGTTGGATGCGGAATTTGATTCCTCGTCCAAGGCGTACCCATGTTACATGCTTTCGATTGACCTTGCTACACGAAAATTGATAAATACATGAAAAATGTGATTGCAATAACGATTTTTCATGTATTTTTCATTTTTCGTGTAGTAGGGTCCATCGAAAGTATGCAACATGGTACTCCTTGAATGAGGAATTAAATTTTACATCCAACGAGTACTCCCATTTGAAATTTTAGTAAAACCTTAGAGAGATAAGTTGAAAATACAAGTTGAAAAGGTAGTTTTATTATTTTATTATTTTTATTTTTTTACCCCAAAAATGGTGAATCATCCCCCATGGTTGACATCATCATATTGAATCCTTTTGGTTCTTATAAAGTTCATTTTGGTTGTACATTTTTCTTAGGAGGCCCATTTTAGACCTCAAAGGTTCTCTAATGTGTGACCTATAGATTCCTTGTCATCTTGGTTATTCTTTATCTCATCCTTTTTTCCCTATATGCTTTATGGTATTTGTTAGTCGATTATGGGTCAAGCATTTTGTCTACTTGATGACATGATTCAAACAAGCTATAAAGTCTATCTTGAGATGATATTTTAATAAGGTTTCATTAGCATCTTTTGAATATGTTACTAACTCCTTAGTAGCATTTAGTGTTTAAGTAGCCACATGAATTTCATGAACAATCCCTTTGTGTTTTTGTGCAACCTTTAGGAGAGATATTATCTGCTAGGATTTTTTTTATTTGAGAGGTTTATATAGTGAAAGATCCATATTATCATAAAAATTTTTGATGTTGCATCATTTAAACAGGATTTATACAAGTGGTACTCTTGGAATCCTTTCTTCACAACTTTGAAATCCTTTCAGAATGACTAGGATTATTGTGGTAATAACACTTGTTTTGAATTCTTGTTGGAGTCATGCTTTTGGGATTCACCTTCCTTGGTGTTGCCTTGATTTTGGTTACTTATATTATTAATATTTTTTCTTATGTTTCTTTTTTTATTGTTTGTAAAGGCTTGTTTGGAGTATATCTCTTCATTGTGGAGTTTAATTCCTCACTCTTTCTCCAATAAAAATCCTCCTAGATCATTAAAACTCAATAGGTGATTCGTAGATATAAAAATTAAGACTTGTAAAAGGACCCTAAATGAATGGAGTAGGTTTTTAAGAGCAATAAATATAGGGTCCCCATTCTCAACTCATCACCAACAACAATTGGTTGTTCTATGATACCTTGAATCTTGGTAAGCCCTAACGTGATCAATTACCAGATCACCTTCTACCATCTTCAGAGCATATGACCAGTTCCTCATGGAAAGGATGTGTATATCATTTGAGGTATCATAATATGCCTTCAGTGTGTGCCAAGCTTCCTTAGACTTCTCTACATCATACATATGAAAATAATACCATTTTTCATTGCACTTCAAAATAATATCTTTGATCTTAGTAAGGTTATGTGTCGCTTGATTATCTTCTACCATCTTCAAACTATATCACTAGTTTCTCAAATAAAGTATATTTGTCTCATTTGAGGTCTTATATAAACCTTAGAATATTTTTCTTGGTGTATGATGGTAGCTTTGACCTTCAAATTCTTTTTCTTATAGAGGATAGCATAACAATGATTGCAATTTGAAGTTGCAGTGGGTGTCAGCCTTGTGTAGGTATTAAGCATTTTTCTTTTCCAATGTCCCTGAGGTATTCCTCTTACTTAGTGGTGACTATCTTTCAAGGCTTTATTTCAAAAAATCAACAACCCCTTTCTCTTTTGACAATATATTCGTTTGACCTTTGTGGCCATTTTTTGGGTCTTTTTTGGTGCCTATTTTTTCAAATATTTAACTTACCTTCATATTTTTTTATGAATGTTTGCCTTCAATGAATTGTTTTTTCCTTTTATGTAGGATTTTCTTTTAGCTTCCAGACAGTGGTACTCTGGCCAACAACAATTGTTAGGCATCTCCTATATCAATGTGACCGTCTCTCCTCCTCAATAGAAATGACCCCTACTTCATTTATCTCTTTTTGTCTATTTCTGTTTTGGACAACATTACCTTCACTTTGTTTTTCCATATTGGATGATATCCTCTCTGTTATGCAACCAACTCACAAAATAGAAGAAAAGATAGATCAACTACTTAAAAATTATCCTCTTCGAGGAAGGAACCTCCTTTACATTAAATAAATGAACAATTCTTGGATGATACAAATAATAAGACATCCTTGGTATATATAGGAGTGTGAGGGGTCATAATATAATAATATCATATATAACTATAATAATGTAAGGGTGCAACAATAGCAATAGTGGGCTTCTATGGGGCATAACAATAAAAATATGGGGGATACATGGGCACAACAATAACAATAGGGGGCTACACTAACAATAACAATAAGGGGGAACCACTAGTATTATAGGGACCTAACATGCCTCTCTCATTCACAAAATTGTTGTCCTCAATGTTTGAGTAGTTCTAGATGCTTCTGTATAAAATTCTCATCCTCTCATGTGGAATCTTCAACGATTAAGTTCTTTCACTTAATGAGATACTTTGATATTAGTCGATTCTGTAGTTGTTGAGTTCTTATTTTCGTGACTGCTTCAGGATCAAATGTGATTTTTCCTTCTTCATCAAGTTATGGAAACACTGTTTGAACTAGGAGCTTGTCACTGATAACCTTCTTTAAGCATGAAACATGGAAAACTTGGTGTACTTATGAAGATGCAGGCAACTTCAATGTGTATGTTATATTACCAATATTTTGCAACACCTTGTAAGGACCATAGTACTTGGGTATTAATTTATTATCATTCATATCTTGCTTGAGGGACATTTGTTTGTATGGTTGTTTCCATAAAAATACCTAGTCACCTACATCAAAACTTATTTCACTGTGATGTTGATTTTCTTGTTGTTTTATTCAATTCTACTTTGAAGTGGGGTTATCCTTTAAGAGTTGGAGAACATGTTGTTGATGCGCAATGTGATCTTCCATTGTTTGAACCGTAGAATTTTCTCTTAAATATGATGTGATGGAGGGTGGATGATATCCATAAAGTGTCATAAATGGGGTCATTTTTGTTGCAGTATGGAAGGAAGTGTTATACCACCATTCAAATAGAGGTAACAAATTGACCCATTTTGTTTTTTATTAGATACAAAGCAACGAAATTATACTTCCAAACATTTGTTCACTCTCTCAGTTTTCTCGTAAAATTGAGGATGATAAGATGGTCTATGAGCTAATTGAGTACTAAGACAAGAAAATAATTTCATCCAAAAATTTCCAGTGAAAATGGGATCTCTATCACTTACATTAATCTTTGGGTTTCCATGTAGTTTTTAAATTGTTTCCATAAATTCAATAGCAACTATACTCGCTTTAAAAGGATGATATAATGCACAAAAGTGTGCATACTTGGTAAGTCTATTGACTACCACCATGATAAACCTGTGATAATATCCATTGAGACCTCCTCCCAACACTGACTTGGAATGGTTAAAGGTTGTAACAAACCTAAGGTATTAATTGTCTCAACTTTATTTTTTTGGCAAACCAAATATTCTTCAAGTGCCTGGAAATAGAGGTGTGGGAGCTTCAAGTGCAGTATGATAGTGTGCATGGAACGGTGTAGACAGTTGTCCTAACCCAACGACTAGTGAAGCTACAATAGGCGAAGGCATTAAAAGAACAGGTGGATGTCGCGCGACAGAAAGAGGCAGTACTTAAAGCGCGCGTCCAACCTTGCATTGATGAGACCTTCCCCATCACTGCCGATATCAAAGGAGAGCTCGCACAAATGAAGGTGATGCATGTCGTAAGACAGGGATTTGCCCCTAACAGCTTGTATGCGGCCGAAAGAGTCGAGCAGATCCAATAGATGGCAGAAGAGTGCACTGCAGACCTTCGCAGGCCAGGCACAGTTAGAGGGGCTTCGTGCCAAGATCGCTACACCAGCAAAGTCACTCGGGACTAGTCACGATGATTTTGTTGGGGGCTTGTTGGGCATGGGATCCCCTGCAGCATGTTTTGGGGCTCAAAGCCCAAGTTTTGGTCAATTAGATTGTAAGACTCTGCGAATTGCGGGCGCAGAGCGCGAATTCCAGGATGAGTCATAGGGTTGTCTGCCCTAAAATATTGTAATTTAATGTAAAGTTGTGATAACCTTCCCATGGTCCACAGACCATGGGATTGTATAAATAGAGCGAGGCTTTGAGTGTAAAGATAGTGAAGGTAATAATAGATAGAATAGTGAAGGCATGGTTCGAGGTTAAAGTTGAATCTGAAGTGTACTGGGTCATAGTAGTAGGAAGAGGCTCTGTAGCTGAGTGCACAGAGGCCTAGTAGAGTCTGCAGTTGAGTGTGTGGACCCCTGCAGCTGAGTGCACAAGGCGGAGTCGTGTCTGTACTTGGAATTGAAAGTTAATAAAGATAAGTTTACTCTATGCATATGTTCTTGAATCCATATTTTGATGTTATACATTACTTTTACTATGTTTATTTATTGTGCGCACTTGATGAATACTTATATGAATGCTTATATATGAAAATAGTCTAAGTAATTAGCTAACAAAGCCTAACTAAGGAATACTTGTGTAAATAACACGGGTCGCATTGCACGAAGACATTATCGTAGGGTGCGGGATACCCACTGGTGCACGTAGTACAGTAAGTGTGAAGGTTGGACCGCGTACCAATCACCTCATATCAGACATCCCCAGGGTGTGGAAACCTGGTTCTAGCACCCTCTCATACTACTTCGAATGAGACCTTAGTCCGCACTCTACGGACTGTTGCCGAAAGGGCCAGTAGTACTGGGATTTGCTTGTCTAAATCACTTCGGAACCTGGGTCAGGCCCCACTAAGCCAACACCATGTATGCCAACTAATGTTAGGTATGGAAAAATTAATTCCAAATAAATCTTGAAAGAATCACCAAAATCAAACCATAACCAAAAAAAAATTCAAACTAAAGTGAAAGAAGAAATCAACAAACTCGAAAAATGTCAAAATGAGGAAAGGAAAAGTTGAAAGAAAATCTCAAATTCAAAAGACAACCCCAACCAGACTAATTATAAAATGTCTCAACAAAAGAGTAAGAATAAGACAAGCATGTGTTATCATCTTATGTTAATATTTTAATAAATTTTATCTTTCAGGGTTATAAGTAATAAGTCTCTCAATCTGTAAAGTGAATAGAAGTCATGAGGTAAAATGAAGCCAAATGAGAAGTTTTTTCCTGCCACAAATATTCTCATTTCAAATCAAAGCCTACATAAAAACATCTTAACATTTTTTCTAATAAAAGCAATGCTTTAGAAACAAACTAAAAAGTTCATGAACTCCCCAACTAAGCTGATTCGATAAACATTGTAACTACCCTTCAAAAACTTGAAAGAAAACAACAAGGAGAATGAATTCCAAATCTGAGTTGGTAGAGGTGTGAAAATGATTCATCAAGTCCTACAAAACAAAGTTTTATATCAGAAAAAACTAAAACAAAGTTGAAAAAAAATGCGAAGAAATAGAAAATGATTAAAATGGGCATATGGCACTGATCCGCATCTCTTCAGCTGCCAAAATTAACCAAGATATTTTATTTCTGTGATTTATCATAATTGCGTATGAAAGAGTATGAAAAGACACAAGTTGATACTATAAAGAAGATGAAACATAAAGACAACCATCAGATCACAGGACACAAACACATTGATAATGGAGTTCACCCAGTCTGGGTTATGTTTTTGGGCCCTGGTGTATGTTGGGTGTGTTATATTATTTCCACGACCAGTCGCATTTGCAGGGGTCGATAGCCCCTCCTATTTGTTTTTTTACGTGCAACGCCCCGGCAATTTTTTTTTGGACCCTATATTAGGTGGGCAGGCCTACCTATGGTTTTATGCATGGGTTTTGCACATGGTTTTGGGCATGATGGTTTTCTACCCATGGTATTGTGTAGATTTAATCAAGGAAACTACAGTTATGTTCTAATCTAGGATTAACGGATTGGGGTTTATGAATGCTTCGGAATATATATATATGTGTGTGTTTGTGTGTGTGTGTGTGTGTGTGTGTGTGTGTGTATCGTAACATTGAAAGGAGTATAATGAAAAATTAATTTAGTAGTCCCAGTTTTTGGATCCAGGGGAAAATATATGTGTATATGTTTTATGTTCTCTCCATTGTATATATTTTTGTTTTTTAGAATTCATTTGTAGGTAATTTATGTATAGGGTTAAAACCTACATTTAATATCAGAGTTGTTTAGACTTCAAGGGGACACATTTGCTGCTGAGGGGTTTTGCTCGGGCTTGTGGTAGACCTTATTCATTGGGATATCTATGGGATCAATTCTTGTATTGAAAGAAGATGGCGAGTAGTGGAAATATAGAGATCAATAAATTTAATGGTCAAATTTTTGAGTTGTGGAAACTCAAAATGTGGAAACTGTAGATCTAAAGCTCCTATGAAAGGAAATGGATTTGATAATGCTCCTTCTGCAGAGGTGAAGCCCACCTCAGATGAAGGTGGGGATGTGTATCTGGATTCTTCTTCAAGTACACATGTAGATCATGAGGCATGGTTGATTGACTCAAGTGAATCCTTTCACTTCACTCCCCATAAGGATTGGTTCTCTGAGTATGATAAATATTATGGTTGTGATATATTCTTAGGGGATGTAAGGAAGGCTATAATCATTGGACACGGAAAATTCAAGCTGAAGTTGCAAGGTGGAAGGATTAGAACACTTCCATGTGTTTTGCATATTCCTGCATTGGCAAGAAATCCGATTTATGTAAGCAAGATCAATGATGCAGGTGTAAAAACAGTATTCAAGAAATATACCTGCAAGATGGTTTGGGGAGCATTGGTATTGATGCCGGGAGTTTAGATTGGAACTCTGCAGAAGCTCTTGGGTAGCATTATTATTAATGGGAGCAACACTTTTGTGGTTCCTGAAAGTGGAGCAGAAAATCTAGTGGTCCCTAGAGAAATACCATGATATGGCATCATAGGCTTGTACATATTGGAGTGAAGGGCCTTCAAATACTTAATGGTAATGGTAATGTAGAAGGTATGTCTAATTTATCTCTAGATTTCAATTTCCATGAACATTGTGTATATCAAAAGCAGAATCGGGTGATTTTCCCCTCTTGTGTTAAGAGGGCGAAAGGGATATTAGAGCTTGTGCACAATGATGTGTTTTGACCTGTGTTAGTTCCATCATTGGGTAAGTTTGTGTACTATGTATTATTTATAGATGACTTCTCAAGGAATACATGGATATATTTCTTTGGGAATAAATCTGAATTCTTTGACAAGTTTAAAGAATTTATGGCTCTGGTAGAAAACTAGACAGAGAAGAAGATAAATGTGTTGAGGACAAATAATGGTGGAGAGTTCTGCAAGAAGGAATTTGAAGGGTTATGTAAGAAGTGTGGTATAGCATGACATAAGACTACTCCATACACACCTCAGCAAAATGGAGTTGTTGTTGGGGCCTTCATTTTGATTTTGGAAAGGTTTTGATTATTTTGGTTTGCCAAAGAACAAGGAGAAAACAGGTGGCAGCAAAAAAGTTGGACAGCAAAGAAGGAACAATTAGTTGCAGAGGGGTTGTGGCAAAGTGTCAATGAAAGATAGAGGCAGTCGAGTGGACAGGAAGGAGGAGTGGAAGTCAAGGGAAAGAAAAATGGAGCGAGAACTGGTAGTCCAGGCAGCAAGGGAAATATAAAAGGAGAGGCCCGTAAGAAAAAGGGGTTGGTTGGTGGGTTGATTGGTGTTGTTGTTGGCTTTGTGGATGGGATAGTTGGTTGTGGTAGGATAAAGCCAGAATGCAGGGACATGGTTGAGCAGAATCCTTAAGCTAGAGAACGAGCCTGTGAGTCTGTAAACTAGTATTCCTTGTAATCATATTTGGTGAATGCCAATATGTCATGTAATGGTTTACTGTTTAATTAATATGAAGTAAAGTCTAGACTGGTCGCTTAGCATGATGCGTATGGTTGTTTATGATGTGGTGACCCACTTAAAATTTTAAATGTCCTGTCAGATTCATGCATGTAGTAGTTTCTTAGTACTGGATGGTATGTTGTTATCTTGATTATGTATGTGATGTTGTTTATCTATTATCGGTTAATGCATCCTTGATTCCATGATGAACCCTTCTTAGTTCTGGTCGTGGCACACCTCGGGTGAGACTTTTTACCCCTTGGGTAAGGTGAAAATGTCGGCGTTGTAGTAAACTACAACGATCCATTGTTGGCTCTCCACGCTTGAACCCAGGGTCTTTTCCCCTGATGACTCTTTTGTGCCAACAAATGGTTCTATTGTCGGGACCAGAAGTTACAAGAACTGGTTTGGAACATGGTGTCGAGGATATTCAAGAAAGAGATTGGGGATTGGTGGAATCATAGAATAGATCAGTTCATAGTAAAGCAAGCTATCCATAGGAATCAACCAATCAACAAGGTGAGTGAAAGGATTTTATATGCCGAGGGTGACAATGACCAATTTGAGATCTTCTAGTGAAAATTCCTAGAAGACTTGTATAATTGGTTAAGAAGACTGAAAGTGCAGAATTGGTCAGGGGGACCAACGTCAACATGCTACAACTAGACTTCCTCAGATCTCATATCGTTCTAGCAGTTAAACAATAATCTGACCAGAGCAATTGATTTTTGGGTAAATACTACGGTGTAAGGGTATAAAGTTGATTTTTTCCCCGAAATCTATCAATCCTTCTCAAAGGTAGAAGCGGTCTTTGGATCTCGATTAAGAAGAAGTTTGATGAGGGAAGTACAGTTGTGGATTAAAATGCTTATGGTAGAAGAAGGACTTCTGCCCTCACCTACCACGGAAACGGTAGTGTAAAACCCCAGTACCGGGGGAAGGACTTAAGGGGAGAATGCTACCGGTTAGGGAATAGAGATGCTACTGGAGCGATGGATGTAGAAGGTTTGAAGAAAGCTAAAGATGTTAGAGCATAGAGGAGAGCGGTGCTAGCAAACAAGTGGCAAGCAAGAGTGATTCAGACTTTGAAGAAGGGAAAGATGGGACCCCACCAAGTAGGAGCGGTGTCAGGAAAACCCCAAGAGGAAGGGGGAGGAAAAGAGGATGCAAAACAAATAAAGATTGGCAACAGGTGGGATAGGAGCTAGGATGATGAAGAGGATCCTTCCTTATAGGTTGCAGGAGGGATAATGCAGAACAAATACTGAGTAGGTATGAAGAGGAGAGAGAAGAGGACATGGGCAGTGTCATGAGAAGATTATTTTCCGAATGAGAAGGATCCACTAGGAGTCAGAAGCAATACCCCAAAGGTACAGGTAGTATTCCTCCCAACCTTCCCCTGGTACACAACGTGCACGAGAAATATAAGGCTAGTTTTAATACCAGAACTAACAAAGGAACCAGTGGTATTAGTAACTTGGAATTGCAAGGATCCCAACAGCTAGGGAACAAGGGATTCGTGTTACTAGCTCATACCCAACTAAGCATGGTGTGATCTTTTACCAGATATCCAGAGTTTGTGGGGAGGGGAAAAGAAGATGTGGAATAGCACTGGTATCTCTGTGAAGCTATTTTGATAGCCTGTTAGACTCCAGACAACGTCAAGACAGTTGAGTTCCAGACCACGCTGAGGGAGAGAGCTCTGCATTGGTTTATAAAATGGGCAGAACAAAACCAGAATCCCACAATAGATGATATCAAGTGGGGATTCGTACAGGAATTAAAAGTACCTCAGATAGACCAACAAGGGCTAACAGAGCTGTGGGAAATCAAGCAGAAGGAGGGCCAAACTACTTGGGAACTCATGCAAAGGTTTAAGGATGCCATTGCTAAGTTGAGTTACACTCTAGACCCAAATCACCAGTGAGACTGGTTCATCAAGGCACTCCTGCCCCTCATAAGAACACCACTGATGCAACAAAAAATTGGGACTCTCCAAGATGCCTTAGAGAAATCATCACGCATAGAGGCCATGGCTGGATATCCTTATGAATATTGGGGACGGACGAGTTTGCAGGATTCATCAATTATGGGCCTTCAAAATTAGATCACAACTTTAACGGACAAACTGAAGGATCTTCAACCAATGCGACCAACCAGACCCAATGTATGGTGCACACACTGCATGGTGGAAGGACATGTCGCGACAGAGTGCCCAAGGTTGCGGGAAATTAACCATCTGAGAAGGGGGGGTTGTGGGATCATCATGGACCCCACCAACCAAAGGAGTTGTGGTAGTAGGAGCGCAAGGAATTTTTCCTGGACAAAACAACCATGAATATTGTGAGATATGTAGAATGTATGGACATCTACCATGGATGTGCCTAATACTGCAGAACTACTCCAATGTCCCTAATAACAACTATTGCGAGTTTTGTCCATCTACAACACATCACACTAACAAGTGTCGAGCACTAGATAATCTAGAAAAACACCTGGACAAGTCGACATTCAGGATTAATGAGTCAAACTAGGGAGGATTAGGAGGAAATGGGAGAGGAGGAAGAGCGGGAGGAAGAGGCCCTGTAAGGTGTTATAACTACGACCAAGAAGGACATGTTGCCAAGGAATGATTGCTCCCTAGGAGACCATGGTACTCACAATGCAAAATTAATACACATGCCATGAAGGATTTCTGGAACTCATTGCAAAGTGGGAGGAAAGGACCAGATAGAGTGGGGCTAACCTGGTTAACGTTGAACCTTGTACCAATGACAATCTTCCCGCAACCAATATCAATATAGTTACAAAAGGAGGAAAGAAGATGGAGGAGGATTGTAGTATGGCAAACCCACCCTTGATCATTAAGACAACATCTCCAAAAAAATCATATTAGCCAGAGCGACAAAAGCAGTATTATCACGAAGTAGTTAGGATATTCGAGGGGATGACCAAGATGAAGGAAGACCAGATACAGAACGGTCGTGAGCTCGATAACAACCATCTGATTGAAGAATGGTTTAAGTTATTCCTATATATTGTCAAAGATGAATACACGTTAAAGGAGTTGTGGAAAAGTTTAAAGGTTGCATTATCAATGGAGGAAAGGGAAGCGAACGATCATCTGCCAACTTACCAGAAAATCATTCTAGGAGGGTGTGGAAAAACAAGAATAGAAGCAGAAAGGAATTTTGAATTAATGCTCAGGTCGTGGGAATCCAAATCAGGGATACGATGCTAGACCTGGGATCGAATGTAAACATCCTACCTAGGAAAACATGGGAGACAATGGGGAAGCCGCAACTGAAATACTCATCGATTCAACTAAGAATGGAGAATCAGTATTGTATACTACCCATTGGAAGGCTAGAGAACATAGAAGTAGATGTGGTGGGGGTGAAGATGCACACTAAATTCGAAGTGATCGATATAATGGAAGATAAGGACTCATATCTAGCACTCCTTGGGATTGTCTGGGAATATGAAAACTATGATGTCATCGACCTAAAGAAATAATTGATGGTTTTCGAAGCAGAAGGAATGAGGGTGATCCAATCCTTGGACCCTTATCAAGGACATAGGTTCATAGAGCCTGTAGATGACAGGGACGAGCCAAGAATGCTATACCATCTATACACCCTAACAGTGGGAAAAAGGGAAGATTACATAAATCCTATTGCAGGAGGATTCGTCAACTGGAGGAGTATTCAAAGCTCATATACTAGTTCAGAAGCTGCATGGGATGCATGGTAGCAAGGCATATATGAACTAAACACTAGACGTTGTGCAATGATAGGTCAGGTTATTTGGATAGGAACAGAGGTAAGCAACTATCCCAAGTTTCACGACATTGAACCGGTGGATGTCTTCTTGAACAAGTTAGACAGATAAATGAGGGAAGATCAAAAGATTCCTTTTCTTTATATCGCGCTTCTGGCAGCACCAACAAGATGGTGGAGAACACACTGCAGCACGTTGTGAGACTGGGAAGTCATAAAGCAAGCCATGAGGGAAAGGTTTGGCCAGGAGGAAGACCAACCATAAGATAATATGAAATACAGAGGGAATTCAAGTCTCTAGAGGCATGTCGAGGCCTGCATAAGAGGTTGGAGAAGACCGGGAATCTTAAAGGAACTGTGGGTACATATATTCATACATACCCTAGGAACTATTCCTCGAGATTGGTACGTGCAAGAGGAACTCTGTAGGCAAGTGACGGATTGGGATGTTCTGGAGGCACAATTCGTTAGCAACTTTTCACTCAGGGGTGACAATGCATTCATGATTGAGACGCTCCATGCGATTAAAAGGGTTTTTTTTGCCCCAGGACAGTTAGTTGAAATTTTTCCTAACGAAAATTTCCTACTATGTCTGTACGACATGGATTCTCCAGAATATGCAACCTGTGACAAGGTGGATGTAGAGCCAGATGAGGATGGGTTAGACGGATTGATACACCTGACCTTTGAGGAAACAGAAGGAGAGAGAGACATCCAAGAGTGTCCCTCAAGAGAAGGTTCTCACCTTCTACCGATGAAGCTGAGAAAACAAAATGTGGGGATGGAAGATAAACCAAAAATGGCGTCTGTGGGAGATGGAATGAATAGACTACAATTTTTTTTTACCTATTATAGGAGTATCACGACTTGTTTATAGCATCAGTAGTAGAGCTAAAGGGGATAAAAGGAGATATAGGGGAGATGAATATTTTTCTAAGACTGGATGCCCATCCGGTGAAACACAAACCATATAAACTGAACCCTAGGGTGAAGGAGAAGGTTAAGAAGGGAATCGACAAAATGTTGGAAGTAGGGATTATATTTCTGGTAGATGAAGCAGAGTGGATAAGTTCAATAGTCATACAAAACAAGAAGGATGTGACCAAAATCTGAGTCTGCATTGATTACAAAAATCTCAACAATGCATGTGTGCATGATACATTCCGGACATCTTTCAGTGATGAAGTCCTGGACAACGTGGTGGGTAATGAAGAATATTCATTTACAGATGGATTCTCAGGCTACCATCAGGTTCGAATAGCTGAGGAGGATAAAAGGAAAACAACATTCACTACGAATGGGGGTCATATGCATACAACGTAATGCCATTCGGGTTGAATAATGCACCAGCGATCTTCTCGAGGATTGTCATCGTTGCGTTCTGATATTACATTCACAGGTTTCTAGAGGTGTACATGGATGACTCGAAAGTATATAACCTGCTGAAGAAACACACAAGCTTACTAAGGGTCATGTTTGAAGGGTGCCGACAATTTCAAATTTCCTTAAACCTCAAGAAATGTATTTTCACGGTCTCATTTGGAACATTGTTAGGCCACATCGTCTGTAAAGATGGAATATGCGTAGACCCAGCAAAGGTTGCAGCAATTGCCAACATGGAGCTGCTACACAATGTGAAGTAGATGAGGTCGACCATAGGCCATACGGGGTATTACCGGCACTTCATCAACAATTATGCATCAATAATAGCCCCAATGGAGAAATTACTGAAAAGGACGAAAGTGTTCATTTGGACTGAGGACTATCAAGCAACATTGAATATACTGAAAGAAACACTGGTAAGCATCCCCGATCCTTGTCTATACTGATTGGAACAAAATGTTTCATATGCATATTGATGCATCAAGGATAGCACTAGGAGCAGTCTTAGCATAACCAATGGAAAGAAATATGGATCACCCAGTGTATTACGCTAGCAAAAAACTGTCAATGGTAGAAAGGAATTATACGACAACTGAGAGGGAGGTCTTGGCCATGGTGTATTCTTGTAAAATTTCGGGCATTACTTATTGGGGGCACGATTCAAGTTTTTCACATACCATTTAGCACTGAAGTACTTAGTAAACAAACTAGTACTAGAGGGTAGGATATGCCGATGGTTATTACTATTCCAAGAATTTACTTTCAAGGTGGTCATAAAACTAGGCAGACTAAATGTGGGTCCAAACCATTTGTCACAACTAGAGATTGGAGAGAACGAAGGAGCATTGGATGATCGGTTGTCGGATGTCGACTTATTCAGAATAGAGGTAGTCTCGGATCACCTAGAAGAGATCACTACATTATTGACAACAGGCCATTGCCTGGAGGAATATATAGCAACATAGAAGCGCCACTTAATAGTAAGGCCAGCAGACTACCAATTGATAGCAAGACACCTCTACAAAATGGTCTTAGATCAAGTACTGAGATGATTCATACTTCAGCATGAAAGAGAATATGTATTATGGGAATGTCATGCGAGAGTCGCAAGGAAGATACTCCAAGCAGGACTATGGTGGCCAACCCTTCATAAATATTCTAAGGAATATGCTAAGGGTTGCGATGTCTGTCAGAGAGTTGGGAAGCCTTCTCGACGGGATTAACTACATTTAAATCTTGTTCACACAGCGAAAATATTTGAGAAATGGACAATAGATTTCATTGGACCCATTATGCCACCAACAAGGCATTCACACACAAGATACATAATAACTGCTATTGAATACCTCACCAAGTGGGCAGAAGAAGCACCCGTTAGAGATTGTATAGTTGACACCGCCACATGGTTTATTTTCGAGAACATAATCTTGAGATTTGGATGCCTGAAGAGTCTCACAAGTGACCAAGGAAGCATATTATAAATGAAACTATTGAGGCTCTTCTGAAGAATTTCATGATTCAGCATAATAAAAGTAGTCCATACTACCACGGGACAATGGAACTGTTGAAGCATTCAACAAAATCTTGGAGAAAGTTCTAACAAAGATTATATCAGCCAACAGGGATGATTGGGATGAGAGAATACCAACAACTCTATGGGCGTACAGAACAATGGTGAAGAGACTTCATAAATAAACACTGTTTCAACTAGTATATGGAAAGGAAGCAATGGTGCCAGTAGAGTTCATAATACCAAGCATGTTCATATATGAAGCAACAAGAATGACAGACAATATTGAGAGAAAGACTAAGTGAACTAATGGAACTTGATGAATCTAGGTTCTTGGCTGAGTTTCACCAGTCATTGGAGAAAAGAAGGTAAAAAGCTTGGCACAATAGGCATATCAGGAAGAAGACATTTGAAGTTGGGGATCATGTATTATTTTATGACAGTAAGTTCCAGAAATTCCTAGGAAAACTGCAGATGCACTGGTTGGATCCGTTCATAGTTGCGGAAATTAGAGATTTGGGAGCAGTAATATTTGAGCAACTGGATGGAATCATGTTGCAAGGATGGGTAAATGGTGCAAGCCTAAAGCCCTTCCACAAGTCATCAAACTAAAATTAAAGATAAAGAGGGTCTTGGAAATGATCCCGCAAGTAGGTAGGAGGTAATAATAGTTAGTCAGTCATGTTAAGCAGTTATTTAGAGTCACAAATTTTTATCTTTTTCGTAGAAATAAGAAAAAAAGCGTCAATAAGATTACGGCAATAGTATCATCTCACCGCAACCCATTTTTGTTCTGGGGGGAAGTAGAGTTAGCAACCACATATGTAGTCATAGTCCGCAAGATACACGTAGGCAGACACTTTTTCAGTCTTTATGGTCACACGCTGTAACCGTCATTTCTGTCGTACTGGCGGTCATTTCCATAATAAGTAACCAATAATGTAACTGTCAAGTAGGAGCTGTAAAATATTTTCTCGTTAAGAATAAGTTTAGTTAATAAATAACCCCATCATGGAAAAATTAATATGCCATGCTACCCACTCTGTTATTCCCCAGTCCATGTCATGATTGTCAAGTCTAGATCAGCCGACGAGGGCCAATCATGGTTAGAACACATGGGGAAAGTTGCCAAAGTAATTAGTTTCTAAAAGTCCAATCATGAAATGTCGTGTCAAGCTCAGATACTTAACTTGTAGGATAATGAAGGAAACTAAAAAGTTTCAATTACAGATAGAAGAAGAAATCCATTCCCACTCTGAAGAACAGTTGCAGAAACGCAGAAGTGTGAAACCTCAAGTGACAATTGTTTACCAGAGACACAGGGAGATGATGAAGGAAATTATCTCAGTTACACAAGATCAGTTAGATTAACGAATTGAGCTAGTCGACAATCTGTATGGGAAATACGATAAGGCGATTCTAATTGACAACGAACTTACAGATTGCTTCCAATTCCCAACTCTAAAGAGAGAGGTCTACACAGAAGACATCCACAAGGATGATGACACCAAGACCTCTAGATTAAAGGAGGATTTCAGAGGATTACAGAGGTCGACATTACTCAATTTGAGAAGCCTACCTGTTTTCGGCACTCAATTCGCTGCCATGCAATGTATTAAACTATTGGTCAGCAGAATGCATGGGGGATCAATGTGGCTTGAAAAAGAGTACCTCATTCACGTAGATGATATTCATCACCTAACAGGGTTGTCAACAGGAGGGAATGCTATAACCACAACACTCTAGGCAAGTGCTAAAAGGGCCAAGAAGCAGAGCGAAGATAATTACTCTGCAAGATATGAAACTGAACGGGGTGGAAGAGGAGAAAACAATGATATGATAAACAAATTCGAAATCATATTTTCCTGGTACATCATAGTAGGAAAAACCATGAGAAACGTCTCGATAAATAAATGCACACAGGACGCAATTTCGGTTGCGGAGCATTGCTGCTAAGGAGAGATACTCAACTGATATGCTTTTGTTCTCAATGAACTTGTTGAAGCATGCGAAGATGTGTATAGGTAGAGTATCAATTTTTTGTTTGGGTGCATTCTAATGTCTTTGGCCATGTGGAAATGGAGGCCTACAAGAGAGATGGAAATGATGCCTATCATCGAAGGACAACCATTAGCACTGCGGTATGAACCATGGAGAGCGTCGGGAGATCCGAGCACAAAGGAGGTAAATGAAATGGATTTTAGAGACTAGTATGAAATGATACTAACTACAGTAAGGTCGACACAGAGGATAGTCAAAACTATGCTAGATGAGTTTTCTGAAGAAGTCTGGTTCAGAGCCTCACATGGGCACACTTACCTTATATCATGGTGCGTCCATCCAGAAACATTCAAGATAAGGCCACATAAAGTTATTTTGGATGAAGTAGCACTATGTACTGAGTTGGGATCATGGTCGAGGGTGGCCTGCAAGATTACTGATGGGAAGTACAAATATTTGTTTGGTGCCCTAAAGCCATAGGAACAAGAGGGAGATGTAGCGGAAAGTAGCAGAAAGAGACCAGCCGAAGATGTGCTCCACCTGATGGTGCTGCATATGGAGGAGAAAATGTTAGTGCTAAGGCAAACAATTGCAATTTTCAAACGCCAATCAGGTGAGAGCAACCAAACTTTGCAATTTCAAGGTTCCACTATGTTTTTTCCCATCATCACAACTCTGTTGGCTATGAAACTCCACACTGGAACCACTCACACACCATCGCCGCCAACAGTCCCCAAGCTGAAGAAGAAAAGATTCGTTCGTAGTCTGGCCATTATAAATCTAAGCACTGTTGCACCAACTCCAATTGTCGACCTTACTGATGAGGTCAAACACTCAGTTTCTGCATCCCCGCTAGTCGAAGAAATTCCTCCCACTGCCTTTGCTGCCTTACATCAGTTGCATGAATATTCCCCACACACAGCGTCCACTTCCGCAACACTGTTAGAAACTCTCTTGTCTAGTTGATGACGAACAACTGTGGAAATGGAAGTTGAGTCAGTAGAGTGAGATAAGGGCACCACCTCTGCCAATGTTACCCAACAAGCATCACTAGCATCACTGCTTGTTAGTTCAGACCTACCACAAGGGAAAATCCCAAGCACAACTACTCTGCATAGGGAAAGGGTTGAATCATACTAGCCACTTTTTCCTATAAATCTCCTGATGATTCTAAACCCTAACATTGTTCCCCCTACTCCTCTATTCACTCCATAGTCACTGCACATTCATTCGCCTACATCCCACTCCAGAAAATCCATAGCCAGCAGCCTACCCATATAGTGGAATTTTCCAGAGCTCAGCACAATGCATGCCGACACACTACAGCATTGGTCATCGGTACAGTTATTTTCATTCATACAACAAGTAGCACACATGGCCAGAAAGATCCATGATGATTTGTCCAAAGAGCATGAGTAGGAGGCACAACAACTGCAGGTGATGATGAAAGAGAGATATCACCTAAGATGGAAAGCATAGATTTACAAGCCCGGATTGACCAGGTCACGTAGAGATTTTGATTGTTATGGCCAATGATCATTAATGCAAACACAAAAACTCTAGCGGATATCACAGCTTGCACACTGGTAAGCTTTTGCGACCATATCCAAGTGGCATGCTCAAATCTAGTAGCCACTAATGATGATATTAAAAATAAACTGGAGACAATAAGATCAGCACTATCGAACGCAGTTGGGATATACATGAGGATAGTCGAAGGAAAAATCACCGAAGTTGAAGCAAAAAGGAAAGCACTAGCTGATGCTCTCACAGACGGCTACGTCCTGATGAACAGAGTCCACGATTGGCTGGGAAACTTGGAATTGAAAAATCATCTGGTATACCCCATGAGAGAGCAGATACAAGCATTGTCCGCCAACACGAAGGACTACACAAATACTATCCACCTACAGCAGATCAATGAACATATCGATGCAATCTAGGCACAGGTCAATCAGATCGAGGAAGAGTCAGCAAAAACTAAGAAGATGATTAGAGACCTGCGCCCACCTTTTTGTACACAAGTTTTGACTCTAAAGGAATTTTGTGACACAAATGGACAATAATGGGTCAATCTTCAAAGCCAACGGCCAACTAATTTAATGTCTAATATGGTCGAGGACTTCACACAACACGCCAACACAATTCTCGCAGGATGGGAAGTCGCCCTTCATAAATATAGAGAATTTAGGCAGCAAACCACGGCATTTGTTCTGGAGTTGGAGCCTTCATTTGAAATGGGGGAGCCTCAGAAGGAAAAAAGTGCAATGGGAGTAGATGCCACCCTGCAATTGTTGGCTGAAACAAAGGAAGCACCAGCCCAGCAGTCATCAGAACCAGTACAACCGACAGTGTAGCCACCAACCAGAGCACCCATGGAGTTACTAGTAGAGACGGCTGAGATCGAAATGAAATGACTCGGGGATGAGTCAAAGAACTGTGGTCGGGGCCTGTTGGGGCCTTCATTTTGATTTTGCAAAGGTTTTGATTATTTTCGCTTACCAAAGAACGAGGAAATGGGTGGCAGCATCAACTGTTAGGTTGTAGGGAGGACAGCTGGACAGTAAAGCAGGAACAAGTATTTTTGGAGAGGTTACCGCAAAATGTCAGTAGAAGATAGAGGCATCCGAATGGACAAGAAGGAGGAGTGGCAACTAAGGGAAAGAACAACCGAATAGGAACTGGCAGTCCAAGCGACAGGGGAAATATAAAAGGAGGAGGCCCGTAAGGAAAAGGGGTTGGTTGGTGGGTTGATTAGTGTTGTTGTTGGCATTGCGGATGGGATAGTTGGTTGCGGCAGGACAGAGCCAAAATGCAGAGACATGGTCAAGCAGAAACCTTGAGCTAGAGAATGGTCTTATGAGTCTGTAAACGGGTATTCCTTGTAATCATCTATGGCGAATGCCAATATGTCATGTAATGGTTTGCTATTGAATTAATATGAAGTAAAGTCCATATTGGTTGCTTAGCATGATGCATATAGTTTCTTATGATGTGGTGACCCACATTTGGGGAATTTTGAGGTCTAAAATGGGCCACCTAAGGAAATTATAAAATAATGGTGGAAATAATCAAATAATATTAGATTACATCATCAAATTTTAGAGGAAAAAAGACAAAACTATTTTTTGAACTCGTATTTTCAACTTATCTCCCTATGGGTTTACTCAAATTTCGAGCGGAAACACTTGTTGGATGCATAATTTGATTCTTCATCCAAGGAGTACCCATGTTGCATATTTTTAATGGACCTTGCTACACAAAAAATGAGAAATACATGAAAAATGTGATTGCAATCACGTGTTTTCATTTATTTCTCATTTTTCGTGTAATAGGGTCCATCAAAAGTATGCAACATGGGTACTCCTTCGATGATGAATTAAATTTTTCATCCAACGAATACTCCCACTTGAAATTTGATTAAAAACTTAAGGAGATAAGTTGAAAATACTAGTTGAAAAAAGTAGTTTTATTATGTTATTATTTTTTTATCTTTATACTTTTTTACTCCAAAAATGGTGAATCATCCCCCATGGTTGACATCATCATCTTGAATCCTATTGGTTTTTATAAAGTTTATTTTGGTTGTACATTTTTCTTAGGAGACCCATTTTAGACCTCAAAAATCCCCTAATGCTTAAAATTTTAAATGTCTTGTCGGATTCATGCATGTAGTAGTTTCTTAGTATTGGATAGTATGTTGTTATCTTGATTATGTATGTGGTGTTGTTTATCTATTATCGGTTGGTGCATCCTTGATTCCATGATGAACCTTTCTTAGTTTTAGTTGTGGCATGCCTCGAGTGAGACTCATTACCCCTTGGATAAGGTGAAAATGTTGGCGTTTTCCTAGACTATAGCGATCCATTGTTGGCTATCCACGCTTGAACCCATGGTATTTTCCCTTGATGATTCTTCTGTGCCAACAGTTGTAGAAATAATGAACAGGACATTGATGGAAAAGGAAAGAAACATGCTCAGTGGTGCCGAGTTAGGACAGGAATTCTGGGCAGAGGAGGCGAAGACTACATGTTACCTGATTAATAGATCACCTTCATCAGCATGTGAAAATTCATAAACTCGAATCCTATTGCAGCAATTGGTAATTCTCCTAGTTGTTAAATTAATTCTTAACAATATTTTTACTATTTACTACAACAAATACTAAATCAATCACGCTGCAAACTATAAAGATAAACTGTGGAATAAATAAACACTGGAAGAAATACTAGCACACACACATAAAATAACATAGTTATTTTTGGACCAATGTCCCCAAAAAAACCCAACTCGGAAAAGCCCGTGCAATAAATGAGGGTTTTATTATTGTGTAGTAGTGAAATAATCTGAGTACAATTGGATGTCGAAGCTGGATATCTTATAGAGAAATACTAGCAAGAAAATCTAGTGAGAAAAAATTCCTCATTCCACAGGCAAATCCCGACGCTGACCTCAGCGTAAATTTAGTCATCCAAACTACCTTTGTGTAGTCACTGTGTCACCCTAGCGCAGTTGTTGTTGCTCTAAGATTGGAACTACTTATGTTCAAGTATTATGACCAATTATTGTCTGGAGAAACATCTCTCCTAGCCTTTAGAACCTCTGCCCAGCTTCTGGCACTAAAATTTTGCTTCTCCTCAGTAATTTGACTTTGCCTCTAGAGGATACTGTCCTGCTTTGCGTCAACCTCACTCTGGCTTTTTTTCCTCTTTGCAAATGCACTCATCGGAATTGGAATCCTTCCTCCGGATTCACTATCCTTGCCCCTCTCTCACTGCTTCAATTTCTTTGGCTCTCTCTCCAACAACTGAATGTTGCTACTTAGGAAATCAATTTTCACATGAAATCGAATTGCACAAATTATTTCTCCAAGCCCCATCGACTTCTTCTAATAATCCTCTATTGAGACTTCAATGACCAATATAAGATATTAATCAATGGCTAAGATTAACTTGAAGTTGAACTGTGTGATCTTCCAGAACATTCACACCATAACTTAATTAATTTTGATTAATTAGTCATATTTCCTAAGTTTAGACTTATGAAATATTTTTAAAATGACAAATAATATAATAAAGACATTTCTAGGCGGAATTTCCAGAAATGATTTATGGGTTTTGGAGATCTAATGTATTCTAGCCTCTCCACAAAATTTGGTGGCTACAACACATCCGATGATACAAAAAATAACACTCCATCTTAGCTAAGAATGTGATCTAATGTTGTTACCCCTTGTAGAAACATCCTTTCTCTACATCATCTTCTATCACATTGTTGATGTTTGCCTACTACTACCCACCAACCACTATGCAACTCTGATATCTGCTACATATTTATTTCTATTGACTTTCCTAAACTACTACCGACACTCCATCTGCATTGCAAGTTCCTCTCTATCTATTGTTGCTGCAACTACAACATCTGCAACCGAAAATCATCCTCAATACTGAATCAATTGTGATCAATATGATGCATCTGTCACTGAATCTCTAACTGCCGCTAGTATCTGTGTTGTCATTGAGGCATATGCACTGCTTATGACTTTACATTGTGCCACTGTGCACTGCGTTGTCCAATATATGACTACAACTAGACTTTTCATCTATGACTCTGGCATCTAACTGCATCTACTACCATTAATCCATCCTGCTACTAAAATATTGTGGGATCCCGTAGCAAGTTATTAATTCAAGAGGTGGACCTCCTCAAGGGTCCTACCAATCTGTAGCACTTTGGGGCTACTAAACCAAGTCACCCCATTTCACTCCTGGGGGTATGTCAATAAACATGGTGAAGTCTTCCTCCAACCTAGAGGAAATCCTATCAATATCTGTTGAGGTTTCCTGTTGATCCTACTTTTCTTTCTTGTCCTTATTCCTGAGAGGACACTAGGTACTATAGTGACCAAGCTCACCACATCTGAAGCACTTGACCTTTGACAGGTCCTGCTTTTTTCGATGCTTCCCTTGTCCATGACTGGAACCCTTCGATGTGAGGGCCACATTCTCCTCCTCCTTCACCTACTTTGATCTATTGTTGTTTCTACTGATGGATCTCTTCGCTAAGTCTCTCCTCAACTCCTCATGTTGCAAATCATCCCACATCATGTCCCAACTTAGAAATGTTTCTCTACCCAAAATTCTTTGGACAAATACTTGCCACTCCTCGGAGACACTGTTGAGTGCCAATCACACTAGCTATGTGGCTTGAGGCACTGCCCCAACAGCTGACAACTAATACCAGATCTCTTGAATCTTGGTGAGGAAGGGGTCTATGTTTTCCCCTTTCTCCATCATGGTGAATCTCAGCTTCTCCACCAAATACATCTTCCATTGCTCAGAAGTCCCCTAGTACAATGTGGAAATTGTATCCCACATCTCTTTGGTTGTTCCCTGGCCCATTATGTGTGATACAATGTGATCTCGAACACCATCAAGAATCAACCTCTTTTCCCTCTCCATCTCCTTTCTATATTCCTTCATTTGATCTGCATCTTGGGGAATAGCTACCACTACATCAATATATGGCTTCAAGCCATATTCATCTAGAAGGAAGGACATCCTTGCCTTCCAGATGACATAGTTGGAAGCAACGTCCAACCTGTCCTGATCTCGCGATCTGGCAATGGTCATCTCAAATGATGTTGAAAATATCCTCTTCACTTTCCTCTCAACTACTTCTATGTGACTGTTGATCTGTGAGGGAATTCAAACTTCTCAAGACTAGAAGTTTCCTGAGGAAAATTTCCCCTCGGTGTGTGCTCTTCTTCCTCTCGATGCTAGTTCTACTCTAGCAAACTACTACAAAACTATTGTGTCCAACTAAAGATTTGCTCTGCAAAAAAATATTGCCTTCTCCCTCTACCTCTGGAAATCCTCGATTTGGAGAGATCCATTTTTTTTGTTCCTCTCAGAAAAATTAGTTCTACTCGATAATTCAACCTCTTGGCCAAGGTGATTGCACTGTCTCTGGGTTTTGAATTGCTTCCCCCCTCTGAACAACGAAACTCCCTCTTCGCTACTGAGCTCTCCGGCTGATCATTTGTGCTCTAATACCATGCGAAAATTTGGAAACGTGAATCCTATTGCAACAATTGGAAATAATTATCCTAATTGTTAAATTAATTCTTAACCATTTATTTAATATTTACTATAGCAAACATTGAATCAATCACACTGCAACCTACACAAATAAACACTGGAAGAAATACTAGCACACACACAAAAATTAACACAGTTATTTTTGGAGCAATGTCCCTGGAAAAACCCAACTCAGAAAAATCAGTGCAACAACTGAAGGTTTTATTATTATGCAATAGTGAAATAATTTGAGTACAACTGGATGCCAAGACTAGAAATCCTACAAAAAAATATTGGCAAGAAAATATAGTGAGGAGATATTCCTCACTCCATAGGAAAATATTGGTGCTAACCTCATCTCAAATTGAGTCATCCAAACTGCCTATGCATAGTCACTGTATCACCCTAGTGTAGTCATTGCTTCTCTCAGCTTGGAACAACTTTTCCTGAAGTCGTCTGACCAACTATTGTCTGGAAAAACGTCTCTCCTAGATTTCTGAAACCTCTGCCTAGCTTTCGGCACTGGAATTTTGATTCTCCTTAGCAAATTGACTTTTCCTTTAGAGGCCATTGCATCGGCCTCAATGTGGCTTCTCTGCCTCTCTACAAATGCACTCACTGGAACTGAAATCATTCCTCTGACTTCACTGTCCCTACCCCTCTCTCATTGCTTCGATTTCTCTTACTCTCTCTCCAACCACTAAATCTTACTACTGAGGAAATTGTTCTACTCATGAAATCAAATTGCACAAGTTATTTCTCTAAGCCCCATCAAATTCTTCTTATAATCCTCTGTTAAGACTTCAATGACCAAGATTAGATCTTAATCAATGGCTAGGATTAACTTGAATTTGATCTGTGTGAGTTTCTAGAACATTCAAACCATAACTTAATTAATTATGATTAATTAATCAACTATGTTTAGACTTAGGAAATATTTAAAAAATTAATAATAATCTAATTAAGTCATTCCTAGGTAGAATTTCCAGAAATGATTTATGGATTTTGGATATCTCATATATTGTAGCCTCTCTATAAAATTTTGTGGCTAAAACACATCTGATGCTACAAAAACTAACACAACATTGGAGGATAAGACTCCACATGAGGTATGGAATGGTTAGAAACCCTCTCTCTCACATCTGAGGGTATTTGGTTGTGATGCATATGTACATGTTCCAAAGGAGAAAATAACCAAGGTAGATAGTAAATCTGAAAGGTGCATCTTATCGGGTATAAGGATGGTTTAAAATGTTATAATCTTTAGAACCAATAAACAAGAAGTTTGTGTACAAATCAGATGTGGTGTTTAGAGAGGTGAAAGATGTTATTAAACATGAAGTCCTACGAAAGGAACCTGAGAATATAAAGTTTGAGCTAAAAGAGGAAGAATCAGACTCTACAGCAGAGCAAGAATCAGATGATGAAGAGCCACAAAATCCAGTTGTGAGATCAGTTCAAGAAAGAAGGTAGCCAGAAAGGTATTGTCCATTTGCTTTCTATTCAAATTTTGCTTTATATATTGTTGATGATGATCCCAGAACTGTCAGGGAGGAAATAGATTCAAAGCATGGAAAACTCTTAAAAGAGGCCACGGTTGATGAAATGGCATGTTTTGACAAAAATGAGACTTGGGATCTGGTGGAGTTGCCAGCTGGAAGGAAACCCATTGGAAGCAAATGGGTGTTTAGGAAGAAGATGAATGCATAAGGAAAGGTGGAGAAATACAAATCTCGGTTGGTAGAAAAAGGTTATTCCCAGGGGTTGGGAATTGATTTTGGTGATATTTTTTCTCTTGTTGCCAAGGTAGCTTCTATTATATTACTTTTATATGTTCCTACTGCTTTTGATTTTGAGGTAGAACATATGGATGTGAAGACAACATTTCTTCACGGGGATCTAGAAGAAGAGATCTACATGAAGCAAATTGAAGGCTTTGTGGTCAAGGGTAAGAAAGAACAGGTATGCATGTTAAAAAAGTCTTTGTATGGGTTAAAACAGTCACCAAGGATGTGGTACCAGAAATTTGATACATATATACACGGACTTGGTTTCACCAAAAGCAAAGAAGATTACTATGTGTATTTTAAATTAATTGGTGATCGTGTTATTTATTTGGTTTTGTATGTGGATGATTGTTGCTGATTAGAAATAAAAAAAGAAATATCCAGCATTTGAAGACCAAATTGTCCTCCAAATTCAACATGAAGTATCTTGGTGTTGCGAACTATATTTTGGGCATGGAAATTAAACGAGGTCGGGAAAAGAGAAAGTTTTGGTTAAACCAGAGGAAGTATGTTGAGGAAATATTGTAGAGGTTTAATTTAATGTGCAACATAGTAAACCAATGAATATTCCTATTCCTATAGGTGTAAAGTTATATGTTGAACAGTGTCCTAAGACACAAGAAGTGGAATATGACATGTCCTATGTTCCATATGCAAGTGAAGTCGATAGCCTGATGTATTAAATGGTATGTACTAGACCATTCATTGCACATGCAGTGGGAGTATTCAGTGGGACTATGTCCAAAACCGAGGAAGGAGGATTGGACAACAGTGAAGCGAGTTTTTAGGTATTTGCATGGCACTAGTGAGTATGGTACGTGCTACCAATGAAGACCAGGATTGGATAGAGTTTTCAACATCCATGGATTTATTGATGCAAACTGGGCTGAAGATCTACAAGTGGATATGTGTTTAACCTATTTGGAGGAGCATTTAGTTGGATGAGTAAGAGACAATTTGTAGTGACACTTTCAACTACAAAGATAGGATACATGGCAACCACTTATGCAAGTAAGGAAGCAGTTTGGTTCCAGAGATTGTTTTCAAGTATGGGGTTAGTAAAAAGAGATATAAGGATAGACTGTGACAGCTGAAGTGAAATTTTCTTGGAAAAGAACCTTGCTTATCATTCAAATACAAAGCACATTAATGTTCAGCATCACTTTGTGAGGGATATGGTTGAGGACAAAAAGGTGGACACTTTGAAGAATGTTGCAGATGCATTGACGAAGTTTGTGATCATTAAGAAGTTTTCTTGGTGTAGAGAAACATGTTGGCATTATGATACAGGTGTTGTCCTTGATGGCAACTCACTCAGAGGTTTGATATAGGTCATGGAAACTTAATCAAAGGACAGATCTTAGTACAGTAGGTCAAGAAAGAGATATACGTAGTTTCATTGTGACAAAGCAGCGTATATATGCGGGTTAGCGAAGCAAAAGGCGCGTACACGTACACACGCAGGTTCACAGAAGGAAAGGCGCGTACATGTTGGAAACCATGGTTTTGGTCTGTGGTATTTGATCCATGGTATCTTGGTATTGGTCCATGGTATTTTGTTCGAAATGACGACCCCAGGTATTGGGTCCAAGGTATTGGTTCTACATGGTTTTGGACCATGGTATTGAGAGAAGCCTAACCTATATAAGGAGAAGATCATTAGGCAAAAGGGTAGAGGAAGGAATGGATGTCTGACGAAGTGGAAAGATCTAGTATTGTTGGTTATCGGTTTGTGATGCTTGGCTCGGGTTGGATATGACAGCGAAGGTATAAGTAATTATCTTTAGATCTGTACGCGGGTTGTCTCTGGTGAAAGCGCGTATACATGCAGTTTTGATATAGTCAAGTAGCGTATGAATTATGAGATTTGGTGTTTCAGGTTGCTGTTGATTCTAGTGGTTGTTACAAAGTTCTGGGCTCTGGTTTGTGTTCTGTGTTTTTGATGACAGGGTTTCAGTGATTCAGTATTGGGTGATTTAGAGATTTATGATGCAAGTATAAGTTGATGATTGTATTGTAGTAGTGATTTTTTTGTACTTATGGATCCAGTCTAAAAATTAATGAAACGTGGTCCCTGAAAGGAAGAGAAGGTTGTAGCCTTCTGTAGGTTAGCACCTACGTACTAGTATATCAGCTAGTACAAGAGCTAAGGGGGTTGTAGCTCCCTTCCAGAAGTAGTTGGAAAACGAGAGAGGGTTGTAGCCCT